>JANAVB010044019.1:3650100-4132600 GCA_029216955.1 Iris pallida | reverse complement strand
TCAACCTTCTCAGAATCGGACCAAATATGGCATACATGACCAAAAAATCGATACGGTCCTAATGGTGTAAGTTTCATGTCGATCCGAGGAACGTTCACGAAGTTATGGCCAAGTTTGCAAAACGTCGATACGGGGGTATCTCGACGGATACGTACTGATTTCGTCGCGCACGCGCAACGAAATCGGGTTCCGTCAGTTCCCGCACGTCGGCAACATCCATACGTGCCTTTCGATGCGTATAGTGCGTGAGCACGTCGCTCAGTTTGTCGGGGCGCATGCCGTATCGGAAATGTTTTTTAAATTTCTTATAGTTTTCAAAACTGTTTTTGCCAATAATTGAAAGCGGATAACTTTCTGGATGCTAGTTAGAAAATAGATCTATCAAAGACGGTTCCCACTCTTATATGTGGTTAGCAACTGTTCTAAATTAGTTTTTGAAAACCCTAATGTATGGTTCGAAAACTAGCTTCCAAGTTAGGGTGTTGGGGAATTTTTAGTTCTATTCTGGAGGGGTTTTTTTTCCTATTTTTCAGAGATTTTTATGGGGATTCTAGTGCATTAGAAAATTTTTTAATTACTAGGGTTTGTAGTTGGATATGTTGTATACGCACAGGAATTGATTGATCTAAAATTGATCAAATAACCATAGAGAAATTGGGGTTCGAAACCTGGATACCTTGCTGTCTTCGAAAAAATAGAGTTCTTCTATTGCAGTCGGATCCGGCGACGCTCCGACGACCGTAGGCGATCAACGGCGATGTCAGGGGGTCGGGGAGACACGCCTAGGGTTGGTAACTACTCTGGCTCAGAAGTTTTGATCACGAGAGAAGTCTTTTTGTGATGTTGGATTTAAACGAGGGACGGCCGAATGGGTTATTTTAACTATTTAAATCCTAAATGTATCAAATTTCAGATTCAATCCTAGCTTAGATTAGGATTATCCGAAGGAGATTTGATTTGGATTCGTCTAGGTAAGGGTTTGATCAAATTTATTCGGATTCATTTTTAGTGTGAACCATTTGGTTTAAACTTCTCGTAAATGTTGGGGGGTCGGGATGAAGGCTGTACTGTTCGTTGAACAATACAGTCGATTTCTTTTTTTCAAACACCTATACATATATATAAGTTTATATATATACACACATATATATGTGCTCTTATTAATTACTAGAAATTTATAAAACTTAAATAAAAATGATTAAACCGTAATATACTCATTTAATTCAATACATATTTTTTTTTAATTCAATACTCATTTAATTCAATACTCATTTAATATACACATTTAATTCAATAAAAAAATATACAAAATATATATATATATATATATATATATATATATATATATATATATATATATATATATATAAAATATATATAATATATATATATATATATATATATATATATATATATATATATATATATATATATATATATATATATATATATAAAATATATATATATATAAAATATATATATATAAAAAATATATATATATGTATATATATATAAAATATATATATATATATATATGTATAAAAATATATATATATATATATATATATATATTTTTTATATATATATATATATATATATATATATATATATATATATATATATATATAAATATATATATATATGTATATATATATATATACAAGTATATATAGATATATCAAATATTACCATAATTATCATAGAAAAATTCCTAAAATACTATAAATCCATACTAAATTAAATAAATACATATATAAAATTTAGGGGGATTACATTTAGTATGCCAGTTATGGAGTTCGAATGTAAGGTTAGTAATGAGAGGTTGTACGAGTGAGTGCCTTGGCTTGGCATGAGTTGCTTGGTTGCAACATTCCATACAGCAACAACAATTCATTTGCTATAGGCAAATGCAAGCATATACACATACAACAGAGCATACTACAGCAGCAGAGGCATTCCCTGTTTGCCATTAAAAATCAAAGACATGTATTACAGAAACACTAAAATTGATTGCAAACTCGCTTGTACAAAGAAAATCCTAGAAACAATCTAAGTACAATTGTTTAGTTTTTGATTCTGGGAGTGACTGTAGAGGCTCGAGAAAGTGTTATCAACTCTGCCTTACTCCTTGGACTATTTGACGCAGTCCTTAGCTCTTGAAGAAATTGCTTTTCGAAGGTTGTCAGCCTTTTGCAGGGGTGTGGCACCCTGCTATTTATAGTGATATGTATATTGAGCCGCATAGATGGCCTGTGGCCACATGACTAATTAGCACGTGAAGACCCGCTCTTTGGCCACCATGTGTCGATTTGTTGGGATTTTATTGCAGTAAATCTAGGTAGTTAAGACTTAGTCATCCTGCCACGTGTCCTATCGCAGGAATCATTTTGAGCCGCATGAGTCTCTCAGTTTTTGACCATGTGGGGCCGTACGAGACTCATGCGGCTTAAGTCACAAACTTCCTTAGCCCGCATATAGCTTAAGGACTTTTAAGCCGCCTAGATTCTGTATTTTGGTCGCATAAAGCTCATGCGGCTTGGGTCATAGTCACCCTTGGCCGCATGAAGTTCGGAGACTTTGGGGCCGCATATGTTTGAGCTGCATAAGGTTCATGCGGCTTAGGTAATACTCCTTCTGGCCGCATGAAAGTGTCACGCCCCAGAACCAGAATACTGGAGAGCGGGGGCAGACATAGCCAGCTATATATAATAAAATGGAATCTACCTCACTATACGGTCACGGCTGTCTAGATATATGAGGGTTTACTACAAGCCATCAGTCTCTTATGGTCATGAACAAGCCTAGTGTCTCAATCATAAGCAAGCAAGTAAATGTCACAAGATGTAAGATCACCAAATATAAAATAGTAAGGCATCCCAAACATTACATATTCGGCTGATTATGAAGCTAGTCGTTACAAAATATGAGGACTAGCAAGAGTTTTAGTCATACATGATCAACCCTAGGTTGCCAATCATGTTACAGCCCGTAGGCAGACAGTAAGTAGCCTAGTTTTTGCAAGCTAAATTCTTTATCAAGCTTGTTCATGACGTATGTTATTGGATGCATCCACTAACGTATCGTCTACTCAGAACCGGTGTATGATGGTCTGATCAACCAAGTGCACTTGGGTTCGCTTTTGCCTATTATTCTACGTGGATGGGGACATAGTTAAACTTGTCCTCTAGAGTCCCATCCGCGACTGCCTTGGCAACTCCTTTGAAATTTTTCGATCGTCTTTGAATCACGTATTCGTATTCGATAACGCCTCTTTCGAACTCTATATTGCTTTCGCCTTCACCTATTTTAGGAGGACGAAGGCGTTATACTAGAACTTCCTCTAACCTTCCCATCGACTATGACCATTCTCACTCGATGTTGCCATATCTTCATCCCAAACTACTCGGCCCTATCAAGACCCTCTAATCGCTTAATTAAAGCGAATCTATTTCGTTTCCTTAATCGTGACCCTCATTCATTACTCGTAACCATACCCGTATTAAACTCTACGATCTAGATCGCGATTTCTTACGACATAATTTTTGTGAAAACATTGTTATCCTTGGATCCTCATTGATACCCCCTTGTGTCCTCTCACCCATCCTACGAATTCTTAATTTCGAGGACGAAATTCTTTTAAGTTGGGTAGGATGTAAAATCCCTAAATTTCTACAATATTTTTTTATTATTAATTTTGGTACTGATTTAATTTTTTGTATTGTACGTCGCGTAGTCGTATTGTACGTCGGGCACGACGTTTTATTTTTCATAATTACTCGACGAACGCGAATATGTACGAGCGTACATATTTTTAGAAAAATATTTTCTCATAGTTTCAAAATAATATATGTATTAATTTAGCTATCAAAATTTTCTAAATTTATGATTTTATTATATAAAACCTTTTATTTAGAATAAATAATATTCTTAGTACATGCACATATTTCATAAATATTTTGCTAGATTATTTTAAATAAAAATGTAATTTTCGAGATTTATTAATATTAATATTTTATTACTCAAAAAGATATTTAAAAATATTTATTATTTTCAAAATTATTATTATTGGAATTTTGAAAAATATATTTGGAAGATATTGTGGCCATTTAAATCCTGATTAGATTTATGGATATATTTTAAATAGTAAATTAATATCTATATTTGGAGATGAGTTATCTTAATTGATTTTAAAATAAAGGATAGAATTTAAATTAGATTTAAATTGGATTTGTATTGGATTTGGATTTGGATTTGATTTCATTGTTTTAAATTAAGTAGAGAATTATCTACTTTGGGTTTAAATATTCCTAATTCCTATCTAAGTGGGAATTCTCACATCCTATAAATAGGCAGGTACTCCTCCACATTATTCATCCACAAATTCTCTACAACCAAATAAGTGCATCGTGTCCGTGTCCCTTCCCCATCTTATTCCATTCTTTTTACAAATATATTGTAAATCCCTCGTATCGGACACACCCCCGACACAATAAAATTTCTAAACTAAATCCCGTCCCCACTGGTGTCCTCCTCCCCCATCTCCAGCACCACCACCGCCCGGACCACCATCAACACCACCATTACGACCAACACGCCACCACCACTGTCATCCCCATCGTCCCGCCTCCTTCGACCATCACCAAACCCGACCACAACCAACATCCTTCATCGAACCCTCGACTCCTGCCAACCCGTCACCATTCCCCAAACACCACAGCACACCCTCGCCCTAGCTGTCACGGACGCATCTCCGCCACCACAGCAAAAACCCTCCACCACAGCCCAGAATTCAACCAGAACCACCAGCCACCACCTTCATCACCCCCGGCCTCGAGCTGCATAGCCCCTGCCAACCACTCCCCGCTACTCCGGCCATCTCCTCCTCTTTGCCCGACTACCCAACTCCGTCATCCACCGTGGCTCATCCCGACCACCGCCAAACCAGTCCATACCCAAACCATCACCACCCCCACGGCGATCGCCGGCGCCACCACGAAAAGCCAAAATAAATCCCCAAAATTAAACCCTAACCTAAAACTTACCCCGTGGGCGCCGACCACCGTAGCTCCGCTCGGCCGAGACCGCCGTGGGCCCTAGCTACGACCTCCTCCACGAACCGACCGCCTCTTCCTCCCGCCGTGACCGTCGCCCTCCGCCTCGCTGAAACCCTTCGCCGCTTCCAAAAACCCCCGTCGCCGACCGCTTCCTCCGCCTGACACAGCCCAGCCGCCGCCCGACGTGCCTCTTGTCCGCGTCCATCGACCCCCAGCTCTCTTCTCTCCGGCTCACCTCCTCTCTCTCCCTCTTCGTTTCTTGCTGCTGTTCTCCGAGGAGAACAGAACATCGGTTTCGTTTTTATTTGATTTTATTTTTATTATTATGTTTTTTTAGTTATACTGATTTATTAACCTTATTACTCTTAATATTATCATTAATATTATTATTAATACCATTATTATTATTATTATTATTATTATTATTATTCTTATTATTATTATCATTATCCGTCTTTATTATTAGTAATAAGTATTACTATTATTATTGCTATTATCTTGTTATATTATCTCTGATTTTACAATAATAGTAATAGTATTTTACTGAATAATATTATATGTACATGTATGTATTATTGTTGTCAATATTAGTAATATTATTTTATATATGTTTTTATTAACGACTAAGAATTATGGTTAATTTTGTATTAGTAGAAATTAGTTTTAGCCCTAAAAATACTATAGTAGATTTTATATTTTTCTAAAACTATTTTATATACGATGATGTCCTAGTCTTTAAAAATATTTATTGTGACTACTAAAAATATATTCCCCCCCCCTAAAAATCATATTTTTACAAAATTAGGGTTCTTGCCTAAAAACGAATTTCTTGACTTTAAGTATTTTAAGTATTTTTTTTCTATATAAATATTTAGACTCATAAAAACTAATTTTTAGGAATTATAAATATTTTATAAAATTCGTATACATAATATTTATCTAATATTTCTTTGATTTTATCTTGTCCGTAACCAATCCTCTTATTCCCTCACCAATTCTAGACTACCCTATGTCCACCTTAACTAAATTGACCATTCTGGACCCGATGCACCTGGCCGTGCCACCATCAGAGGTCAGCTTGCATAGTTGTTGCACCAAAGTCGCAGTTTGTGCCACCTTGGTTATCGCAGCACACCAGGCGTACTATCAGGTAAGACACCTTGCCATTAGCTGTTTATTTATTTTAGCTCATATTTCATGCATTATTTATTTTCTTTATGTAAAATAAACTGTGATACATGACATAACTGTTAGAACTTACTGTTCATTTATATTCCTGCTATGTATTAGTTTTCTTACACATTAAACTTAGATTTAAGGGACTACCTTGTGTGTTACATTCATTGGCCTTGACACGTTGTAACACGAAGTTGTGTGTCACATGTAGGACACGGAAGTACGTGATTGGCTGGCCACCAGTACGTACAAGCCGTACGATAGAAATAACCGCTAATAGAGGTTGTATGCTAGTTTGACTTAGCGGTTATAGAAGTTTTCTGTTGTGGATACAACAGAGTAGGCATTAGGCGGGGCGGACAATTCCTTAGCGTATGGGCTTCGATGCACTTCCCTTGTGACCCGGACTCTCCGCTGGAGATACGGGGTTGATGACCCATGATTACTGAGGGCCACTGACGATTCTGCGGAACGTCATGCTCTTACTGATGGGGCCTCTGGTGCCCAAGGGGGGACTATGCCGATCTTATTTAGCCAGGGCCCATGCGTAGGAAGGATTGTTCTTAACTACATATCACGTAGAACGGTTAGGTACCTTTATCCGTTAGGTACGAGTACTTTTGGTTTGGGTACTTGTATCTGACCGTGGCTTGGAACAATAACTTGTCGCAAATTAGTTTGTCACATCTTGTCCTTGTTTGGTTGTAGGTGTGACTTACTACTTCGATGAAAAGGTATTGAACCTTGTTGGGGTCCGGATACCATATTGGATTCTTAGCATAGAAAGATACGTCACCGTGAATTAGTTTACCATCTCCTGTCCTTGTTTGGTTGGGGGGATGGTACGCTCGTTCAGTAGGTGCGTATTGGACCATGTTATAATTTGATTGACTTATTTATTTGAGCAATATTTATTCAGTTTATATGGCATGATATTATGTGTCTTGTTACGTCCCTGTGAGGACCTGGTTATCTCTCCAGGTGTGTGCTATTGTCTTTCGCAGGTGTTCTAGCTCTAGCCGTGTTCATCGCTATTTCTTCGAGGATGATTGCACTTGGATCGTCTTCGCTTCGCTCGCCGCTCATTTTATTTTCCATGTACTTTTTCTTTACTTGTTGGTAGTGGATTTGTCTCCGCCCAACATATTGTATCAAGATAATTCATTCTCATTATATGATATCTTTTATTCATTTATTCTGTATGGATGAGATTAGTTATGGTTCTACTGCATTTTACAGCTTATGTATCCATACGAGGCCTATGTACTTCGTATGAATATAGCTGGCATGACTACGTTTCTAGTCCTACGTATTTTGGGACTGGGGCGTTACATATTTTTGTGGTAGCCCATGCAGGTCAAGATAAATTGTTTGGTTACTTTACCGTACCAAACAAGCCTGCGTGTAGGATTAGAAGTCTAGGATCTCATCCACATACTTGACCTCTTTTCTAGATTTTATCTACCGTTTGACTCATCAATTGTATCTTGCTTGATTCCTTCTATCATTATTCTTATCTTCCCTTCGTGCCTGCTAGAGATTGACCCTACTAGTTAGATATCTCAAACACCCTTAGCTTAATCTTTTAAGTTGGGTAGAACACCACACGACCCGACACACCCTTGACCATTAAGGGAATACAAATAGGATTATCTAGACTATAGGGACTATAGGAATTTAACCCATTTGGTTAACCAAGCCTGGGTCAATAAAACCGTAGAATGGTAGTATAGAACTAAACAAGACTTAAATTTTTATGCCTCTTAGACTATTCATATTTGTTTCATCTACCATCGTGCCTATATTTTTACTATCTAACTAATGATGCTAATGTAGCCTAGTTTTTGCAAGCTAAATTCTTTATCAAGCTTGTTCATGACGTATGTTATTGGATGCATCCACTAACGTATCGTCTACTCAGAACCGGTGCATGATGGTCTGATAAACCAAGTGCACTTGGGTTCGTTTTTGCCTATTATTCTACGTGGATGGGGACATAGTTAAACTTGTCCTCTAGAGTCCCATCCGCGACTGACTTGGCAACTCTTTTGAAATTTTTCGATCGTCTTTGAATCACGTATTCGTATTCGATAACGCCTTTTCGAACTCTATATTGCTTTCGCCTTCACCTATTTTAGGAGGACGAATGTGTTATACTAGAACTTCCTCTAACCTTCCCATCGACTATGACCATTCTCACTCGATGTTGCCATATCTTCATCCCAAACTACTCGGCCCTATCAAGACCCTCTAATCACTTAATTAAAGCGAATCTATTTCGTTCCCTTAATCGTGACCCTCATTCATTACTCGTAACCATACCCGTATTAAACTCTACGATCTAGATCGCGATTTCTTACGACATGATTTTTGTGAAAACATTGTTATCGTTGGATCCTCATTGATACCCCCTTGTGTCCTCTCACCCCCCTATGAATTCTTAATTTCGAGGACGAAATTCTTTTAAGTTGGGTAGGATGTAAAACCACTAAATTTCTACTATATTTTTTATTATTAATTTTGGTACTAATTTATTTTTTTTGTTTTGTACGTCGCGTAGTCATATTGTACGTCGCGCACGACGTTTTATTTTTCATAATTGCTCGACGAGCGCGAATATGTGCGAGCATACATATTTTTAGAAAAACATTTTCTTATAGTTTCAAAATAATATATGTATTAATTTAGCTATCAAAATTTTCTAAATTTATTATTTTATTTATGTAAAGCCTTTATTTAGAATAAATAATATTCTTAGTACATGCACATATTTCATAAATATTTTGCTAGACTATTTTAAATAAAAATGTAATTTTCGAGATTTTTTAATATTAATATTTTATTACTCAAAAAGATATTTAAAAATATTTATTAATTTTGAAATTATTATTATTGGAATTTTGAAAAATATATTTGGAAGATATTGTGGCCATTTAAATCTTGATTTGATTTATGGATATATTTTAAATAGTAAATTAATATCTATATTTGGAGATGAGTTATCTTAATTGATTTTAAAATAAAGGATAGAATTTAAATTAGATTTAAATTGGATTTGTATTGGATTTGGATTTGATTTCATTGTTTTAAATTAAGTAGAGAATTATCTACTTTGGGTTTAAATATTCCTAATTCCTATCTAAGTGGGAATTCCCACATCCTATAAATAGGCAGGTACTCCTCCACATTATTCATCCACAAATTCTCTACAACCAAATAAGTGCATCGTGTCCGTGTCCCCTCCCCATCTTATTCCATTCTTTTTACAAATACATTGTAAATCCCTCGTGTCGGACACACCCCCGACATAATAAAATTTCTAAACTAAATCCCGTCCCCACTGGTGTCCTTCTCCCCTATCTCCAGCACCACCACCGCCCGGACCACCATCAACACCACCATTACGACCAACACGCCACCACCACTGTCATCCCCCTCGTCCCGCCTCCTTCGACCATCACCAAACCCGACCACAACCAACATCCTTCGTCGAACCCTCGACTCCGGCCAACCCGTCACCGTCCCCCAAACAACACAGCAGACCCTCGCCCTAGCCGTCACGGACGCATCTCCGCTACCACAGCAAAAACCCTCCGCCACAGCCCAGAATTCAACCAGAACCACCAGCCACCACCTTCATCACCCCCGGCCTCGAGCCGCACAGCCCCTGCCAACCACTCCCCGCTACTCCGGCCATCTCCTCCTCCTTTCCCGACTCCCCAACTCCGCCATCCGCCGTGGCTCATCCCGACCACCGCTAAACTAGCCCACACCCAAAACATCACCACCCCCACGGCGATCGCCGGCGCCACCACGAAAAGCCAAAATAAATCCTCAAAATTAAATCCTAACCTAAACTTACCCCGTCGGCGCCGACCACCGTAGCTCCGCTCGGCCGAGACCGCCATGTGCCCTAGCTACGACCTCCTCCACGAACCGACCGCCTCTTCCTCCCGCCGTGACCGCCACCCTCCGCCTCGCTGAAACCCTTCGCCGCTTCCAAAAAACCCCGTCGCCGACCGCTTCCTCCGCCTGACACAGCCCAGCCGCCGTCCGACGCGCCTCTCGTCCGCGTCCATCGACCCCCAGCCCTCTTCTCTCCGGCTCACCTCCTCTCTCTCCCTCTTCGTTTCTTGCTGCTGTTCTCCGAGGAGAACAGAACATTGGTTTCATTTTTATTTGATTTTATTTATTATTATGTTTTTTTTAGTTATACTGATTTATTAATCTTATTACTCTTAATATTATCTTTAATATTATTATTAATACCATTATTACTGTTATTATTATTATTATTATTATTATTATTATTATTATTATTATTATCATTATCCTTTATTATTATTAGTATTAAGTATTACTATTATTATTGCTATTATCTTGTTATGTTATCTCTGATTTTACAGTAATAGTAATAGTATTTTACTGAATAATATTATATGTACATGTATGTATTATTATTGTCAATATTAGTAATATAATTTTATATATGTTTTTATTAACGACTAAGAACTATGGTTAATTTTGTAATAGTATAAATTAGTTTTAGCCCTAAAAATACTATACTAGATTTTTTATTTTTCTAAAACTATTTTATATACGATGATGTCCTAGTCTTTAAAAATATTTATTGTGACTACTAAAAATATAATTCCCCCCCCCCCTAAAAATCATATTTTTTACAAAATTAGGGTTCTTGCCTAAAAACGAATTTCTTGACTTTAAGTATTTTAAGTATTTTTTTCTATATAAATATTTAGACTCATAAAAACTAATTTTTAGGAATTATAAATATTTTATAAAATTCGTATACGTAATATTTATCCAATATTTCTTTGATTTTCTCTTGTCCGTAACCAATCCTCTTATGCCCTCACCAATTCTAGACTACCCTATGTCCACCTTAACTAAATTGACCGTTCTGGACCCGATGCACCTGTCCGTGCCACCATCAGAGGTCACCTTGCATAGTTATTGCACCAAAGTTGCAGTTTGTGCCACCTTGATTATCGCAGCACACCAGGCGTACTACCAGGCAAGACACCTTGCCATTAGCTGTTTATTTATTTTAGCTCATATTTCATGCATTATTTATTTTCTTTATGCATTATATATTCCTGCTATGTATTAGTTTTCTTACACATTAAACTTAGATTTAAGGGACCACCTTGTGTGTTGCATTCATTGGCCTTGACACGTTGTAACACGAAGTTGTGTGTCGCATGTAGGATACGAAAGTGCGTGATTGGCTGGCCACCAGTACGTACAAGCCTTGCGATAGGAATAACCGCTAATAGAGGTTGCATGCTAGTTTGACTTAGCGGTTATAGAAGTTTTCTGTTGTGGATACAACAGAGTAGGCATTGGGCGGGGAGGACAATTCCTTAGCGTATGGGCTTTGATGCACTTCCCTTGTGACCCGAACTCTCCGCTGGAAATACGGGGTTGATGACCCATGATTACTGACGGCCACTAACGATTCTGCAGAACGTCATGCTCTTACTGATGGGGCCTCTGGTGCCCAAGGGGGGACTATGCCAATCCTATTTAGCCAGGGCCCATGCGTAGGAAGGATTGTTCTTAACTACATATCACGTAGAACGGTTAGGTACCTTTATCCGTTAGGTACGAGTACTTTTGGTTTGGGTACTTGTATCTGACCGTGGCTTGGAACAATAACTTGTCGCGAATTAGTTCGTCACATCTTGTCCTTGTTTGGTTGTAGGTGTGACTTACTACTTCGATGAGAAGGTATTGAACCTTGTTGGGGTCCGGATACCATATTGGATTCTTAGCATGGAAAGATACGTCACCGTGAATTAGTTTACCATCTCCTGTCCTTGTTTGGTTGGGGGGATGGTACGCTCGTTCAGTAGGTGAGTATTGGACCATGTTATAATTCGATTGACTTATTTATTTGAGCAATATTTATTCAGTTTATATGGCATAATATTATGTGTCTTGTTACGTCACTCTGAGGACCTGGTTATCTCTCCAGGTGTGTGCTATTGTCTTTCGCAGGTATTCTAGCTCTAGCCGTGTTCATCACTATTTCTTCGAGGATGATTGCACTTGGATCGTCTTCGCTTCGCTCGCCGCTCATTTTATTTTCCATCTACTTTTCCTTTACTTGTTGGTAGTGGGTCTCCGCCCATCATATTGTATCAAGACAATTCATTCTCATTATATGATATCTTTTATTCATTTATTCTGTGTGGATGAGATTAGTTATGGTTCTACTGCATTTTATACCTTATGTATCCATACGAGGCCTATGTACTTCGTATGAATACAGCTGGCATGACTACGTTCCTAGTCCTACGTATTTTGGGACTGGGGCATTACAGTGGAAGAGCCAAAATAAACCCACTCGTTGCCAGGATTCCGCCTAGTATTCACCATTTGACTGGAAAGTCGGTAGATCCTCTGGAGCTACTCCAAAATTCGGCCACACAAAACCAGCTGGGTCAGACCCCAGAAAGAGCAAGTGCCACAAAGGAGGCTTCACTTAGGAACTAAAACCAGCAATTAGCACAAGAATATAATTACATAATAAAAGACAGTAATTAAGGAAAAGCATGACGGGTGATATACGATGAGATAACCATGGGACTATTCAGATAACCAGGTTACAACACATAAACCAAACAAGGACCGGGGTTGTAACCCTTCGTCTGAACAGAACTTGGCTTCTCCACCATTTATCGGCAAGATAAATATAAGAAATCAGGTCAAGTAACAATCTTGTACAGGATCAAGACAAGACTAGACTGATTAAACTCCATCCAATAATCACGGCCAAGCAATAAGTACGGCTTGATACTTTAACTAACTAGGGTTATCACAGGCCTAGTTACTAGCAAGATGCAAAGAGATTTCCAAGTCCAGTTACCCGCCTGCTGCTACCTGAGTGACCCCAGTAAAAGAAAATAAGTATAGCAGACACACTGCAGTGAGATATATGTGTCCTAAAGAGGTGCCCCACTCGATGGCAGGCTGGAAATGTGCTCATTATGACAGATAGCTCCAAGTCCCATGTATGTATATATAAGGCTGGGATCAAAGGGGCAACAGGTAACTGGGAAAGTCTCTTCATGAACTACTGTATTATTCTAGTTATTAGCCTTAGCCATTTACAGTAGGTACCCCTGACCGTGGTACTCAGGGGTCCCTGTCCTAGACATAATACAAGACAAGACGGGTTCATTTGTACAAGCACAATCGTCCATGGTGTCCAGGTCATTCATACTTATCATGTCGGGTTAGCCGTCGCAACAGCATTTCGAGAAATATCATGTCAGATTTACTTGTCAAGAGTGCGCCACGGTGGGCCACTATCGAGAATTATCATGTCAAGTCTACTTGTCAAGAGTGCGCCACGTCAGGCCACTATCATGTCATGTCATTGTCAAAAGTGCACCACAACGGATCACCATCGTGTCAGAGAACACACTTAAAATTTATAGCACAAGCATACAAGTGGTGAATATTAGCAGGAGCAAGGGACCGTAGGGGACTCATGCGGCTCAGGAGAATTGGGCCATATACGGCTAGCAAATAATAAGCCATATGCGGCCAATAAGTTGCATGCAAACAAATACAAGCAATTAAGTTAATGCACGTGCACGCAAGCGGCCATGCAATAAATGTTAAGGTCATGTGGCCAGAAATATTAAATTAAGGCCATGCGGCCAAAAATGAGCTGCCATATACGGCCAGGCTAATATACATGCGGCTACAAGTATTTGGCCAATAATAATTAAATATTAAATTGTATGCAAGCAAACCATACATACAAATGTATGGAAATAATTAAAGGCTGATGTTAAATAATGCAAGCATGCATGCTTGCATGCATTACTATAATGCATCAAACATTACATGCGGCTGGCTTGCATGCATTAATATAATGTGTTCAAACATTACATGCGGCTGGCTTTGGTATTGCTCTTATGCGGCTCACTTTAGTTGGCCAAAAGCAATTGCTAAAAGGCATGCAACAGTTACATGCATTTGCATGCCATTTATTGAAAGGCCATGCCATGCGGCCGAAATAAATAAGCATGCAACTACTGCTTGCAACCGTTGCTTGCTTAATGCATTTAAACAAAGGTCATGCAAATATACTTAAACTAATGCATTTAATAATAGCCATGCAAAAGTACTTAGCTAATGCATTTAATAATATGCCATGCAAAATTGCTATGTAGCAGCTAAAAGCCATTATATACTAATATTTTCCATGCAAGCAAACTAGTATACATGCGGCTACATGTATTTCCATGCACATGCAAGCAAACCATGGAATATTTGCTAGCAAATACATGCGGCTAAGTGAGGTTAGGCCTATGCGTCTGATTAAATATTATGGCCATACGGCCAAGCAAGTATAACAGCCTATGTGGCTCATGAAAGTGGTCTGCTAAATATTTAATACAAATGGCAAATATTTAATGCAAGCAAATATTTAATGCTATTTGCTTGCATACAAAATGTAAGCAAATATTTAATGCTAATGGCCAGAGGCCATGCGGCTCACTTGACAATATTTAATGCTAATGGCCAAAGGCCCATGCGGCCAAAGTATAATTAATTAATGTTGCTTATGCGACCATTAAATGAATAGTGGCCATACTAGCTAAGCAGTGCCATATGCGGCTCAGGCAAATTAACTAGTGGCCCATGTAAATAAACACTTGCACGTGGCCAGCTGATGTATGCAATTAAATATTCAATTAAATGGCCATGCGGCTGGAAAAAACACTTGCTGCATGAAATAGTCAAGTTGCACTTGCCTAAGCTCTCCAATCTTTCAGGTTGGTGGAGAAGTAATGGTGGGGAAGGAGAAAGTTAATGTGGAGAGAGAAATGTGTGGTAGAATATTTAATGAAGAGGGTGGTGGTAGGTGGGAGTGGTTTGGTTCACATAAAATCAAGCAAAACCGAACCAAGCCAACAAACCGAACCGAACCAAGATAAACCCATCAATGAAATGCCAAAATAAATCAAGCAGGGAGACATACAATATGGGTCAAAATACGTACACGTATTCCAAATACGTAATACGAGATATGGACATTACAGAAAGCGTATGAACCCTGCTTTTGGTGACGTCTCACGTCTTATCTTTTTGTCAAAGTGGCAGAGCTGTCATTTTTTTAGTTTTAAACAGAACTTGTCAGCTTTATCAGACAAACTGATCCTCTTGGCCGTATATCTTTCTTCTGCAGCTGGTTGTCGACGGGTCGCATAGGGCATTGAATCTGTCATACGGCTCTCCTTTATGCGGACCTGTTTGGCCCAAAGTACATATGCGGTAAATTGTGATCCGTATGAACCCCATATTTTCCATGTTTCTACAAGACCCCCTTTAAAGTTTTCAAATTACAAATTTAAAAAACTTTGAATAAGAAGCATGGAGATATGTCAAGCCGCTGGGAGTCTTCAAGTCGCAGGAAATTTTTGAGCCGCAGAGAGATCTCGAGCCGCAGGGAAATCTTGAGCCGCAGGGAAACCACGAGCCGCAGGGAGACCCCATCAGCCTGCCAGCTGTCAATGATGCATTTAATTTTCTTGATTCGATTGCGGATCTCTTTTCGAGATAAAGCCGACGGTTACTAGGGATAAAGTCCCCAAACATCGACATTATCTTTAATGATCTCGAGAATCACAGAGGCGCCCTTCAAGATAAAGCCGATGGTTATTTAGGGATAAAGTTTCCAAACGTCGTCATTATTTTTAATGATCTCGAGAATCGAAGAGGCACTTTTCAACAACTCTATAAATAGGGGTCATTCGGAGAGAGATTTTTCTCTTTCACCTTCTTCTCCTTCGACTTCATCATGCTTTCTGCTATGGCTCAAAAAGCTTCCAAGTCGACTGGTGCGGCGGCCAAAGGGAGGGGACTTGCCTCTCTGTTGAGAGCGGCAGACGCTCCTTCCATTCATCCCGATGTGCAACTCCTTATCAAGAGTAAGGATGATGGGAAGGCAACGACTGAAATTTTGAATGGCCATATCGCATATTTTATGCGCAGGCCTGTCATATACTGCCTTTGTGCTTCAAGCCTAGTCGATGCATGTCCTATCTCATTCGGACCGCATGTGTTCTATATTATAGGGCCGCATGGGCTGAGCCGCATGAGCGCTGCTTATTCAAACTTGAACCGCATAAGTGCACTACGACTGATCCACATAAACACTTTATGACTGAGCCGCATAAGTGCCACATGACTGAGCCGCATGAGCCCTTCATGATTGGGCCGGATGAATACTGTATGAGTGGGCTGCATAATTGCCTCATGACTGAGCCGCATGAGTACTTTATGACTGGGCTGCATGAGTATTTCATGACTGAGCCGCATAAGTGCCTCATAACTGAGCTGCATGAGTACTTCATGACTGAGCCGGCCTCATGACTTTGGGCCGCATGAGTACTTTATGCCTGAGCTACAAAAAAATGCATAAGTGCCTCAAGACTGAGCCGTATGAGTTGCATAAACTGCATAAGTGCCTCATGACTGAGCCGTATGAGCCTCCATGACTGAGCCGCCTAAGTGTCTCATGCCTGAGCCGTATGAGTTCTGTTAGGCTGCATAGCTAAAAAAAGGAGTCCTTTGTTTTTATATGACTATCTTCTTTCTTTGATTTTTATAGCATCCGTGCCGAAGGCTGAAACCATTGTGAAGGAGGAGATGCTGCCCCCTTTCATCAAACAAGAGTCACCGTTTGTTAAAGTGGAGGTAATACCAAAAGTTGAGGTAAAAGAAGAGCTGGAATCCACCGGGGAGGAAATTACTCCCGAGATTGAGGCTGCTGTGAAAGAGGAACCCAAGTCTGAGGGTAGCAGTACTGGGAGTTCTGACCCTCTTGCTTCTACCGTAGACCTTAATCAAATAGATCTTTCGCATACGAAATGGCTGAGAGAATGGTATATGCCTCAACGCAACTATGATCTTTGACTGTAGGGATCCATGGGGTGCCATATAATTGCTGTTTCCATGAATATGACAAATAAGCATTCGTATTTGTCTTTGTGTTTCTATCTGTCTTTGGCTGTAGTTTATGTTTTGCTTCTTTTGGATACCAGTGTAATCCTTTACTGAAGGTGTAGTCCTATGAATGTAACTGATTTTGAATAAACATAATACGTTCACTCCATTCTTTATTTGTAGTATTTTGTGGTGCTTGTACTGGAGGGCCTAATACAACATTTGTGTTTGATAAAGGACATCCCACTAGAGGATTTTTGTGGACCTATTGCCATTTTGTGCATCGGGAAATGCGAGCAAATAGATTTGAATGATATTTTGTGGACCTACTACTCTTTGGTACACCAATGGTGCGAGTAATAGATTAGGATAACTTTTATGGACTTATTACCCTTTTTGTGTACTGGCAATATGAGTACTGATAATAAGCAGAGAGAAAACCAACATATTTACTCAGAGGTAACGAGGACGTGGTAAATATGGGTCAAAAATAGAGCCTCCCTACTCAGAGGTAATGAGGACGTGGTAGGAATAGGCCTAGTAGGGATACACAGAATAACTCAGAGGTGCTATCAATGTGAAAGTTCTATGTATTGGGTGGTTTGTTTGTGATGGACGGGAAAACAACTCAGAGATAATATGGACATGGTTGTTTTTTCTGTTGGAGAATTTTGTGGACCTATTACCCTTTTTGTGCACCGATGGTGCGAGTAATAGATTAGGATAAGTTTTATGGACCTATTACCCTTTTGTGCACTGGTCGTACGGGTAATAGATTTTGAGGCAAACTCTGGTGGAAAAAAGCGTTTAATGTGGAAGTCCATTGATATGACCAAGAGATGAGATATGAATCCACTCGGAGTAGTCAGAGAGTTAGTTCAGTGGTACCTGGAGGTACATAACTCAACAATCTGGGAGATTTGAGGTCAGAGTGTAAGTTCAGTGATACCAGAGGGTACATAACTCACAATCTGAGAGATAATTGGAAGATGTCATTTAGACATAATATTTCTTGAGAAGCTTGCCGTTGATGGGCATCATGAGCAAGTCTCCATTTTATTTTGCGAGACGGTACACGTCGTTGGAGAATACGGTCTCGATGATGAACGGACCCTCCCATTTGGGCTAGAATTTGCCGGGGGTCTTGTAAGTCATGACCATTGGTCTGCGAATGACTAAGATGAGATTGTCGACTTAGAATATTCTCTGTTTGACTTTCTTGTTAAAAGCCCGAGAGATGCGCGATTGGTAGAGCTCTATGCTTTGTTGAGCTTGTAAACGCTTCTCATCTAATGCTTCCAACTCTTGTAGTCGTCGACGGTAGTTATCGTCCGACGTTAACCGGTAAGTAAGGGCCACTCGAAGTGAGGGGATCTGAGTCTCCAATGGGAGGACTGCCTCGCTCCCGTAAACCAAGGAGAACGGTGTATTTCCTGTCGCCATCCGAATTGTGGTGCGATACGCCAATAAGCACTCGCCAAGCTTTTCATTCCAATAGCATTTGTTTGCAGACATGAACTATTTGAAGAGCTTGTTTATGGTTTTGTTGAAAGCTTTAGCCAGACCGTTAGCCGATGGGTTATATGCTGTCGAGGCCATGTTCTGAATCCGATTCTTGTCACAAAATCGATAGAAAGCGTGGCTTGCGAACTGCGGACTATTGTCGTGAATAATCTTTTGGGGCAGTCCAAAACGGTAGATGACGTGATATTTTATGAAGCTAATCACGTTCGATGTCTTCATCTCTGCCAGCGGAACAGCTTTCGTCCATTTGGAGAAGTAATCGGTGATTGCAAGTATGAACTAATGCCCTCTAGACGACGGCGGGATGATTGGCCCAATGATGTCCATTCCCCATGCTTCAAATGGCCAAGAGGCCACTATCGGGTACAAGAATTTAGATGGCAGATGTATGAAATCTGCGTGGATATGGTAAGCCTTGCACTTCTTTGCATAATCAACTACATCTTCTACCATTGTGGACCAGTAATAACCCATCCGGCGGAGACGATCTTGCAATTTTAGGCCAGGTTGGTGAGCCCCACAAGCGCCATCATGAGCTTCGCGTAAGGCTTCTTTGGCTTCTGTATTTGACAGGCATCTTAATAGTATCCCGCCGTAGGATCATCGATATAAAATTTTCGTCTCCGTATCATAGAAGAATCTGAGGGGGCGTCTTCTGATTGAAGTTGCTTCCTTCATATTCTGTGGCAAAATTCTATAGACTGCAAAGTCGATAAATGGGCGTCTCCAGTCTAGTATGTCGTTGGTTATCTGGGCGGAGTAACTCGTACCCAGTTGAAGATTGTTCTTGGGACAGACCAGCTCATGGCCTATTACGTCGACTAGATGATGAGTATCATTTGGAAGTGCCAAGGAAGCGACAAGGCCTGCTAGGGCATCAGCTTCGATATTTTGGAGCCTAGGAACATACTCTATAAAGAACCCTTCTAAGGCTGTAATGATGGCAATTGCTGTCTGATAGTAGGGAATCAGGTCCTCATTACGAACCTCGTATGACCCTCGGATCTGGTTAACAACCAACTGTGAGTCTCCATATGCCTCTAGGTACTTGTACCCTACTTCTTTTGTAAGTTGAAGTTCGATGACTAGAGCGTTATATTCGGCTACGTTGTTTGAACATGGTTCTGTAAGAGAATATGCCCGATTGACCATCAACCCAGAGGGGGAAATTAATACTACCCCGACTCCAGTGACGATATCACCTTGTGGCCCCATTCTTGAAGCACCGTCAAAGAACATTCGCCAAATGGCGTCATGCGAAGTCATGTTCTGGCTGTTTCTGAGCCTGGATGGGCTGTTAAGAATTCAGCCAGGGCTTGACCTTTGATAGCCTTCTGTGGAACAAAAACCATGTCGTATAGGGATAATAGTATCGCCCATGTGGCTAGACGAGACCTGAGTACACCAGGCTTAGTCATGAGAACCCTGCGAGGATTGACTCGTGAAACAACATGGATGGTCTGCCCTGTCACATAGTGTCATGTTTTCAGAATGGCAAAAACTAGGGCAAGGCACTCCTTCTCCACGGCGGTGTACCTATGTTCCGGTCCTACCATTATCTGGCTGAGGTAGTAAATGGCTTGTTCATGTCCCGTATCATTATTCTATGCTAGCAAAGCACCAAGGGAGTGTTCTATAGCCCGTAGATAGAGCAGTAAGGGCTTTTCGACGACCAGGGCTACCAGAACTAGTAGATTCGTTAGGTACTCCTTAATATCATCAAAGGCATGCTGACATTCCTCGTTTCTTACGAAAGAGACACCTTTCCTCATGAGTTGAGTGAAGGGTTGACATCGTCCTGAGAGGTTAGATATAAACCTCCTGATATAGGCTAGTCTTTCCTGAAGGTCGCAGACTTCACGGAGGTTCCTTGGTGGACTCATCTCCAGGATTGCTTTTGTTTTGTTGGGATCTATGTGAATGCCCCGGGAAGTAATGACAAAGCCCAAGTACTTTCCGTTGGTTTGGTGGGATTCATCTTCAGGTTGTGCGCTCGTATGAGGTCGAACACTGTTCTCAAATCATGTAAGTGATCATTTTTGGAGCGGCTCTTGATGGCGATGTCGTCAACGTAACACTCTACCATATTGCGCAAATGATCTCTGAAGATGACACTCATAGCCCGTTGATTTGTAGTATCGACGTTCTTCAGGCCAAAGGACATGACCGTATAACAATATACGCCGATCGGTATTCGGAATGACGTATGCTTCTCATCATCAGGAGACATTTTGATTTGATTGTATCCTGAAAAGCCATCCATAAAGGACATACGCTCGAAGCCACACGTATTATCGATCATTATGTCGGTGATCGAAAGAGAAAATTCATCCTTAGGGCATGCCGCATTCAGATTGCAGAAATTGATACAAATTTAGATCTTTCTGTTCTTCTTGATGACTGGTACTACGTTGGCTATCCAGTCTGGGTGCTTCTTTTCATGGATGAAACTGCTAGCTATAAGCTTGTTTACTTCTGCTTCAATAGAATTCATGATGTCTGGACGAAACCGTCGTTGCTGTTGTTTGACTGGTTTTGCATTCGGATAAATGTTGAGCTTATGAAGTACGATCTCGGGGTTTAGCCCTAGCATGTATTCATAGCTCCAGGCAAAGACGTCGATGTATTCTCTGACGAGCTGTAACAACGACTCCTGTTCGCCATCTGTCAGGCTTTTACTGACGAAGATTGGCTTTACAGAGGATTCATCACCGAGGTTAACTTGCATAACCTCGTCCTCAGTGGAAGGATCATGAAGTTCAAAGTATTTCTCCTATTGTGCATCTAGTTGTTGGACCCACGGCTCCAACTTAAGTGGTTCAAGTAGATCTTCGTCTTCCTCTTCAATATCAGTGGATGTCATGTTGACAGATAATGTCTGTCTAAATATATCTCCAATACTGCTATTAGAGTCGTAAATGGGTGACTCCGACGAATGAGAGTGCCACTCGCATTCTTCATCAGAACTTTCGGGCGTTGTTGGTGGTGTAACATACCCGAGGCCGTGTCTGGATTTATGATAATGGTCCTGAGGTTTCCCTGCCGGTGCCGACGGCTGTAGATGCAATCGCCGACCGCTGCCGTGATTCAGACCCGGGGTAGCCTCCATGTCGTACCCCTGCTTTTGCATGAAGTACTTGGCTTGAGGACTATACAGGTAGAGCGGTAATCTTCCAGCGTCGGATCCGAGATCGGACTCTTGTGGCGTAAAAGATTGAGGACCTTCTTTTCGGCCAAAGATGATCGTGTGATCCCATCCTCTTCTGTCTGGGACTAGGAAGTAAGCACCTTTAATGGGAGTAAGTTGATTTGGGGTATGGACGGTTGTCACCCGTGTGTATAGGCTAATGCCTAGACAGTCCCATGCAGCATACATTAGATTAGGCTTATCATACTCAGAATAGTCTAACGGCAGCCTCTTATTGATAAAATAAAGAATTTTTTCCACAGGGATTACATCATCAGGAGAGGGGCTATCCACCTGTATAACCAAGTATTTGGCGAGTTCTACGTCCTCCTCGGCTAGCCCCTACAAGCTTAGAGGTCGGGATGCTGTCTTGGGCAACTTGACCACCAAGGGCAGCTTGAGGTATTGACTTGCCTGAGAGTGTTGGATCGACACTTGGTTGCCGGCTCGTCTTGGAAAGACAGATGACAATTGGCTCAGCAAGGGACTTTGTGTCTTCTGATTGCCTTTGAATGGATTTTGGCAATCGGATCACCATCGATGTTACAGAGGGCATTGCATCTTTCTGTTGCCTTTGATTGGATTTTGGCAGTCGGATCACCATTGGCCCTATGACAGGTTTTGGTTCCTGGCTGGATCTCGGGGGTCGGATGACCATTGGTTCCAACTGTGTAGGCGAGGCAGGAGAACCGAGCACCTCTTTATGCAAAGTTACGATGAGGGGTGCGGCCTTGCCCGGTTTGCGGGCCTGGAGACAAATTCTCAAGGGTTCTTCTGGCCCTGTGATGGCCTCCAGTTCGTCAGTTATATGTTTTCTGGATTTTTCATATAGACAAGCCTCCGAAGAGTAATAAGATTCAACCCCTTTGAAGGGATCGATGTCGGCGAATTCAGTTTTCACGAAGCCGTGCTTACTGACATACTTGAAATACTGGTAAAGGGTAGATGTCACGATCATATAGTCATGTATCCACGAACGTCCTAGGAGGATGTTGTAGGAGGTGTCTGCATCTATGACGTAGCAGGTAACCTCCGTCTTCAGGTCACCAATCTGACATTTCAATCGGATCTTCCCTAGGGGATAGCTCCTTCCCAAGTTAAAACCGCTAATGGCATTGTTGGTCGCCGCTAGCCGGTGCACAGGGATGCTAAGAAGTTGGAGCAAGCTTTTCGGAATGATGCTTATTGACGAGCCAGGGTCGATATGCATCCGATCCACCTTGATGTCGTCTATGTATACAGTATAGTACAAGGGGCGATCATGCAAATTGGACTTGATTAATATATCCTGTGGAGTAAATATGATGTTGGGCATTGCATCTGTGACATTGCTACCCTGTAGATCTGCTGGTGAGTCTTCCCCTAGAAGCTTGACCTGAGCTAAGTAGGCGTCAGCATTTTGGAGTGCTTCGCTCAATGCGACACAAAGATCCTTGGAGAGCCTTAGGAGCTCGTATAATGATAACTTTGCTAGCGTATTAGCCAATTGTGCTAATATGCCAAAGTTGTAAGGTTTCTCCAGTCCCTGAGGTACATCGTTACGGAGTGGCCTGTCTAAGCGGGTTTTCTTTGGCTTGGACTTATCCGCCAGTGGAGGCTAAGATGGCCTTGGAACAACAGAAGGAGGTAACGTTGCCAGCTGAGGATCTTCGACTGAACTATCCCGTACGGGATGGACTTGTGCTCTAGACCGGGTAACAATGGCTATAGCTTCCTCAGCTTCGATTGAAATTGTATGGCATGATCTAGACTTCCTGCCCTTTTTTTTGTTGGTAGGAGATGACACCTCCTGGGTAACTCCGGGCACTATGTCTGGATGCAACCACATGATCTCTCCTCACGATATGGTGAGAGGTACCAATCCAGATGTCTGGCTCCGGACGGATGGAAGATTAGTAACCTCTATTATTGCCCGGGGGACATGTATTACCCCGTCTGGAGTGCTTGTTGGAGGGAAGTCGCCGAACTGAATTGACACCATGTTCGCCGTCACGGTAACCTCTTCAAAGTCTATCGACAGAGATTTGGAGTCGATAAGACTCTGAATGTACCACTTTTATTGGAAGCTGTCATGAGTGGAATGATGGACATAGCGGTGGAAGTGACAATATTTTGGGTCCTCCATTTCTGCCGCTCGGGGCTCGCACCTTGGTGGAGGGAGCTGGATCCTACCCCCTTGCAAGAGCATATCGAAGATAGGTTTGTAATGACTATCTTCAAATGAGTAATTCACCTTAGGCCACTGACCTTTCGTCTGTTTTTGGTCGGGCTTCTGGGTCGCATCAGCGACCATGGCCTGTTTGCCCTTATTGTCCCGATTGGAGGTGGCGCCACTGTTGTTGTTGCTAGAGATGGAACCAGGACGTCTGCCCTTATCCTCTCCATCTGGGATGTGTAATCCCAACTGTCGATCCTTCTTCAATTTTTTCTCTGCATTGGTAGCACTTATGATGAAGGTCGTCCAATCCCTGAACTGAACGTCACCCATTCAGAGGCTAATTACGGGGAGCAACTACTTCTGGCAGATTTCATTCAAGGAGCTCTCGGGATTGCCTTGGGGCAATCTCATTGCGGTTTGGTGGAACCGCTTGATATAGTTCCTTGTTAGCTTCCTCTCTTCCTGAACGACGTCCATGAGAGATGACATCGTTACATCATGCCCCACTTCGTAGAATCTTTCCAGGAACATGTGCTTGAAGCCGTCAAAAGAATGGATACAATTGTCAGGAAGATTACGGTACCAGTCGAACGCGATCCCCTCCAATGCTTCGATGAATAATCATGTGAGGATGGTGTCACTATGCGGCAAGTGGTCGATCGTGACTTCAAAGTATGTCATGTACCGACTAGCAAAGGTCTTCCCATCATATGAATCGATATGGAACGGCTTGTACCGTGGTGGAAAAGGCACATCTCTCCATGCAACGGGATATGGCTGTCGTATTTTGAGGTCCCAAGAGGAGTCTTGGGCATTGAACATTGCTCGAAGCTCCTGGACTTTCCTTCTTGCCTCCTTGACTTCATCTGCAGCTGAAGGAACGGATGCTCCTAAGGGATCATCACCCAAAGAAGGGGCGGTCGTATTGGAGTCCGCATTGACTGCGGGTCCCAAGCTTGTTTGTCCTGGCGTCCTTGCCGGTTGGATTGGCAAGGTGGCTTTGATTTTGTCCACGGACTTGACCAAGGACAGGCGCATGGCTTCAAGTACTTCTAAACGTTGTCGGTCAGAAGCCGCTTCATGATCATCGTCAGCCATAAAGACTGTCCTCACATGGGTAGAGGTGGAAGAGATCGTAGCAGAGGTGCTCTCTGTGCCGTACCCTTGTACAGAGAAATCGTCGGAGAATATCATAATGTCATCTTCCTCGGACTCGGAAGGGGTGCTACCCCCTGTGCAGGAAGCCACATTATCTTGGTGAGGGTGGTGGCCCTCAGGGAAGTCCAAGTCTGTTGCGCAGTTCTGGGGGATCTCTATCCCCTAGATGTGCTCTTGGTACACCGGGTTATCGTATATATTGAGGGGACTGCTACCCCAGCTTCATCTACTCTCAAGGAGGCCGAAGGTGCACCCCCGGGTGCTGGAAGCTTCTTTTTGGATCGAGTGCCTAAATAGATACCTCCTGTGGTTGTCGGTGGCAACCCTCCAGATGAGGGTCTCCTTATAATACTGGCCGAGATTGCCGGGCTGGAAGACCTGTCTTCTTTCCTCCCTTGCCAGGAGGAACCTTTTGAGTTGAATTACAGGAGGCGAAAGGAAACTCTTCGACTCCCAAAATTTCCACCTGTTTCATGAATTGTTGTCGAACAGGTGCTGGCTGCTGCAGTCGTTGAAAAACTAACTGCCGACCTTCAGGTGCTGCCGATTTGTTGCAGCAGCAGTTGATGATGACTTGGATGCAACGACGTCCCGAGAGGGACTCATTGCATGCAAATGCTGCCACCTTGCCTTTGTGAGTAATCACCTCACGCAAGTCGGTAGCAAGCTGATCTACCATTGTACCAAACTTGTGGACTCGGGTATCCCTATAGGTATCATGTTTGCTCCCTGATCCGTCGCTAGTAAAAAAACTTGCTCTGGATCGTTGGGGGGAGACTTTAAAGACCCACCCTGTCCGTTTGCCCTGGGGGACTGAATGCGGGTGGTTCTGTACAACTTTCCATCAGTAGCCCATGTAACAGTCAACGGGGCCTGCTGACAATCAGTAACTTGGATAGTTGACTGGGCTTGTTGGGCCCGCACTGCCCTAGACTTCTTTGGCTTAGCACCCGAATATGCATAGTAAAAAGAGTCCAGATTGATACATCCCATATTCTCAATAGGCCGTATGGCGTTGGGCCCGTATGAGAGACGGTTGAACACAGAGCTTCTGACAAGGCCGCATAAGACATCCTGTCTGAGGCCAGGATTGGCTGCCGCATGGGCTATCTTCTTGCAGCCAGAGCTGGCTGTCGCATAGGCTATCTTCCTGCGGCCAGAGTTGGCTGCCGCATGGGCCATCTTCATACGGCCAGAGTTGGCTTCCGCATGAGTTGTTTGCCTACGGCCAGAGTTGGCTGCCGCATGGATAGACTGCCCATCTCTCTTATGCGGCTTCTTCTTTGTCTGCATGGATTTTCCTTGTGCCTCCAAAAACTCAGCATCGTAGTATTTTTTTCTACTGGATTTGGGGACAGTGGGGTCCTCTGCGGTCATAAGCAAAGCCGTAGGAGAGCTTTGGTCACCGTCTTGGGCTGCAGAAGGAGCTTATTCGAGAACTTGGTCGGGGGCAACAGTTCTGTGCATCGACGTCCTGCGAGTTCTCTTTGAGTTGGCTCGCTTCTGAGACGGGCTGGCGCTCCCTTCAGAGAGCATTTCTTCGAAGGCTTGTTGGTCAAAACGAACCACAAGCATTTGCTACATATAGCCGAGCTTGGACACGTCAGATTGCATCACTAGCTTCTCATCAGAGGAGAAGAACGTCCCCAGCAGAGTCGCCATCGTGTTTGCCATTAAAAATCAAAGACTTGTATTACAGAAACACTGAAATTGATTGCAAACACGCTTGTACAAATAAAAGCCTAGAAAGAAATCCTAGGAAACAATCTAAGTACAATTGTTTAGTTTTTGATTCTGGGGGGTGACGGTAGAGGCTCGGGAAAGTGTTATCAACTCTGCCTTACTCCTTGGACTATCTGACGCAATCCTTAGCTCTTGAAGAAATTGCTTTTCGAAGGTTGCCAGCCTTTTGCAGGGGTGTGGCACCTTGCTATTTATAGTGGTATGTATATTGAGCCGCATAGATAGACTGTGGCCACGTGGCTAATTAGCACGTGAAGACCCGCTCTTTGGCCGCCATCTGTCGATTTGTTGGAATTTTATTGCAACAAATCTGGGTAGTTAAGACTTAGTCAGCCTACCACGTGTCCTATCGCAGGAATCATTTTGAGCCGCATGAGTCTCTCAGTTTTTGACCATGTGGGGCCGCACGAGACTCATGCGGCTTAAGTCGCAAACTTTCTTAGCCCGCATATAGCTTAAGGACTTTTAAGCCGCATAGATTCTGTATTTTGGCCGCATAAAGCTCATACGACTTGGGTCATAGTCACCCTTGGCCGCATGAAGTTCAGAGACTTTGGGGCCACATATGTTTGAGCCGCATAAGGTTCATACGGCTTAGGTAATATTCCTTCTGGCCGCATGAAAGCGTATGAACCCTGCTTTTGGTGACGTCTCACGTCTTATCTTTTTGTCAAAGTGTCTGAGCTGTCAATTTTGTCAGTTTTGATAGAACTTGTCAGCTTTATCAGGCGAACTGATCCTCTTGGCCGCAAATCTTTTTTCTGCAGCTGGTTGTCGACGGGCCGCATAAGGCATTGAATCTGTCATACGGCTCTCCTTTATGCGGACCTATTTGGCCTAAAGTACATATGCGACAAATTGTGATCCGCATGAACCCTATATTTTCCATGCTTCTACATTTCCTAGCCTAATATGCAGCAGAGGTAGGGGAAGAACCCCCCATTGTTCCAGATTTGGTCCCTTGGCCATTTGTGATGTCTATTTCAGTAGGGAGGTTAGTTCTTTGGCAGAGTTAGTGCCAATTATTTGTTATGCTAGAGGGCTTATGTTAGTGTGCTAGGATTTTTAGTATGTGTCAGTGGATGTGTTAGGTGGATGATGTGTGGCATAGGTGAGAAAGTGATGGAAGTACAAGATGTGTGAGGGATTGTTTGTGTGGCTTTGTGTGTGTGAGTGTATACATGTAATATGTAGAATTCTGAGATTAGAATGCTAGGATGGCAAGATGCTTGCTAGAGGCATGCATTAGCAGCTCTGCAACAGTAATGCAACAGCAATGCAACATGTAACTTGCATATAGAATTGGCCATTTGAACCTGGGCTTGCCCAATCATGAGTTTGAATACTCATTGTTCCCTGTATTTGATATAGCCAGTCCAATCTGGACTGTTTGAGACTGGGTTCCTGAATTGGATTCCAGGTATTGAACTCAAGTCTTCTTGTCCACACATACCTATATTTTGTCCCTTTCATTTTCAGTATATACCTGTATACAGATATGTTGGATTCATGTATGGTGTACACTATATATATTTGGTATATGTATATGTATGTATGTAAGTATATATGTTATTATATATATATATATATATATATATATATATATATATATATATATATATATATATATATATATAAGTATATATGTTATTATATATATATATATAAAATATATATATATATATATATATATATATATATATATATATATATATATATATATATATATGTTATTATATATATATATATATATATATATATATATATATATATATATATATATATATATATATATATATATATATGGTGTGACCTTGCTTTGTAGATATCATACTAGCCTATGATATATAGGTATCCTATATAGGCTTGCTCTATACTTATTAGTTTAGTATATATTGTGGTTATATCCTTAATGAGTTAGTTAGACTATCTTGACCTTAGATATTGGCTACATAGGCCTAATTGGACTCATAGATTTGAGTTGGACTAAACCCTAGACTTGTTGACTAGAGTTGAACTAGTTTGACTAGATTGTTGACCAGAGTTGACTTTGGCCTAGAGTGACCTAGAATCATATAGAATGTATTTTAAAATTTATTTATTACATCTATTTTCATCAGTCGTCCAGGATTTCAGGCGAGTACATTCTCTGATCGTTTCATACTTGCTAGGACTTATATTCTTGCTCTAGATTACTTTACTTGATGCTGTCACGATATTATCATGGATTAGTATTATATGGATCTTGTCATGACATGTTATCCCCAAGCGGGTGCATCGGGTACTTCATGTTCATGCACTTTATCATGTACATTATGTACTCCTTGTACTCGTGTTTATTCATGTACACTCATGTCTTTCATGTACTCTCATGCTCACATGAGCTTCATGTATAAACTATTCATGTGCACTCATGTTTACATGAGCTTCATGTGTAATTTAGTTGTTATTCATGTACAATAACGTAACTTGAATGGATCCTTGTATATTGATTGGGGCAGGGTGAGTAGAAGTGGTTATGTAAATCATTATCCCCAGTAGGTATTCATGTGTAACTCCATAGCTTATTCATGTGCTGTAGAAGCATGGAAAAAAGGATATAGCTTTTAGTCCCATATCGGAAAGGAGAAGAAGAAAGTGCTCAATCCATTCTATATATAGAGCCCCCTTGCCTTCTTTGAAAATGGCACCAAAAAGAAAAAAAAGAAAAGAATCATTCGCCAGAATCACTTACTGTCATGGCGAGGATGAGTTGGGTTCTGAGTACTATACGCCTTCGCGGGCTAATATAAAGAAATCCAAGACGGCACGAGCCATGCTCTTCAAACGTGCTATGCCAACAGAAAACCAGAGATGTGCACTGAAAATCACGCGTGCTACCGATGGTAAACTGTACAGAATCGACTCGGGTGTATTTGTACCCGATCTGAGCCGACTCTTAAAGTCCCCCTTCCATATGGGTGCAATTCATGCGCTTGAACCAAATCAGGGGGGCAAATCTCTTGTGGGCCAGACCTCATGCGGCCCATTGAGAATGTCGAAGCATCCAACTTGGACTCTTCCTACTATGCAGCTTTGGGTGCTAAGTCAACGAAGTCAAGGGCAGTGTGGGCTCAACAAGCCCAGTCAACTGTCCAATCTGCTGACCGTCAGCGGGTACCGTTAGCTGTTATATGGACCCCTGATGGAAAGTTGTACAGATCCTCCCGTGTCCAACCCTCTGCGGCAAACGGACAGGGCAGGTCCCAAAAGTCTCCCTACAACGATCGAGAGCAAGTACTTTTACTAGCCTCAGATCAGGGAGCAAATATGATACCTACGCATCCGGGAGCTCGGGATACCCGGGCCCACAAAATGGATGCAAAGGTAGATCAATCTGCTCTCGACTTGCGAGAGGTGGTCATTCACAAACGCAAGGAGAGAGAAGCAACCTTGGCGTGCGAGGAGCCCTTTCCAGGACATCACTGCACCCAAGTCGCCATCAACTACTGCTGCCACAAGACAGTGGCTCCACCACTAAGGCAGTCTATGTTCCAGCGATCGCAACCTATTGCTCCTTTTCGACATCATATCAGAAGCATGATGCCAATTGTAGACTTCGTAACGACCTACTCTCAACTAGACGCATTACTCAGATGTCTTAGTTAGGCGCATTGTCTCAGCCCGGCGCATCACAATCTTTTGAGGGAGTTTATCATCAAATCTTCTTCGAATAAGGAGATCCATAATCCACAATGCCAGCACTCGCCATGGAGGAGGATCGGTCAAATTCATCTTCATCGAGAAGTCAAGAGAGAGACAAACAAAATTCTCTCAAAATCGTTGCTGATCGCATAGGCGTTATGCGGCCAAGTTGATCCAGGCCGCAGAAGGAAGAGCCGCATGAGTCTTATGCGGCTAAGGCCGCAAAATGAAGGCCCCTAGGACAACTCTGCGGCCAAGTTGATCCAGGTCGTAGAAGGAAGAGATGTATGAGCCTTATGCGGCCCAAAATAATAAAGCATGACTCAGCGACCTTTTTTCTGACTGCCTTAGGAGGCATGAGAAAGCCAGAAGACAAGGGTCTACAGGACTTATACGGTCCAAAATGCCCCAAACTCCATGCGGCCTATCATTGCTATCTAAACAGATTGATTCGGGCCGCAGAAGGAAGAGCTACTCTGACAACTCTGACACATCCTGACAAAAAGATGAAGATAAGACGTGACCTTTCGAAAAAGACAAGAAGTGTCATGTCACCAGACATAGGGCCTACGTGCCTGAACATAGGGCCCACATGTCTGAGAGTTCATGCGGTCTGAGGCATGGTCCGCAGGGGTGTCATACGGCCTGGAGGACTGCGACCTGAGCCGCATGAGCCTTATTGCTTGGGCAGTATTCAGAGAGAGATTCTAGGCCAAGTATTTTGATGCTGTAGCTTGGTACGATCTGCAGAGGAGGTTCACCAATCTGAAGCAGATGGGCAGAACGGTCGACGGATATATGGCCGAGTTTTCGAGACTTAGTCGGTTTGCTCCCACATTGGTAGCAACCGAGTTCGATAGAGCCCAGCGGTTCCAGCAGGAGCTTCATCTGGAGATTCTATTGGTAGTGGAGCAATTTTAGCATCAGACTTTTGATGCAGTATTGAGAGCAGCTCGCAGGCACGAGTATACCTCCCAGAGGATCATGGATAGGACCGGAGGTCGGAAGCGATCCCACAGCCAGATGAATTAGTCTTCAGCACCAGCCCCGACAGCCAGGGCTTTGACCATTGGAGCTCCAAGGCGGGCGGCCTCAGTAACGTCGGATCAGTATTCAACCCCGACACACCCTCAGCAGCAGAAGCAGAAGCATTCTTTTGCAGTGGGATGTTCACATTTCGGGAAGCCGGGGCATGTGGTATCAGAATTTCGTAGAGCACATGTTTTGTGCATGTCTTGTGGTGCCCCGGACCACAGGGTAGGGAACTGCCCGAACATGGGGAGTTCATCATCTGCCTTTTCTAGTTCTTCAGTTAGAGGACCAGCACCAGTCCAGCAGCAGCAGCAGTACCCGTTCCCGAGGACATTGCCGACGTAGGCCCAGGCATTCCAGCAGCAGAAACTGCAGCAGTATGCTCAGGCCCAAGCCCTGATCTAAAGTAGGCAGATAAGTTTTTAGCAAAGGGGACCCGCACCTAGAGGGCATGGTCAAGTGCTGGCTTTGACCATGGGAGAGAAAGGATTTGCAACAGGTGAGGTGGTGGCAAGTACTATTCTCGTCAACACCTCTCCAGCTTTAGTATTATTTGATTCTGGTGCCTCGTATTCATTTATGTTTGTACAATTCACGACACGGATAGGAATGGAGCCCGAGTCGTTATCAGTAAGGCTCAATATACTTACTGGTAACGGACTTGTGGGAGTAGATAGGGTATTTTCCTCGTGTCGGATCGTAGTTAGCGGTAGAGAATTCCCCGCTAGATTGATAGAGTTCCCTTTGGCCGATTATGATGTGGTCTTAGGGATGGATTGGTTGAGGGACCAGTATACTAGGATAGACTGCCATATCGGCAGGATTCTTTTTAGCATTCCAGGCGAGCCAGATTTTTTCTTTTCCCGAGGCGAAGTTGAACCTTCTCCTCCGGTGTTGCGGATGGCAGTAGCAGTAGTGCAGTTACCCCAGATAGTTGAAGAGTTTCCAGATATTTCCCAGAAGAGATTCCAGGGGTGCTGCCAGAGCGAGAGATCGAGTTCACCATCAACTTGATTCCCGGATCAGCTCCAGTGTCAGAGAGAGTCTACAGGATGGCGCCATCATAGCTAGAGATATTGTACAAGATGATTGAAGAACTTAGAACCAAGGGATTCATTCGTGCAAGTGGATCACCTTGGGGAGCCCCGATGCTTCTTGTGAAAAAGAAGGATGGTACGTCCAGATTATGTATAGATTATCGTACCTTGAACTTAGTGACAATCAAGAACAAATACCCTCTCCCGAGGATAGATGACTTGTTTGATCAACTCAAGGGGGCAACAGTGTTCTTGAAGATTGACTTGCGGTCAGGATATCATCAGATCAGAGTCAGAGAGCAGGACATCCCGAAGACAGCATTCAGATCCCGGTATGGGCATTGGGAGTTACTTGTTATGCCATTTGGAGCAACCAATGCGCCGGCTGTATTCATGGACCTCATGAATCGTATCTTCATGTCTTATTTGGATCAGTTCGTGATTGTGTTCCTAGACGACATCCTGGTCTACAACAAAAGTGAGATGGAGCATGAGCAGCATCTCAGAGTTGTTCTTCAGATTCTCAGAGAGCACCAGTTGTATGCCAAGTTCAGTAAATACGAGTTCTGGCTCGATCGCATTTCGTACTTGGATCATATTATCACCAGGGAAGGAGTGGAAGTGGATCCCTAGAAGATTGTGGCCATTGAGACATGGCCAGTGCCCAGTACGGTTGCAAAAGTTCGCAGTTTTCTTGGATTGGCCGGCTACTACCGGCGATTTGTTTCGGACTTTGCTCAAATTTCAGCACTATTGACCCAGTTGACCCGCAAGGATGAGCAATTTGCTTGGACAACAGAGTGCCAAGATTCTTTTGAGAAGTTGAAGCAAGGCTTGACGACGGCACCCATTCTCACACTTCCAGATGGAACTGGACGATTCTCAGTATATTGCGATGCTTTAGGCAGAGGTCTAGGATGTGTTTTGATGCAGCATGGGAAGGTAATAGCATATACGTCATGACAACTTCGTGATCATAATAAGAATTACCCAACCCATGACTTGGAACTGGCAGCAGTAGTGTTTGCACTTAAGTTGTGGAGGCACTACTTGTACGGAGATAGGGTGGAGATTTTTACCGACTACAAGAGCCTGAAGTATGAGTTCACCCAGAAGGATCTTAACATGCGTCAGAGGAGATGGCTGGAGCTTCTTGTGGATTATGATGTCAACTTGCAGTATCACCCAGGGAAGGCCAACATCGTTACAGATGCATTGAGTAGGAGAGCCGGAGTTTATTTTCTAACAGCACAGCCGGAGTTGTTAGCGGATCTTCAGAAGATGGGTATCGAAGTTGTTCTCCCTTCCAGTATGGCATTGATGGCCAGCATGCAAGTTCAGTCCACTATAATTGAGAGGATCCGGATGGCACAGTCAATAGATTCCAAGTTTCAGCGGCTCCGAGCAGAGTGTGAGGCAGGTTGAAGACCGAAGTTATGCATTCATGAAGACGGTATACATGGACATGGTAAGAGTCTTTGTGTACCCAGTAGAGATATCAGGCATGAGGTCATGGCGGAAGCTCACAGTTCTCAGTATTTGATTCATCCCGGTGGTACGAAGATGTACCATGATATCCGGTAGCACTTTTGGTGGAACGACATGAAGAGGGAGATAGCCTGGTTCGTCTCTCGGTGTTTGGTTTGCCAACAAGTTAAAGCTGAACATCAGAGGCCAGCTGGACTTCTTCAGCCCTTGCCAATTCTATAATGGAAGTGGGAGCATATAACCATGGATTTTGTGACTGGATTACCTAGATCTCCCGCTGGTCGAGATGCTATTTGGGTTATAGTTGACCGACTCACGAAGATGGCCCACTTTTTCCCGTTCAGAGTTGGCCAGTCGATGTCTCGGAACTGGCAGTTGACATCATAATCCACAAGAAGCTCCAGCCATCTCCTCTGACGCATGTGATACTGCAAGTTGACATCATAATCCACAAGAAGCTCCAGCCATCTCCTCTGACGCATGTTAAGATCCTTCTGGGTGAACTCATACTTCAGGCTCTTGTAGTCGGTAAAAATCTCCACCCTATCTCCGTACAAGTAGTGCCTCCACAACTTAAGTGCAAACACTACTGCTGCCAGTTCCAAGTCATGGGTTGGGTAATTCTTATTATGATCACGAAGTTGTCATGATGGATCTCAAGTTTTATTGTTCCATTCTCTTCCTTACTTGATTCTAAGCCTCTTTAGAACTTGGCATTTTTGGATTTGATGGATGGATTCTTGTAGATCTAAGTTTGTAACTTTTTGATTTTCTTGGTTTTGATCTCTAAAACTTGGTTATTTTGGAAAACTAATGGTTTTATGTTGTAGAGAATTCAATTTCATGCAGTTTTGGCTTTTGTTTCGCTTGATTTCGACTTCGGATGAGGAAGTTATGGCCATGGCAAGTTTTCGAAACATTTATAGCTGAACTTGCTGATTGGGGACGATGACCCCCATGTGCCCGGGAGGCCATGCGCCGGGAGGCCATGCGCTGTGAAGTCCCAGCAACACATCCCTTAACTCCGAGCGTGTCATGCGCGTAGGTTCCTTATGCGCATGTACTGAAGACGCAACGTGAGTTTCCCACGCGCCGATGTGCAGGAATTCCCACGCACCGATGTGCAGGAAATTCCCACGCGCCGATGTGCAAGAAATTCCCACGCGCCGATGTGCAGGAAATTCCCACGCGCCGATGTGCAGGAATTCCATGTGCCGGAATTGCTCTATTTCACTGTTTTTGCCTGTTTAAGTTGTTTTGTAGCTAGAATCGTGAAAAACTCAAAACATGAAAGTTGTAGATCTTTTCCTTGGCTTCAAGAATATGTCACTATTTATTTTATGCAAGTTTCTCTCATTCATGATAATGTAAGAATAGAACACGATAGTGGCCCGCTGTGGCGCACTCTTGATAAGTAAACTGACATGATATATCTCGACATGCTGTTATGACAGCTAGCCTGACATGACAAGTATGAAAGACCTGGACACCGTGGGCGATTGTGTTTGTACAAATAAACTGGTACTGTCTTGCATCATATCTAGGATAGGGATCCCTGAGTACCACGGTCAGGGGTACCTACTAAAATTGACTAAGGCTAATTAACTAGAATGATTCAGTAGTCATGAAGAGATTTTCCTAGCTATAGGCAATCCCGTTATCTGGGTACACTAAGTGGACTTATAGCCTACCGACGAGTAGGGTACATTTCCAGCACACTGTCAAGTGTTGCACCCTTCTTAAATGGACATTTGACCTGGATAACCTGGATGGGCTGCAGGGCTTGTGGCTGTGGGATGATCTCATTTCATCTTGCTAGTAATTAGACTTGTGATAACCCTAGTTAGTTAAAGTATCAAGCCGTACTCCTTGCTTGGCCGTGATTGATTAAATGAAGTCTAGTCCAGCTTCGACTTGTTCTGATCCTGTACAAGATTGTGACAGGACATGGCTTATTATGCATGCCTTAACAATAACGATCGGGGGGACCAGTTCTGTTCAGGGGAAGGGTTACAACCCCGGTCCTTGTTTGGTTTAAGGGTTGTAACCTGGCTCCCGAAGCAGTTCTGTGTCTTCTTTTCATTTATTGTCTTATTGTACCCCATGCCATGCTCGTCATGTTTTACCTTACTTCAATAGCATGATTATCTATACTGGCCTTAACAATAAAGATCAGGGGACCAGTTCTGTTCAGGCGAAGGGTTACAACCCTGGTCCTTGTTTGGTTTAAGGGTTGTAACCTGGTTCCCGGAGCAGTTCTGTGTCTTCTCTTCGTTTATTGTCTTATTACCCTATCAGCAGTATTTGAGACGGGATCCTATTCAAGTGAAGGACTGCAACCCCGGTCCTTTTTTGGTTTAAGGGTTGCAATCTGGCTACTTGAATGATTTTCTCGTACTCAATTTATTATTGTTGTGCCTGTTATTAACAGTTCTTACTTACTATCTTTAATATTCATTATGATATGCTGGTTTTAATTCCTAAATGAAGCCTCCTTTGTGGCACTTGCTCTTTTTGGGGTCTGACCCAGCTAGTTTTGTATGGCCAGATATCGGAGCAGCACCAGAGGATCCACCTGTCTTCCAGCCAGATGGTGACCACCAGACGTAACCCTGGCAACGAGTGGGTTTCTTTTTGTCCTTTCACTTTATTGTAAAATTATTCTTTTGAGGCGTTTAGCCGACGAGCACGTGTTGGCTCGAATGCACCTTTACTTACTGTCTGCCTAAGGGCTGTAACATGATTGGCAAATCCTAGGGTTGATCATGTATTGACTAAAACTCTTGCTAGTCCTGACATTTTGTACGACTAGCTTCATGATCATCCAATATATAATGTATGGGACGTCTTACTATTGTATATTTGATGTTCTAATATCTTGTGACTGTTACTACTTGCTTGTGATTGAGACAATAGGCTTGTTCATGACCATAGGAGACTGATGGATTGTAGTTAAACCCTCATGTATCTAGACAGCCGTGACCGTATAGCGAGGTAGGTTGCACTTCAATATACGTAGCTGGCTATGTATGCCCCCGCTCTCTAGTATTTTGGTTCTGGGGCGTGACACACTATCATGTCATGTTACTTGTCAAGAGTGTACCACGACGGGTCACAATCGTGTTCATGGCACGTGTACATAATTTACATGGTACAAGCATTCTATCAAGGGGCCCAAATTACGCAGAGGGTCATGAGAAAAAGCATAAATATAACAACTCAGCATGCTAAAAGGAGTGCACGGCTATGGAAAGAGCCATGCGGCTAAGCAGGACGGGCTCATGCGGCTCGGAAGGGGGAGCAGGCTCATGCGGCCGGGGAAGATCGGGCTCATGCGGCCAAGGGAGATCGGGCTCATGCGGTGCAGGGGTGATCGGGCTCATGCGGTCAAGTCGAGCAAAGCCATGCGGCTCGGCTAGAAGAAGCCATGCGACAAGAAGGGGACAGGCTCATGCGGCTGGAGGAAAAGGGCGCATGCGGTTAAGGACAGCAGGCTTATGGGGCAGGGGCTCAGGCGGCTGGTCTCATACTGCCCGGGAAGCATGGGCTCATGCGGTCAGGGGGAAATTAGGTTCATGCTGTCTGGATCGGACGGGATCATGCGGCCAGCACTGCCAAGAGCCATACGGCTCGAGAAGAATAGGGTCATGCGGCAATGGAGGAAAAATTGGGCATATGCGGCTCGGGGAACCAAAGCCATGCGGCTAAGGCCAACCGAAGCCATGCGGCTGAGGGAAACCTGCCTCATAAAAAAGCCATACGGCCGAGTCGGGTAAGGTCATGAGGCTCGGATGCCTATGCGGCCAAAGAGGAGCCGCAGGGGATCTAGCCGCATGAAAAGTCATGAGGTCAAGCACTGTTCTTCTTCTCCACTGTTCCGAGAAGAAGAACCATGAAGCCATGGCTTCCAAGCTCCAATCCTTCATCTAAGGTCAGAATCTGGATTTCCTTAGGTCAAAATGGGGTAGAACGAAATTCTCTACCACCTGGAACACTCAAAACTTGAGAATAACAAGGTTTAATAGATCAAAACCCAAGAAATCCGAAAATGCAACAAGCTTAGATCTACATAAAATGAGCCACGGAAATAAAAAATGCTAAGTACTAAAGTGTCTTAGAATCTCATGAGGAAGAAAATGGAACAACAAAATCTGAGTTCCTCCATGAAGCAAGTTGTACTTGCCAAAGCCTCTTTGGTAGGTGGAGAGGGTTTAATGGAGAAGGAAGAAAGTAAATGATAAAGTGGAAGAGAGAGAAAAGTTAGGTTAGGTTTTAAATGATGATGGTGGTGGTAGTAGGGGTTTTCTTCTGGTTCATGTTGAACCCGAAAGCAAACCAAGCCAAACCAAAACAAGATAAACCATAACCAATGAAATGCTAAAATAAACCATGCAATGAGACAGGCAACATGAGTCAAAATACGTACACGTATACCAAAATACGTAATACAAACCACGGCCGTTACATCTGCTGAGGTAATAGATGGCCTACTCGTATCCTTCATCGCTCTTCTGGGCCAGTAATACCCCGAGAGAGTGATCCATGGCTCGGACATAGAGTAGAAAAGGTCTTCCTATTACTGGAGCTACCAGAACAGGGGGACTGGTGAGGTACTTCTTGATGTTGTCGAATGCTTGCTGACACTCTTCGGTCCATACGAAGGAGACCCCCTTCTTCATCAGTTTGGTGAAGGGCTGGCTTCGACCAAAGAGGTTTGCTATGAATCTTCTGATGTATGCCAGACATCATTGCAGGCCTCGAAGTTCCTAAGATTCTTCGGGGGGGGCATGTCTAGGATTGTCTTCGTCTTCTCCGAGTAAATATGGATTTCCTTTGCCGTGACGATGAAGCTTAAGAACTTGTTGCTGGAGACGCCCAGGAAGGACTTGGCCGGATTCATCTTTAGTTGATGCGCCCGTATTGTGTCGAACACTGTTCGTAAGTCGTCCAAGTGGCTGGGCTTGACTTTGCTCTTGACGGCAATGTCATCGACGTAACACTCCACCGTCTTCCAAAGATCAGTTCATGCAGGTGAAAGATTGACAATCTCCGTCGTAGCTTTCGGGATGGGTATGACTCCATCCTGCACAAGTTGAGCAGGAAAATCTCCAAACTGTAGAGAGACTGTAAACCCCCCTAAATTTTTATTTTTTATATATTTAAATGTAGATTTAAATATTTGCTAATTGATTAGTTGGAATAAACTATAGAAATATACTTTTCTGTAGAATATGAGAGTATACATATGGATAAATTTATTTTATATAAAGATAGTAGCCTAAAGCTATCTAAATATTTAATATTGCTACAATTTTTTTATATATACATTTTTAGAATTATTTAGAGTCAGTTACTATTTTAAATTAATATTAATTAAAAACAAGATGTGCATAAATAATTAGCATTTTATCTTTCGAAAATATTCATATAAATAAAATGTCTTTGATATCATAAATAATATATTTCTATTTATTTAAAATATTTTACCACTACTAAAATCTGTCAAATTAGCGACGCCTCAGGACGTCGCTAAATAGGGAAAATACGTCGCTAATATCGATTAGCGACGTATTTAGCGATGTTTGCACGTAATCGCAATTAACCTAGTCGCTTAACAACAAAACGTCGCAATACGTCGCTTTGCGACGAAACTCAGCGACGCGGACACGTCGCTAATTCAGCGACTACCAGCGACGTAAAACGTCATCATTTACTGACGCAACCTAGCGACGTTGAGCGACTTGACATGCATCGATACTGACCTGGCTTGAGAGCCAAATGGCGACGTTCTACGACTTTGTTACGTCGCTATAGTACCGACATATAGCGACGTCTAGCGACGTTGTACGTATCGACGTTAAGTGACGATCAGCGATGGTATTCATCACAGTTAGCGACGTTGTGATACTTACTTAGCGACGTTACCTTCGTCGCTGAACGTCGCTGAGAGTCGCTGAACGTCGCTAAGCTTGAAAAAAATAAAAAAATACAGCATTTGCAGCATCCCCTGCAGCATTTGCAGCATTTGCAGCATCCCCTACACCATTTGTTACAACAACGACGGTGTGTATCACGAACACAGTATCAAACAACACAGATACACACAATCACAAACACGTTTGAAACACAATCTCATCAATCAACACAGATATATGAAAATTTGTAACAACAATGTCAAACATAATGGTCCACAACTTAATTGCCAAGTATGGGAATGGATGGCTCAGAACACAACCCAAGATTCATTCTAGCATACATTAGTGCGAATCATCTATGTTCTGTACATATGGTGTAGTATATATTCTTATCGTATCTAGTATCTGAAGAATGTAACAGAATCAAGATGAACTCACATAATGTAATACTAAGACATCATCTACTACTATATAAGATATAGTGATAGGTTGTCATATCATCATTGTCGAGGGATGAGGGTCGGAGGACAGTCAACTTTATCTACGGCTACATAGTTTCTGCCTCGCTAGTCGAATGGCTGCAGGGACTATGTCCTGATCACCATGTCGTACCGTAGATTAATGCAAAGTCCTTATAGCAAATGTCGTACATAGATTTCTACCTCGCCAGTCGAATGGCTATAGGGACAGTGTCTGACTTGGTGTATCTCACCATTTTTCCAAAATGCCTGACATTCTACCTCGCCAGTCGAATGGCTATAGGTGTATTTCTACCTAGACATCCAGTCTCTCATACAGGACCTACCTATCTGCCTTTAAAATTAAATTATACAAATCAAACTAGTCTTAAATACTGGTACCAACTGCCAGAACATGACAGTCCCTAATTTGTACTGGATTTATCCTACCTCTGAGTTTCACACATATTAAAAAGGAAGGCATTTACTGTTAACAAGATAACCTGTCATGAATTGAACAGCAAGCAGACTTAGATTTAGGATTTAAAATATTGTATTCAGGTCAACTTAATTCAGTCAAAGGGTACTGAACAGAAAGTCTAATTAAGACTTTCAACTAAGCAGGCAGCCTGGACTGCTGTTCAGAACTTGGCAGGCAAAATCCTATACCATCTGATGGCAAACCTATACACACCCTTGCCCAAACTATTTGTTTCAGTAGGTAAAACATTCCAGGTAACTCAAGTAACCTGTCGTGCAACATTTGGTGTCAACAGCATTCCTTGTTAATTGTAACATACATACTATCATATCCCAACTCTGCCAAAACCTGACCAACATACCCTATACTAATCATTCCATATTTCAGTAATGTCAGTGAGCTAAATCATACTCAACTGTCGAGAATACTTAGGAGAAAACTCATTCACAGGATTAGTATCCATCCTTCGTGAAATAGCTGAAATTTTATAGGACTCGATAATAATTATTTGTCAATTTATTCATCATTTCAAAACCCTGAAAATGCCCAAAAAACTTCCAGTATCAGTAAATAGGGCTTGAACCCTAAATTAGAATTCGAATCCAAGCAAAACATCAAATTGACAGTTGATATGCCCAAAAAACTCCCAGTATCAGCATATATGTGTCACACTGTGAGTCTCATGTCCACACAGTGGGACACGACGTGTCCAAACCAACAAAATATGTGTCACACGAACTAGAAGTGAGTCCACGCTCTCGTGTCCCCCGTAGCGAGTCTACGCTCTCGTAGACACGAACTAGAAGCGAGAGAGAGAGCTAGAAGACGAGGAGAAACTAGGAAGCGGGGACAGGGGAGAGTTACCTGAGGAGGAGCTACCTGAGGAAGGAGGAGAAGGAGAAGGAGGAGGCCGGAGGAGGGAGATCATCGGAGGAGCGCTGCGGAGGAGGAGGCCGGAGGAGGAAAATCGCCGGAGGAGCGTCGCGGAGGAGGAGCGTGCGAAAAATTAGGGGAGAAATTTGTGAATGATCGAAAAGAAAACCCTCGCCGCCTATATGAAACATTTAGCGACGTCCTTTTTGGCCGTCGCTAAACGTCACTAATTTTTAATAAACGACGACGCTGCTTAAAATGCGTCGCTACACGTCGCTATATCAGCAACGTGTACTGACGAACTTGCAACGCAGATTCCCATTTAACAAATTGTAGCCGCTAGACGTCGCTATTAGTCACTGTTGGCGATAAACAACGACGTCTTAGATAAACGTCGTTAAACCCTCAAAAATTAGCGACGTTCTATCTTGGAGTCGCTAAATACGTCGCTGATATGACTTATTTTGGTAGTGTACAAGCACTTGGTATTTTGATACATAAATAGGTATATGGGTATATATATATATATATATATATATATATATATATATATATATATATATATATATAGGAAAAAAGTAAGATTGACCTGGGACAATGAAGGTGATCGGAATACCAATTTCTTTCACGCGTGTGTCAAAGGTCGCAGAAACCAATTACAACTTCACCGGATATTCGACGATAACGGTGCCCTGGTGGAGGACCGAGATGACATTCAGGCTGCGGTGGAGGAATTCTATTCCCAACTTTTTTACTAAAGAGCAGGTCGTTAAAGACGTCGCGCTTCTGTCCGAAATCCCATCCCTCATCAGCAACAGCGAGAACGAGACCTTATTGGTTACCCCTTCGTTGGAAGAGGTGGAGGAGGCTGTCTGGTCTATAAAAGAACACAGTACTCCAGGGCCTGATGGTTTCAATGGCGTATTCTTCAGAGCCTGTTGGCACACCTTAAAATACGACTTACTAGAGGCCACTATTGCCTTTTTCCAGGGGGCGAGATATCCCAAATCCATCTTTTGCGCCAACATCATTCTGATCCCCAAGAAAGACAACCCGAAAACCTTCAAAGACTTTTGCCCTATCAGCTTATGCACCTTTACCAACAAGATCATATCGAAGATCGTTGCCAATCGGATGTCCAATCTCCTCCCTAAAATCATCTCCGAAGAGCAAAACGGGTTTGTTCAAGGCCGTAACATCACTGATAACATTCTCCTAGCTTAAGAGATGATCACATGTATGAAGTTCCCGTCTAGAGGGGGCAACGTTGCCATCAAATTGGACATGGAGAAGGCATACGATCGCTTGGACTGGCAATTCATGATCTGGGTCTTCAGGGCATTTGGCTTCTCTGAATCTTGGATTGATATTATCTTCAGATCTATCAACAACACATGGTTCTCCACCATCATCAATGGTCAGGCGACGGGGTTCTTCCGATCCACCCGAGGGGTTAGACAAGGGGATCCTCTCTATTCCACCATTTTCATCATTGCGGCTGAAGCGCTCAGTAGAAGCCTCAATAGCATGCCCGAATTCCCGGTTTCCATCACTTCTATACCACCACTGGCTGTCCACTTGTCACTCACCTGGCGTATGTAGATGACATCCTTATTTTCTCCTCTGGAGACTTCGGATCGATCAAGGTTGTTCTAAGCACCCTCGTGAGATACATAAGTTGCTCCGGACAGTGCATCAATAACAACAAGAGCGTCATTTATACCCATCACAAAGCCGACAGATCTCATTCGGTAGTTATTTTTGACATGACCTCGTTCGCCACGGCCTATCCACTTTTCATCAACTTGGGCTGCCCGCTGGTGTACGAAAGGTCGAACTCGGGTATATACGACCCCCTCATTAACAGGATCCGCAAACTGATTGTGGGATGGCACAACACAATATTATCTCCGGGGGGCAAATTGATCCTTATCAAACACGTCCTTTCCTCCATCCTGCTGTACACCCTTGCCGTCTGCTCCCCCACCAAGAATGTCCTCCACCATCTTGAATCCCTCTTCACCATGTTCTTCTGGGGTCAACGCGAAGGCAAGAATAAACACCACTGGGCCAGTTGGGATACCATAGCCAAACCAACCGAAGAAGGACGTATGGGATTCAGCAGACTTGCCCACATCGTGGACGCCTGCTCCATGAAGTTGTGGTAGAAATTACACACGGAGAGCTCGCTATGGACGAGGTTCATGTGAGCTAGATACTCCAGATCCTCTCATCTGTCGGAGGCTCTCACGAACAACACATCGTCGGCGTCGTGGCATCGCATAATTCGTAGACCCAACCTCACAGAACCTTTTATCCGTCTGCAGTTGGGCAACGACCGTTCATCGGCCCATCTGGAACGGTGGTTTGGGGAAGACACCATCCAGCCCAACGTCCGTATCCCGCCGGGATACGAAATTAGGGATCTATGGGTAGACGGCTCCGGATGGAATTGGGGGAGGATCAGAGATTTGTTCGGTCAGTCGACGGCCGACGGTCTTCATGCTGCCAACCTGAGGATCACCGACATATCTGACACGTGGAGATGGTCACCTAACCTGAGCGGAAGTTTCACTCTGGCTTCCGCCAGATTAGTGACGAGAGGCAGTGGCATGCCAGATACCATTTCTACTAAATTTTGGCAGTCTTGTATACCCATCAAATGGCCTATCCTAATCTGGTGCGCATTTCGACGGAAGCTTCTGACAGACGACTCTATCAAATCTATCGGATTCAACCTAGCGTCCAGATACCATTGCTGCGTGGAACACCAATCGGAATCGGCTGAGCACGTCCTTCTTTCTGGTGAGTTGGAGAATCACATTTGGCACAATCTTCACAATAGACTTAGCCTTGTCCTTCAGACTGACGGCTTCCACAATCTTCTGGCCAGCTGGAGCCGCTCCCACGAACCTCAGATCATAGTAGCCACCGAAATCTAGGTTTTATGGAAAAACAGGACCAAATTCGGATATGAAGATCGCCAACTCCTACCTACACAATTGCTCAGAGAGGTTATCTGACAAATTTTTAAAGCTAGGCGGCGCTGCTCTCACACCCCCAACACTTTTTGGGGGGCCCTCCTTTAGGTCTCCCGTCGTGTCTTTTACGCCTCTGTTGGTCATCGTAGAGATCTGGTTCATTTTGTGTGCGTCTTGCACAGTTTATTTTGCTTTCCTTTTGTCGCGTTGAGCGCGCTTACTTGTATAGGCTTCGGCTTTTTGCGCCTATTACTTCAATAAAGTTTTCGTTTCTCTAATATATATATATATATTTTTTCTCTAATATATATATATATATATATATATATAAGACGGGAGAATTTTATTATATATAAGACGGGAGAATTTTATTGATGTATCAGGCGCAAAATAAAAAAGCCTATACAAGAAGCGCGCTAAGCGCAGGCAAAAAAGAAGAAACGGCTAGGCAAGCCGACAAAACAGGAACAAGAAGACAAAGACTAATCTAGGTTCTCCCAGAAGTTGGGCGTGGAGTGCGAGCAGCGCCTCCGGATCTTTAGGATTTGTCTGATGATTTCCCTGTTCAGTTGGGGTGGAGGGAGATGTCGGCCCTTATATCGGAACTTGTTCCTGTTCTTCCACAGGACCCAATGCCCGCGGCTGCGATGATCTGATGTCCGTGGGAGAGGCCCCAGCTGGACAGGAGATCGTTGAAGCCCCAAGATGGGGTGGCCTTTTTGAACTTGTTGCTGAGATTCGCCCAAATATTCTTGGCCAGATCACCGGAGGTGAGGATGTGCTCAGCAGATTCGGCTTGTGGGGAAGTGCAGCAATGACATCTTGAAGCTAGGCTATAGCCAAGCCTTGTGATGGCGTCGTCGGTGGGAAGCTTTCGCTAGTGGGCTCGCCAGATAAGGATCGACCATTTGAGAGGGATGCACGCGTACCAGAAGGGAGCGATGAGGGGGGATGGCATCCCAATGCCGCAGGCGACTGACCTGGCGGAATGCAGAGTGAACTGGCCATCCGTGTTTGGGGACCATCTCGTGATGTCAGGGGTGTCGGACAGGCATAGATTCGTGGAAGCGAGACTGGCGGCAGCCGCTGGGCCGAGCCAAATCCTGACACGGTCCCAGATCCATCCGGACGAAGGGTCCCAAAGCTCGCGAATTTGGCCCTCCCGCGAAGGGGATCCGGGGGGGTGCCAGAGGTTTCCTCCCAGCCAACGATCGTTGCTCATGGATGAGTAGCTGTTGCCCAGTTGGATGTGCATTAGAAGGTCATCTAGCTGACGGCCGCGGGTGATGCGTCTCCAGGAAGTCAATGAACGGTTATTGACTAAGGTCGTCCCAGGGTGGGAATACTTGAAGTATCTCGCTTGCATGAAGCGAGTCTAAATTGTATTATCTGTTCGCAGCTTCCACCATAACTTCATGGAGCACGCGGCAGCGATGTGTTCCAATCTACAGAATCCTAGATCGCCCTCAGATATGGGATTGGCCATGGTGGTCCAGCTGGCCCAGTGGTGCTTATCTCTGCCTTTGTTGTGACCCCAGAAGAAGCGGGCGAAGAGGGATTCAAGCAAAGTGAGGACCTTCTTGGGGGGGTTGCAGACCGCCAGGGTGTAAATAGGAATGGAGGACAGCACGTGTTTGATCAGAATCAGCTTGCCTCCAGACGAGAAGGTGGCATTGTGCCAGCCCTCGATTCTTTTCCTGATGGCGCTGACCATGTTTTCGAAGATACCCGAGTTGACATTGCCATAGACCAACGGGCACCCTAAGTATGTGAAGGGGGTATGCTGAGGCAAAGAAAGTAAGGTTGGAGATCGTCGCAGAGTGGGACCTGTCTGTTTTGTGATGGGTGTAGATGAAGCTCTTGTTGTTGTTGATTCTTTGGCCAGAGCATCTAGTGTAACTGTTCAGCGTTTGGAGGACCACCTCAATAGAGCCGATATCGCCGGAGGAAAAAATGAGGACATCGTCGGCGTAGGCAAGGTAAATGATGATAGGGCAGCCGGTGGAGGTGTGGAAGTGGTGGAACCGCGTGGTATGGGGTATGCTCTTAAGGTTCCTGCTGAGGGCTTCTGTAGTGATGATGAAGATGGTGGCTGAAAGAGGATCCCCCTAGCAGATGCCACGGCTAGCGGTGAAGAAGCCATCGGCCTGACCGTTGATAACGGTGGAGAACCAGGAGTTGTTGATGGACCTGAATATGATGTCAATCCATAGTTCAGAGAAGCCAAAAGCCCTGAAAACCCAGATCATGAATTGCCAGTCGAGGCGATCGTATGCTTTCTCCATGTCCAGCTTAATTACGATGTTCCCCCCTCTAGCCAGAAATTTCATGCAAGTGACTATCTCTTGAGCGAGCAGGATATTATCCACGATGTTACGCCCTTTCACGAAGCCGCTCTGCTCTTTGGATATGATTTTGGACAGGAGGTCCATCATCCGGTTAGCGATAATTTTCACGATAATTTTGTTGGCAAAGTTGCATAGACTTATGGGGCAGAAGTCTTTGAAGGTTTCTGGGTTGTCTTTTTTGGGAATGAGAATGAGATTGGCCCTCGATAAGGATTTAGGGTATCTAGCTCCCTGGAAGAAGGCAACCGAAGCCTCCAAAAAATCGGGACCGATGATGTCCCAGCAGTATCGGTAGAAAACCCCGCTGAAGCCGTCTGGACCGGAGGTGCTGTGCTCGTCAAGCTCCCATACCGCTTTCTGTACCTCAGCGGCAGAAGGGAGGGATAGAAGCTGCTCGTTCTCGTGCTCGGTGATGAGGCTGGAGATCTCCGCCAGCAGACCCTCGTCCATGAAGACCGCTTCTTTGGTGAAGAGATTGGAGAAGAAGTTGGCCGCAGCCTCTTGAATCTTAAGCTCGTCCGTCAGCTGGTTGCCACTGTTATCGGAGATACGATAGAGGTTGAGCTATTGTCTGCGACCTTTGACGCAGGCGTGGAAGACGCTGGAGTTGCGGTCCCCTTCATTGTCCCATTTAAGTCTAGCTTTTTGTTTCCAGAATTTTGTTTTGACTCTAAGCCTGGACTTGAGGATAGCTCTGGCGAGGTTAAGCGCGATCCGCGCTTCGGGGGATCTGTTAGCAACATAAGAGATTTCGGAGCGGGTAACATCATCTTTCGCATTTTTAATCTCCTAAAAGATGTTGCCGAAAGCTGCCCTGCTCCACCGAGAGAGAGCCCTGCTCGTGGCTCGCAGCCTGGTCGCTACTCTGTGCAGCAGATCAGCGTCACTCACTGAGAACCAAGCTGAGCCCACCTCAGATTTGAACCTCGGACCTCTAGAAATCCAGGAATTGGAAAGATTTCTTGATGCGGTGGGAGTTTCTGCTGATCTCAATGAGAAGGAGAGAGTGATCGGATTCAGTGGTGTTTAGGTGGGAGAGGCTCGAGATAAGCCCCATGTCTGCCCAGTGGCTGTTGATGAGGACGCGGTCTAGGCGGGAGTATTGACGCCGGAAGCCTTCCTACATGTTGCACCAGGTGAAAGTGTTGCCGGAGAAGGGGAGGTGAGCGAGGTGGGCGTTGAAGGTAAAATTGTTGAAGTCCTCCATGTCCGGGAGTGGGGGCGGTCGACCCCGGGACTTCTCGACACTACTGGAGATGATGTCGAAGTCTCCAAAGCACATCCACAGAAGGTTCTGGAAGGAAAGGTGGATGTCGAGCAGGTCTGCCCAGAGGAGTTTCCGCACTTGGAAGTCGCAGCTGCCGTGAACGGCAGAGATTAAGGTTTTGTTCCGCAGTTGAAGATGTTCCATCCAGAAGGAGAGAGCTTGGCGGGAGTCCTGAACCATGCCTGACTTGATGCCAGCACCGACGAGAATCCAGATGTCGTGACTGTCGGCCAGCGCGGTCGCAAAACCAAGGTGAAGTTGGATACCGGTGATTCTTTTCTTGGGAATTTTGGTTTCGATGATCACTAGAATGTCAATTTTGTGAATTTTCTTGAGGCTGAGGATTCTATTCAGCGTCGATTTATTTGCTATGCCTCTGACGTTCCACGAGAGGATGTTAAACATTGGGTTGGGGGGAGAGGGTGGGGAGGTTGAACTTGGCTGCTGACCTTGTGGTCATGGCCGCTCGCTGATTCTTTTTCTTGTTTTTCTTCTTCTGTCTCAAGGAAGATTTCTTAGGGGAAGATTTATGGTTGTCTGTGTCCACTATTTCACCGGTGGGTGAGGATGCACGAACGCCGGCCACTGAGGAGTCACTCGCAACCTCGACGTCATCTAGCGCACATATCGGGTTGTTGCGGTCAAGGAAACCAGCATCCTTGGCTTGCCAGAACCTACCAGTGAGAGGGGAACAAGGGTCAGGGGGGCGTCGGTGAAGGCGGAGGAAAGGGCCATGGACAACTCTTGCCCGACGACTGTTGTCGGATCTGCCGTAGATAACTCTTGCCCGACGACTGTATGGCTAGTGTCTTGGGCCGCCACGGGCAGGACACGTGGGTGGCCGCCAAGGGGGATAGAGGGGGGAGTAGAGGTGGAGCTCAAGGTCTTGGGAGAGGTGGTGAGGGGGATCTCAGTGGGAGCAGAGCCGGCGCAAAGGGGGGTGGAGGTGGGGGGAAGAGGGGCTGTCGGAATTGATCGTGACAATACGTGGAACTTCTAGCTCTGTCTGGTAGATGTTGGCTGAGTTCGGGTTAATGTGGTCGATGGCGAGCACACAAGGGCTCTCGGGGGAGTTATCTATGTCTAATATCGCAAACGAATTTGCAAGGGTGATGGAGGGAGAATTGTAGGGGACGATGGCATTGTCGGACGGGGAGAGGGATCTAGAGCGTTGCCGAGGAAGGGTTCCTGTGTGCCGGAGGGGGGGTGTGGGTGAGGTGTCTGACGATGGAGTGCGGTATGAGGTGGATGTGACCGGGTCGCGAGGTTTGCGAGGATCGGACTTCTTGAGAGCCGGGTTGGCCCGGAAGCAGCGCGACAATGAATGATCGCTCATCTGGCAATGTTGCCAATAAATTATGTTGTTGTCATACACCAGCGTTTGGCTGATCGTCTGATCTCCCAGCTCTATCTCAATCATTTTGGGGGGTTCTTTGGCGAGGTCGAGCTCGACACAAATCTTCGCATAGTTGCATTTTGAGAGGTTACGTGTTTCTTCCGCGATGGCGACCAGGGACCCTAAGGGGCTGGCTATACGCTTAAGAGCAGCTGCGTGGAAGCACACCAGGGGGAGGTTTGGGGAGGGTGACCCATGTTGATACGATCGATGAATCTACAATGGGGTTAAATTTGGGTGACCATTTGACGATTTTAGCAATCTGTGAGTCGATTTTGGTGGGGCCTTTGGCCCACACCATATTGCAATCCCGATCGGAGGACATGTGAAGGAACATATGTTTGGGGTCTAGTGGGGCGACCCGGTATGTGTCCAAGAGGCCCCAAGCAGCTATGACCTCCTTCACCCTAGCAATCTTCGGACACCCGAAGGTGAACTTTAGGACGAGAGATTTTAGGAAGGTGGAGGATAGTGAAGAGATGTCCGCGTCGGAAAAGGGGACGCGGATTGGGTATCCGTCAAATGGAGTAGCAAAAAAGATTTCAGGAAGGACGATTTCTGCGGAAGGGGGTGAAAGGGTCTTCGCGTGGTAAAACCGTAAGGCTTCGGTATAGGAAGGGGCACGGGGAGGGGCTGGGCCGCCGAGGGGGGGAGGGGGGCTGGTTCTGCGGGCGCGCATCTGGCGACGGGAGCGATCGGAATGACGGGTGGCCCACAAAGGGGGTAGAGGAGTCCCGGCGAGGGAGAGGCCAACGTAGAGTGAGGGGACTGGCCCACAAAGTAGGAGCCGCCAGGCTTATGGAAGACCGGGACGGGGCGGGGAGGCTGGCCCACAACATGGGTGCCTCCGTGAGAGCGTAAAACGCTCCCCGCAACTGGAGGAGGGGGCTGGCCCACAACGTGGGTGCCACCGGCGCGCAACCGCCCGAAATCGAGGATGAGGGCTGGTCCACACCGTGGGGGCCCTCGATCCCGATGGAACTTGCTACCGTGGGGGCAGGCTGATCCACACAGTGGAAGCCTGCGCACGTGCCCAACACAGGGGGGTTTAGTGTTACGCTACCCCCAAAGTACGTAACCGCAGGAGAACAAAATACGCTGGCCTCCCTGAGCGTAGAGCAACGCGCTACGCAGGCCGCCCCGAGCATAGAGCTAGCCTCCCCGAGCGTAGAGCTGCGCTCTACGCTGGTCTCCCCGTGCTTAGTTCTATGCGCCAAAGGGTGAGATGGCCCGGTCACCAAAGCTGCGGCCTGGCGTGAGGAGAAAGGAACGCCAGCAGGCGCTTCATAATGCGTACAGCAGAAAGGGCGCTGGTCCCCGAGCCAGCTATGTACGGGAACCGAGGGGAGGGAATGGAGGTGACAGGCTGTCCGACGCAGGTTCCGAAGCCGCGTTCGACGCCGTTCCACGCTCGGTCGCGGCCGATGAAGGCCATGCCAAGGCGTCAGGCGTCGGCGGAGCAGGCCCGGAGGGAAAAGCGAGGGGGAAAGCTCGCCGTGGCTGGGGTGTGGCGGCCCCCCGACCAACGAGGGAGAGTTGGTTGGGGGTCCAGGCCGGGAGCGTCGGAGGTGGGGTGCCGATGAGGGAGGGTATGGGGGATGGCGGGAGGGGACTCGGGGCAGAGTTGAACTGTGAGAGCAGAGGGCGGTGGCGGCGATGGAAATTGGGGCGCACGGCGGAGACGGAAGAGGAGGAGGGCTTCCGGGTGAGGCGACGGGGGGATGACTTCCGGAGGAGGCGGCGGGGGCGATGGGGCCAGGGAGGATGCGAGATCCGCGAGCGACCGGCCGTCGGGGGTGCCTGGTGGGAGGGGACGGGGAGTGGGGAGGGGGCGGGGGAACGCGGTGGATAGGGGAGGGGAGGGATGGGCGGGGCGGCAGTCGTCGCAGGCCGCCCGGGTGGCCGGGGAGGCATGCCGGAGGGGGGAGCTCTGTCTCCAGGAAATCGCCCAGGGGGAGCTCAGTCTCCAGCCACTTTTTCTATATATATATATATATATATATATATATATATATATATATATATATATATTGATCATGATGACATATAAAACTATTTTATATATTTTTATTTAAAATACATAGCAGTCGCCCGAATTTTCCTTAGAATATTGCATAGTAATAACAATAAAAATAATCTTTATTTTATTTATAGGTAAATTTTAGATTTTTGGAAATATTTATTGAATTTTTATTAGATTTATAGAGTAACTATATATATATATATATATATATATATATATATATATATATATATATATATATATTTTATATATATATATATATATATATATATATATATAAAAGAAGAAAAAAAGAGTTATTTTTCCCCCGTACGGGAACAATACTCACCAACCCGCGAGGTCTATTCTCTTTCCTGCTGACCGCGACCCTATATATATTTGGATTAAAATTTTATTTTCAAACCCTGGCCGCGACCCAAGCGACTCCAACCCCAACCCCCCATATGCTTGCCTCCATGGTGGCCGCTAGCGACCACCAGCGCAGCGGCGAGGCTAACAACGGCCACAGCAAGCACGGCCAACAAGCAGCGAACCACCTTTCTTTGTGACGCCATTTTTGTCGCCTCGTTGCGCCATTTTGTGCATCGTCTTCACAGGTGCATAGACAACCTAAACACCTTCAATTTCCTCTAATTACTTTATTTTATTTCGCTTTGTGCGCAACATGAATCAAGTTCCAAAATTGAGAAAAATCGCAATTTACTGAACTTTCAGAACTGTCCCAACCACCCATGTTTACGATCAATTTGCGACCAGGATATGGTAAATTTTAGAAATATACCTGAACAGCCTTATAGACAACCAATACATGACCAAAACCCTATTTTTAGTTTTATTTCTAGATTCCTATATTCTGTTTCAAACTTGTTTGAACTTGGAAAAAAAAATCTCTTTTTAAAATACCGAAAAACCTCGATACGGAGTCCGTCCCGGCAAACCGGGCGACGTGGTCGCGAACCGAAAGCATATAAAGGTGTGTATCGACTTCGCGGATGTGTGGGATTTAACGAAACTCAAATTGGTTGTGTGTACGCGACGAATTTGATGTGTATCCGTCAAAATTTACAGTATCGATTTTTTTTAAAATTTTCTAATTACTTTGTGTACGTTCCTCAAATCGAGACGAAACTTGCGCCAGCAGGACCGTATCAGTTTTCTAATCCTGTGTGCAAAGTTTGGTCTGATTCTGAGAAGCTCGACCGGAATGCCTATTTGACGGGCCCACGACCGGCTCTAGCGGGCAAAATTGTGCACGGCCACCGGAATCTAACTTTGATCATACTGTTGGGTTCATCTCCTCAAACCGGACCCATAGACATATAGTTTGATGAATTTAGAGACCGTAGGTACTGGCACGTATTTTGGTGCAAAATGGGTCCAACGGTGGACATCGTTTTGACCCAAAATTATGATTTTGCCCCTATTCTATATTTGGACTTTTGGACAGGCATTTCTTGGACATATCTTTTATTCCAAACACGTTCATGACGTTTATTTCAGCATTCGAGGACGTATGCTGGATTTAGCTTTTATCGCTTCACTATTCTGATGGTTCGAGCTATTAGATGTCGCCCTTTTGCACACAACCTCAGACAAGATACCTTGCCATATTTACTGCTTATATTTATTCTACATTCTCTTGAGTTATTGCATATCACTATTTATTTATTTTTGGATCTTCTATTTGTACCATTATTACAGTTTATGATTTACTACCTGTCCGGTGATATTAGCTTTGCTTTATCTATTATCTTTTGATTGCATATGAACCTAGAGTTAAGAGACTACCATCTGTAGTATATTGCATAAACCTTTGACACAAGTTGTACCATGAGATATGTATTAGATAAGTAGCATATAGAGGTACTTACGTGTTGGCTGATCACCCGTGCGTATGTATTAGGTCTAACTGCTAATAGAGGTATGCTAGGTGACTTAGCAGTTGGTAGAGGTACCTGATCGCGAATGCGACTTAAATAGGTGCATAAAGAGGGGAGAACATTTCCTTGTCGTATGGGCTTCTATTGTACATTCCCTTGTAACTGTTTGCCATGAAATATAAAAGAACAGAACAATTATCGGAGGACCGGACTTTTACTTCACGTTACAAACTCGCTTGTACAAAGAAAGCCTAGGGATGAAAACCTAGGTACAGCAGTCTAAGTACAATTGTTTATTTTAGATTCTGGGAGGTGACGATAGAGGCTCGAGAAGGCGACGACAGCCATGCCTTACTCCTTGGATGATCGGTATGCAGCCTTGGCTCCTATGAGAAGATGGTTGGTGTTGACGAAGAAATGCTCTTCTTGCTCTCCTCGTGTTGCTCTTCTGGCTTCTCTCTCTCTCTGTGTATTTTCTCTCTGATTATTAGGGGGGAAGCTCTCTGTGTATGCGTCCCCATTATAAGGGAATGGCACCCTGCTATTTAAAATAGTGGGGGGCATCATTAGGGTTTGGATGATTACCCATTCTCAAAGTGGCGGCGGCCTGATGCTTAATCAATCTAGACCATTCGTTTTAGGCGTGAAGGATCTGGGCCATAAATGGGGGTAGCACTAAATCTTTTGAATAATTAATGCTGATTGCTTTAAATCTTCATGATTGATTGTGTACCTTGGATCTCCTACCACGTGTCCTATTGGTTTGATTATGAATGATATGACCTGATCCTATTAATTATGAGGATATGGTCATTGGGATCTGGTAAATCTTTGCATCTCATAATCATCTTTGCTGCCAGCTGTCATTGAATCTCTGCCACGTGTCTTGATGATGGACTCTGCCAAAGCCGCATGACATCCACGAACCGCATGAGACAGCGTCTCGGCGAACCGCATAGGTATAGTATTTGCGAGCCGCATGACATGGTTCCTTGGTGAACCGTATAAGGGTAGTAACTGCGAGCCGCATGGGATGGATTTTTGGTGAGCCACAGGAAGATGATCCTTGCCAACCGCATGAAGCTGTTCTTTACTGGAGCCGCATGGGAGTAGCCACGTGTCAATCTCGAATCGCGTCAGAGATTTTCTCCTATTTCCCAAGAGTCTGTCATTATGGCAGGGCCATTATGATACTTTATGTCAGAGCCGTCAACTGTCAAATCATGACAAAGCATTAAACAGGCAGACTGCTCGATAGCCAGCTGTGTGAAGGGGTCTTCGTGGGTACACATGGCATTGAGCTGCATATCTCCGTGAGCCGTATGTACTTTTGAACCACATGCAGCTGGGGGACTCTTTGAACCGCAGGGCTGTCCCTATGCAAGCCGCATGGACTCTCCTGTCCGAGCCGCATGAGACTAAGAGTCTCTGAACCGCATGGGACTGCTCCTGTATGAGCCGCATGGGGTTCTCCTGTTCTGAGCCGTATAGATTATCATTCTGATATTTTCCATGCTTCTACAGTAACCCGGAAGCTCCGCTGGAGATACGGGTATGATGACCCCCTCAGGTTAGCCACTGACATTTTTGAACGTTATGCGCTTAGGCAGTGTGTCCAAGAGGGGACTAACAAGATCCTATTTATAGCCATAGCTCATGCGACTAAAGGTTTGTTCTTAACTGCATAAACATATTAGAATGGTTAGGTAACCCTAGTCAATGTCATGTCACCCCGTTCCATTAGTAGCATGGGACAATATCGTATCGCAGAATGGTGTGCTACCCCTTGTCCTTGTTTGGCTGTAGGGGTAGTCCACTGTTTCGATGATGAGATATTGGATCTTGTTACGATTGGGACTAATTTACTTTACTTGTGGATTGTGACATATTATATATATTCAGTTTATGATGGCATATTCTTCGTGTATCTTGTTACGTCTCTCTGAGGACCTGGTGATCTCCTTGGGTGTGTGCTTTTCATGATACTTCGCAGGTGCTCTAGCCAAGATCGTGGTCATCCCTTTTACATCGAGGAGGACTGCTCTTGGATCATCCTTTACCATTTTTATCCATTATTTCCTTGTACTTTTCTTCTCATGTAAATGGTTGGTAGTGGATCTGTCTCCGCCCAACATTTGTATAAATAACAAATTCAGTATTGATTTTTATCATATATTTATTCTCTTATTTTGGGTGAGATTTACTTATGATAGTTTACTGCATTTCACAGCTCATGTATATATACGAGGGTTCCATATATTGGAGTATATTTCGTATACATACAGCTGGCATGTCTACGTACTTAGTCCTAAGTATTTTGGGACTGGGGCGTTACATATTTTTGTGGTAGCCCATGCAGGTTGAGTTTAACACTTCGTTTATGTTACTGTACCGATGTGAGCCTGCAGATAGGATTAGAGTCTAGAATCTCATCCATATGCTTGACCTCCTCCCTTGATTCCAATTTTGAACTCTCGTTCGACTACCTTGATTTTCTTCTGTTTAAATCCTTTCAACTGTGTTTGCAAAAACAAAAGTATAGAACTTTATTGATACAAACTTTGTAAAAGATTACAAGAATTCTGGGAAAGGTACAACTTTAGGAATCCAATCTAGAAGACGATTGCTTTATCCCTTGGACGATGTGAACTTTGAAGACGATAGCCTCTGAAGTTGAAGTTGAAGGCAAAAGCCTCGGAAGAATGCAGCAGCACTTTGGCAAGAACTCCTGAACTCTCTGATCTCTAAACTTTTATGTCTGATCTCTCTATGATCTGATCTCCTTGAATGAAGACTTGAAACTCTATTTATAGAGTTCTAGAAATAACTAACTTTTAGTTATTCTGGACTGCGCATAATGGATTGTGCAGCAATTGGATTGCGCAACAGTAAACTGCGCAGGCAGTTGTTGGATCGTGGTCCAACTGCCTTGGACACATGGCAACTTTTGACTGAATTGTGCATGATCGTGTGTAGACGGTTGCCAGGTAATGAGCTATTGATGGCATGAGTGCCACGTATACTTTTGTCAATTGTCAAGATGAAATGCGCCACATGAATTACGCTGACTTTAGATTGCGCAGATATGGATTGCGCAGACACTGGATTGCGCTGCATGTACAGCTATCCTCGAGCGCTGTACGGTGCAATAAACGAACAGTCTCCTCATTCTTCGTGCTGTCAGCTGTCAGAAAGATTTGATTTTATCAGATAATGATGAGATTGCCACGTCAGCCTGCGCAGTTGAAAGTGTGCGCAGTCCAGTGTGTGCAATCGAAATGATGCGCAATCTGATGTCTGCACAGTTCATTTGAAAGTTGTATTTCTTGATTTTCTGACTTTGTTGATAAGTGCAACTTGATTTTTTAGGACCTACAAGACCCCCTTCAAAGTTTTCAAAAGTTGAATTTATTCAAAGTTTCAAAATACTTTAAATTTTGAATTTTAAATCAAGTTGCGCATGAGTTGTCTGCGCAATCGGATGAATCGATCCCTACTTTTTTGGCGCAATCTGAGGCGGCCGTTCTCCTTTTGAAAAACTATAAATAGCTCCTCATTCTTTCACTGTTATTCTTTACTTGTCTTCGAATTTCCAAAAGAGAACTTCTTCGAGCTTCCCCGACTTCCTTCTCCGACGATTTCCACGGCCCCCAAGCGATCCTCTGCCGCTGCCAAGGGCAAGGCCCCCGCCGAGCCTTCGGCAAGGGTTGTGCCCCGTCCATCTCGACATGAGACTGCGTATCCCGCTTTGCTTGGTAGATGACTCAATCGAAAAAACTCTCTTTAGAGCTTCGACTTCACTGATCTTCAAGATTTATCTCTTTTTTAGAGATGTGATCATACTGCGCTACCCACTTTAGGGTTTTGGTTGCACGAACTAACTATTCTTCATTTTTATGAAGAATATCTTCTTGTACGATCGGTTGAATTGCGCTGGCAAAAGTCAGCACAATCGGCTGATTTGCACAAGTTTTATCAGCATAATCTGATGGTTGCGCAATCTGATGATTGCACAATCTGATGGTTGCACAATCTGAGTGTTGCGTAATCTGATGATTGTACAATCTGATGGTTGCGCAATCTGAGTGTTGCGCAATCTGATGGTTGCGCAATCTGAGGGTTGTGCAGTCTGATGGTTGCGCAATCTGAGGGTTGCGCAGTCTGAGGGCTGCGCAATCTGATGGTTATGCAATCTGATGACAAAATTTCTGACTTTGACTTGTACTGAATTCTGCTTTCTTTGAATGCAGTGAATACCAGAGAAGATCCTGAGTATGAAACTTTTGTAGGAACTCTTTCAGAATCTGAGTTCAAAGAGGACTTGTCCCACGTACTTTTTCCGCAATATGCACTTCCATCTTCTCGCCAGACTATTCTGATAGCACAAGATAATGACACATTGCTATGCCTGATGAATGGACAACCTTTACAGACTGTTGATGCTGTCACCCACAGAAAACCTATGTTCCTGTTTGGTGAAGCAATTGACAAAAGTTCTCAACCAAGACCACATGTTGAGCAGAGAACTTTTCAGTGGAAGGATAAGCTAATTTTGCTACCCGATATTGCCAGGTGCCTTCCTTTGGCACGATATGCTCATGCTAGCTACCACAGGAGAATGGACTGGGACATCACTCCTCTTCAGCAAGCTCGGACTGGAAAAATCTGCGTCAAGAAGGACCGGAACAACAGAGACATGTTCTATAGTTCCTCAGACCGACACAGTACGGTACTTAGAGGATTGAAACCAGGGTGCATCCCTCCGGAGAATTCTTCTCTATTAATGACTGTAAGGATCCCAATCTTTGCGAATGAGTACACAAAAGTTGAAGGCAGTTACCCGGATCAAGACATCCGGTTGACAGGTCTGGTAAACCCAGACATCAAAAGCTGGAGCAGTATAGCAAATTGGATACTAGTTCAATTTAGAGACAAACTCAGAGAGATTGAACTGTATGAAGTGGTACATGCTACCGTATATGGCTTCTACCCAAACCCTCATCTGTTTTTAGCACTGGCAAAGAGGTACAATTACAGGACAGGGACGTTTATGACGCCCTGCGGAGAGATAGGGTTGGCTCTCCACGAGATGAAGTATATCTCATACTTACCAATGGCAGACTTTCCTTACGAGGAGTATGTCCCTACCAATGACGAGCTAGAGAGACTGCATCGAGAGAATTCGAAGATGGTAGACGTCTTTGACGAGTTGTTATGCCATTACAACGTATGCTCTTTCTACTACAAGAGTGGCTCGTCTGGTACATGTTATTCTTCGAAATGGCTAACTTATCTTTTTCTCAACCATATCTTTGAGAAAAAGACAAAAGAAAATGATTCCTGCAATCCAAATTTCTTCCAACCTCTCACCCATAGCGAAGTGATAAAGCTGATGGAGAAAAATAAGAGACTGGATACTTTAGTAGAGGATGAACATCAATATCCGCCTCTTAAAGTTGGAGATTATGTTGAGAGCCATTTAAGAATGGGCTACAGACCCATGTCCAAAGAAGCCCAATTAGCAGGATTTCTGACGTACTGGCTCCGCCGCTTCGTCATGCCTGGGGCAAGTACAGTAGACTGCTTCCACCGCGGTGTCCTTTTTGCTGCTGTCCGGTTAGTCTTTGACTACCGGATGGATCTACTATCAGCGATGACTTGCAGAATAAATGCGGGTCTTCGTTTGTATGTAGATTCCATGCTTAAGGGTAAGTGTGATAAAGGTAATTTCCCCAGACTAGAATTACCTTACACTTATTTATTCGGATGGCTACTCATGCACCACCCATCTCTGATGAATCCTGCCATGGGGCAGTAGATGGCAGTTTTCTGCGCCGGTTCTCACAGAGCCGATGGCTATACACTAGCCTGAGAGATTGCAGACGAACTTTAAATCTAGGCAGAGCATGGAATTTTCTTTGTACTCCCCCTCCAACGGGTTATGAATTTATGGCATCCAATATGGTCGACCTTGGGAGGCAGCCTATAGGCCGAATAACTTTTGAATGGTTGAAGGCAATCAGACCGTCACATCTCGTATATAGATTTGAGGAAGAATGCTTTCTGGAGCCATATTTGTCGAGTCGCTTCGCTCGATAATTTGGATATGACCAGTTCCACGTGGGGAATACAATAACTTGCTTACGAGGAACATGATACTTGATCGACGGAGCCAGAACGTGGGCTTATTACAACGCTCGAGACACACGAGCAATGTTCTCGATGCCACAGAGGAATAATGCTAGTCCAAGAATGCTATTCACATATTCCCAGTTTTATACAGCTGCCAACACCTTTGTCAAAAACTTTAGCCTTGTAGATAGTTTTGTGACGGCAAACCGTCTGAGGAAGGGAGCAACTGATGTACTGGCTCCTAACAATGATGAAGAACACGAACCAGTGGATGATCCACTGGAGGCTTCCAGGGAAGTCAATTTCCCTGAGGAAGTTAATCAACCTATAAGAGTCTCTCTGAAGGTTGCTAAATCGCCGGCCAAGGAGAAGAAAAGAAGAAGAGAAGAGCCTCATGCCCCCACTGTGAAGAAGAAACTAATTCTGGAACATTCTTCAGAGAAGGTTACGACCAGATCTCAATCTCGACAGCTGGCCGAGAAAATTCAGCAGGAAGAAGCCGCTACACCAACTTCTGTTCAAAAACAGATCGAGGCAATAAATATAGAGAGTCCTGAAAGACCTCTACACAGAAAGAAAAGATTGGTCCGCAGAAGACAAGTTTCGTCTTCAATCATGATAGATGCTGCAGCGAGAATCATCATGTCCTATCCAACTCTTGTTTCTGAGACTAGACATAAGACTCCTAGTCCGAAACAGAGGGAGGATATTGAGCAGAGGGAAGAGCTGGACCAAGAAAATGAGGCTGAAGAGCCCAGAGATAATATTTTAGAGGAAGAGTATAATGCCGTACGATCTCCTTTACCTGCTGCGGAGACTACTCAACTTCCTCTTACACCTGGAGCAACCCTTGCTGAAGAAGATCGTTTGATGATCGAAGCTTTATATGGCTGTGACTTCGGTTATCAGGAAGAAGCTGATCATACTGCTGATGCTGCTAATGAAGAAGTTCTCGAAGATAGCGATAACAAGGAGAGCACTTCATCAGAAGCTGCTGATGAGACACAAAATCAGGAGGAGAATGTTGAAATCCAGACATCCCCTCGAAACACTCTGACTCCTGAAAAGGAGGCTGAGGTGCCGAGATCTCCTGATAAGATTGCTGATGAAGAGGTGGATGTGGAGAAAACTCCAATTGCTGCTCCCGAAGGTATTGAAATGAAATTAGCGATCTTCTTTTAATAAGTAATTTGATAGCTAACATCGTTACTTTTATTCATACAGAGCCGGAATCTTCTTCTGCTCCTCTAACATGTATGGATATAGTATTGGCAACGACAATTGCCAGTAGCAGCCGCCATTTATCTTGTGGCTCTGAGGCAGGAAGCAGCCAGGCCGTAGCGTCTGAAGCTACTTCTGCTCAGCTAAAGTCTGTGCCTGCAGATGATAGACCTGTTGCTGAATCCACCCATGGTAAGACTGCTTTCACTTTTGATTCTCTTTGATAATAGCCAATGACAGGCAAAGTGACAGTATTTAATTTTGCAGAGGATCAACCAAGAGGAGCAACCAGCTCCACTTTGGTTCCTTTATTTAGAGAGCCTGCTGCTCAGACAAGAGAGATTGAGCGTCCTGCTGCTTCGTCATCAACAGGAATTGCTGCGACTCCTGGTGCTGTGGCGACTAATCTGCTTGTCATCCAATCATTCACCAAATACTTTTTCGAGTCTTTGGGACCACTGATCAACAGAATGATGGACAAAGAAGATGCTGACTTTTACATGGTTAGAGGCCCAATCTCTTTCTTGGTAAATGCCATTCGAGAACAAGGTGACGAGGCTCAGGCCACTTTCTTCGACCATATACTGAATGAGCTGGAAATCTCTATGAAGAACTATAAAGATCTCAACAAAGGGGGAAGTGGAACCTTTGGTGCAAGCAGAGTTCGAACAAATGGCTCAGGCAGCTGCAATTGAAAGGGTGAATCTCCAGAACCTCTTGGACGCTTATACTACAAAATCTGCTGAATATAACTCCAAGTTGGAATCGGTGATCTCAACTGCTGAGAGAAGAGAAAGAAGGATTGCTGAGCTAAGAGTGGAAATTGCTCGTCTCGAAGAGAAATTAGAAAATGAAGTTAAAGAGCATCAGACTTCGATCCAACAAATTGATGCTATAACTCAAGAAAGAAACAAGTATGTAGCAGCTCATAATACTGAAATCACTCGCCGAATGGTGACCATGCCCATTTTTAATGAAGAATCTGGGATGGAAGAGGCCAGGAGGAAAGTGATGGCATCTCGTGAAGAACGGTTGCAGATTTTGAAACAACAGATTGCTAATATGATAATACCTCCGTCTCAGTAGAAAGAACATTTTGTATCTTTTTGTCTTTCTGTATGCTATGCATGTAATGTCTCAAATTTTAATCAATAAAAGATATTTTGTTGTGGCTCTATCATTTATTGCATATCTTGTTCAGATATAAATAATAGAGATAGAAAATATATTCAGAGGTACAGGACATGATATATTTCTGAATTTTGTAGGAAAATAATTATATTCATTATATCTGCTCAGAGGTAATATGGACGTGGCAGAATATAATTAATCGAATATTATTATTTCAATTGACAACTTAATCGAAAATAATAAATTGCTGATGTGGATGATGAACGATAACGAACTATCAAAAAGATGTGAACGAAATGAATCGTCAAAATAAACGGGTAAACCGTCGAATGGTGGAATGAACGGACAAACCGTCAAATGGTAATGAATGAACGGATGAACCGTCAAATAATTTTTAATGAACGGGCAAACCGTCAGGTAATAATGAATGAACGGGCGAACCGTCGGATAATAATGAATGAACGGGCGAACCGTCGGGTAATAATGAATGAACGGGTGAACCGTCGGATGAATCTAATGAACGGATGAACCGTCGGATGAATGTGTTGCTTCGTTATTTGGAGAATCTCTGCTTATAAATAGAACAGAAATCTGGCAGAAAGGAGCACTTCCACCTTTCCAATATAAAAATGTCGTCTGGAGATGCATCTAAGAAGACTGAACTTGCTCCAAAGGTTGAAGAAGGCGTTGAAGAACGTCCGGCCGAACTGGTTCAGCCAAAGCAGGCAGAGGCAGGCGAAGGTTCGTCTGCACCCAAACCACCACGAGATATTCTGGACTTCCTGCTTGAACCAGGAAAGACTGAAGAAGAAGAGGCCATGAGAATGGCTGCTTGCAAGTTCCTCGTAGGTTCCAGCAAGGAGGTTCTCGGCTCTTTTGCTGACCGTATCTTTGAAAAGGACGGTAGTGGTCCGCGTCCCAATGTCGAGAAGGATGATAGTGATCTCCCTTAATATCATGTACTATCATTCATGATGAAATAAAATTTAAATTTATTTATGAACTTGAACTTGTCTGATGATTTACAAGCATTTACATTTATACATAGTACTTTTTAAGGAATTTGCCATTGATAGGCATCATAGCAACTCGACCGTCGAGCTCTGAGAGTTGATAAGCTCCATTTAAGAAGACTTTGCTTACAACATAGGGACCTTCCCACTTTGCATCGAATTTGCCTTTGCTCATGTGAGTCATAGTCATAGGACGTCTGACTGTTAGAACAAGTTCTCCTTGTTGGAAGGCTCTGACTTTAACTTTGCGATTGAAAGTCTTCTAGATGCGAGCTTGGTATAACTCAATGTGCTGCTGAGCCATTAGCCGCTTCTCGTCCAGTGCCTCTAATTCTTGAAGTCGAAGAAGATCGTTGTTCTCTGTAGTGAGTTCATTAGCAATGGCAATCCTTAAAGAAGGAATTTAAAGTTCGAGAGGAAGAACTGCTTCACAACCATACACCAAAGAAAAAGGTGTAAAGCCTGTAGGGTTACAGACCGTAGTACGGTAGGCCCATAGACATTCACCAAGTTTCTCGCTCCAGTTCTGTTTGTTAGTGGATACGAACTTTTTGAGGAGCTTGATAATGGTTTTGTTGAAGGCTTCAGCTAATCCATTAGCAGCAGGATTGTAAGCTGTAGAAGCGACATTGTCAATTCGGTGATCATCGCAGAATCTGGTAAACTTCTGGCTGATGAATTGAGGTCCGTTGTCGTGGATGATTCTTCGAGGTATACCAAATCGATAGATGACATGGTGTTTGACGAAGTTGATGACACTGCTGGTCTTGACTTCAGCCAGAGGTATACCTTCAGCCCATTTGGAGAAGTAATCGGTTATTGCTAGTATGAACCGATGTCGTCTAGAAGAAGGAGGATTGATAGGACCTATGACATCCATGCCCCAAGCTTCGAAAGGCCAGGAAGCAGCAGTCGAATAAAGAAATTCCGACGGTTGATGAATGAAATTCGTATGGATTTGACAAGCACGACATTTTCTTGCATATTCAATGGCATCTGATTCCATAGAGGGCCAATAGTAACCCATTCGTCGGATGCGATCCTGTAGCTTAGGACCGGGTTGATGTGCTCCATAGACACCGTCATGAGCTTCACGCAATACTTGTTTTGCCTCATCACCAGCAAGACAGCGTAGAAGAAGACCGTCGTAAGTTCGCAGATAAAGAGTCTTGGTGGTTTGATTGTAGTAGAATCGGAGAGATCGTCGTCGGATACTCGTAGCCTCCTTAGGATCTTCGGGGAGTATGTCATGAACCATGAAGTCGATGAAAGGAGTTCTCCAGTCTTCATCGATAACGTTGACTTCAACAAAGTTGTTGAACTCAATATTACGATTGTTTTCAATGCAAAATAGCTCCCGATTAGAGACAACCACCACCTGCCGTCTTTTAACAGGGATGGCTATGACAGCTGCAAGGTTGGCTAAGGCATCTGCTTCGATATTGCAAGCTCGACGGACGTAGTCAATAAAGAAAGCTTTGAATGATGTAGCCATGTTGATAGCTGCTTCATGATAAGGTACCAGATCTTGATGTCGAACTTCATAGGTTCCTCTAACCTGGTTGACAACCAGCTTAGAGTCGCCATAAACTTTAAGATATTCGATGTCCAATTGCTTGGCTAACTGAAGGCCAATGAGTAGAGCATTGTACTCCACTACGTTGTTGGAACAGGGTTCATCTAGAGAGTAAGCTCTTTGAATGGTCGATCCATCTGGAGAAACGAGGACAACTCCGACTCCTGCTACAATGGCACCATTTGGTCCGATTCTGGATGCACCATCGAAGAATAGATGCCAGGTTGGAAATTCTTCAGAGATCATATCGACTTCCAACGTCTCGTCTGGAATTTCATCGTAAAGCTTGGATGTTTCTGGCACGGGATGAGCCGCTAAGAAATCTGCCAGTGCTTGACCTTTGACAGACTTTTGAGAAACATACACCATATCATATTGGGCTAGCAAGATGGCCCATGTAGCAAGGCGAGAATTGAGTGTACTGGGCTTCTTCATGAGTATCCGAAGAGGATTAACTCGGGATATGACATGAATAGTTTGGCCAATAATATAATGCCTCGTCTTTTGAACAGCGAACATAAGAGCTAGGCATTCTTTTTCGACTCGACTATAACGGTGTTCAGCACCAATCATAGTACGGCTGAGATAGTAGATGGCCTGTTCATGACCCTCTTTGTTCTTTTGGGCAAGTAGAGCACCCAATGAATGTTCCATAGCACGGACGTACATTAAGAATGGAATGCCTGAGATTGGTGGCACCAAAACTGGTGGGTTCATGAGATATCGTTTGATGTCATCGAATGCTTGTTGACATTCTTCGGTCCAAATAAAAGATATACCCTTCTTCATTAGTTGAGTAAATGGTCTACAGCGTCCAGACAAGTTCGAAATGAATCTCCTGATGTACGCAAGTCGACCTTGGAATCCTCGTAGCTCTTTTAGGTTGCGTGGAGGACGCATCTCTTGAATGGCTTTGATCTTCTTGGGATCCACGTGTATACCCTTAGAGGTAATGACGAAGCCGAGAAACTTACCACTAGAGACACCCAAGAATGACTTGGTGGGATTCATCTTGAGCTAATGTTGGCGCATGAGATTGAAGATAGTTCTCAGATCTTGGATGTGATCTTCTTTCAGACGACTTTTAACGACGATATCGTCAACATAGCATTCGACAGTTTTGCGAAGATGATCTCGAAAAATAGTACTCATAGCCCGTTGGTAAGTTGCACCAGCATTCTTGAGACCAAATGGCATCACTGTATAACAGTAGACTCTACGAGGAGTACGGAAAGAAGTGTGTTTTTCATCTTCAGGATTCATCCAAATTTGATTGTACCCGGAGAATCCATCCATGAAAGATATTCGCTCGAACCCACAGGTAATATCGATCATGACGTCCGTGATAGGGAGAGGAAATTCATCTTTTGGACATGCTTCATTAAGATCCCGAAAGTCGATGCAGACTCAAACTTTGTCGGTTTTCTTTAGAACTGGGACAACATTGGCTATCCAATCTGGATGCTGCTCTTCTCGAATAAAACCACAAGCGATGAGCTTTTTGACTTCATCATCGATTGCGCCCATCATTTCCGGTTTGAATCGCCGTTGCTGCTGTTTGACTGGTTTTGCATTGGGCAAAATATTTAGTTTGTGAGTAGCAACTTTGGGATCAAGACCGGGCATGTCTTCGTAACTCCAAGCAAAGACATCAATGTATTCTTTAATAAGAAGAATCAACTCTTGTTTATCTGTTTCTGGAAGATTCTTGCTAATAAATATTGGACGAGGTGACCCGCTTTCTCCTACATCAATTTGAACTAATTGATCTTCGGTAGGAGATTCTCTTTGTTCGAATCGGAGTACCCACTGATTGTCCATCTGTTGAGCCCAAGGATCTGTTTCAAGATTTTCTTCAATGTCCTCGTCATAGCCTTCTGGAAGTTCAGCAGAGACCATGTTAGAAGATACGACCAGCCGATGAACATCACCAATGCTGGTGTCAGAATCCTATGATCTGAAATCAGAAGAATTAGAGCGCTCTTCACTATCAGAGTCAGAAACTGCTGGGGATAACATTGGAGGGGAAGCATATCCAAGACCTCCTTTGGTCCTGCTGTAATACATATCTGACTTTCCTTTTGGAACAGCCGTACGAAGAGGAGTCTTTCTACCTTTACCGTAATTGAGGCCGCTCTTGAAGTCGTAACCCATCTTTCCGATGATGTCTTTTGATTGTTGACTGTAATGACGGAGTTGAAGATGTCCCGTGTCGTTAACTTTGCTATCATCCGTATAACTGAATTGTTGTTCCGGTCCTTTACTAAAAAGTATTGGACGTTCGCCTTTCTTTCGAACAGGAACAATACGGTAAAAATCATCTGGATCTTCAAATGAGACTTCTGTTTGAAGAGATTGTACAACTCCCATTGTAAATGATTTGAAGCTATTTAACATATCCAAATAACATTTAGTATGATAAATAACATCAGTATACTGGAAAGTAGATACTTTTTCATTAATTTGTACATCCGTATTTACAGCAGGACCTTTAGCCTTAGCAGGCTTGGTCAGATTAATTACAAGAGGGGGAGAAGAAGAACGTAGAGGAGGCTTGTTATGACGGAGGTCGATAACAAGTGGCTCAGAGGAGGTGAGCTCCCTTTTTTTCTTGTTGTGAGTTAAATCAACAACAAGTGGCTTAGAGGAAGTGAGCTAGTTTTTGTCCTTGTTACGACGTAAGTCGATAACAAGTGGCTCAGAAGAGGTGAGCTCCCTTTTATCTTGATCGCCATCAACCGGTTTCTTCTGAATTGGCAAGTGAATAGCCAGTGGTTTAAAAGACTGAGGATAAGAAACACGCCCTTTGACAGGTATGATAAGAGTGTCATTGGGTACTGCTTCTTGGTCTTCTTCAGTATCCATGGCTAATACCACTTTCATAAATTCCTCCATGTATGCTTCGACACCCTTGAAAGGATAAAGGTCTGCAACTTCCTTGTGAACTTGTCCTTTGTCATCAACATATTTAAAGCATTGATGAATAGTTGATGGAACAACATTATGTTCATGGAGGAAGGGTCTTTCCAGAAGAGCGTTGTAAGAACAACCATGATTATCGATGATATAGAAGGTTACCTTTGTGCGAAGATTGCCTATTTGGAGTTTTAGGCGAATCTTACCCAAAGGTTCACTCCTTCCTTGGTTGAATCCCAAGATAGTGGTGATTATGCTTGAAAGACTATGCACTGGTATCTTTAATGCATCCATCATCGTCTTTGGCATGATGCTGAGAGCAGACCCTGGATCTATCAGGATACGATCGACTTTCATCGAATCGATATACCCTGTATAGTAGAGAGGACGATCATGTCTATTATCCTCCAGCAGCATATCATCCTGAGTGAAAGTGATGTTTGGAATCAACTCTAATACACTGTGACAATGACGACAAGAGACCGGTTATGCTTTCGGCTTTTTGAAAAGAGTTAGGCAAGTTTCAGCCTGCATCAGGGCTTCGCTCAGAGTTTTTCGAGTCTCTTTGGAAAGGCGCAAGAGCTCGAAGATTGATAGTCTGGCCGGTGTATTGGCTAGTTGAGCCAATATATCAAAGTTGGGCTTTTCAAGTCCTGTAGGAGATGATTTCTTCAGGGGTTTATCAAAACGGACTTGTTGCTTGCCTTTGTCAGCAACCACCGGCTTGGGAGGAATAGGTACTACAACTGGAGAAGGTGCAGAAGAAATATCCTCAGTGGCGACAGGCTGTGCTGAAGCAGGTTCAGAAGAAGAAGTGGGATTTTCTTGAGTTTTAGGATACTCCTTCAAGTAGGCTTTCCCTGATCTGGTGCCTAGCAAGATTTCTTCGTCAACTATGGGGTCAAAAGATACCATGTTGCAAGTCTTTGTTTTGTCTTTGGAGCGGTCTTTCTTCTTGGAGGAAGAAGAAACTTTAAATTCTGAAGCAAGATCTGGATGGATCCACATAACTTCGCCGTTGTCAAGAGACAAGGGGACGAGACCTTCATTTGGTGGAGGAGGGAGATTCTCAATCTCAAGAGTAGCTTTGGGAATAAGAATGACGCCATGTTGTACCATCTGTGGAGGGAAATCACCAAACTGGACTGAAACCATATTTGCAGTGACAGTTTTTTTGTCTTACTGCAGAGTGACAACACCAGCATTGACAAGCTCTTGAATTTTACCCTTGAGTACATAGCATGCTCGAGTAGGGTGTCCAATGAACCTGTGGTAGACACAATATTTAGGATGATCTGTCTTACCGACTTCATCAGGTTTCTTTGGGTCTGGGAGCTGAATTTTGTTGCTTTTGAGTAAGCAATCAAAGATGCTTGCGGTGTCATTCTCATCGAAGGAATATTCTACTTTCGGACGAGGCTCCCTTAGTGGAGGTGCAGAAGGAGTAGAAGTGGATGTAGGCGGAGCCATATTGACAGCCAGAGATTCTTTATTCTTGTTCAGATTAATGTTCACAGTTTCTTTTGCTTTGCGGTTGTTCTGGCGGTTGCTACCACCTGATGTCTGGTGTTCATCCCGGTCGGGGTTAGACATTTGTACCCGCAATTGCTTGAACTTCTCGGCACTCACTTCAGCAGCTTTGGCATTGACAATGAAAGAGGGCCAATCTTGGAACTGAGTAGAACCTGTCCATATATTGATGATAGGCAAAAGATTTGCCTTACAAGTATCAATAGTGACAGCAGCTGGAGTTCCGAAAGGCATCTTCAAGGCTTCACGGCGGAACCGTTCGATGAAACTCTCAGCAGTTTCATTGTATTTTTGTTTGATTTTATTGAGAGCCGACATAGTCATGTCGTTGAATCCTTCATAGAATCGTTCCAGGAAGATTTGCTTGAGACCTGAGAAGGAAGTAATACAACCATCGGGCAAACTTCTGTACCAGTCGTATGCTATGCCGGCTAAACAACCGACGAACACTCTGGTAAGAAGAGCGTCATTTGGCTGGAGTTGAACGGTCATTACCTTAAAATGATTGATGAACTGGCTAGAAGAAGTACTGCCATCAAACAAAGAGATCGTTGGGATCTTGTACTTTGTCGGGAACGAGACTTCTTTCCATTCAACTGGATAGGGCTGCTTGCTCCCCAATCTTTACAAGTTATCTTTCTCTTTGAAGGCTTCGAACTGGGTTCGTAAGAGTTTGATAGCTTCATTGGTATCCTCAGATGATGAAGAAGGAGCATGTTGAGTCAGAGTAGTAGGAGGAGGAACAGCGTTGTAAGCACTACCCCCAGCTCCTGACTGACTGGGTGTAGTTTGAACTTGTACTTGTACAGGAGGCATTTGAGGAGACACTACCCCCAGTCCAGTATTGACAGGTACCGATGATGCTATGATTTCAGGACTAGCAGTAGGTACAGTCGGTGGTGTGGCATGTTGTGCCACTATGATAGAATGCATACTAGCAACCATTTCAGCCATGGTTTTTAGCTTGTCTTCTAGTACAGCAATTCGCTGTTCTTGATTTGCTGAAGTTGAAGCATCTGGATCATCAGTGACAACATAAGCTGTCACTTCTCTTGGTACAGTGGAAGACACTGTCTGTTCAGAGCTTTCGCTGTATGCATCATAGTCGGAGAAAGAGTCGTCTCCTAACTGAGAAGTAGGAAGATAACCCGAAGGATCTTGAGGAAGATTCCTTTGACCGATTGTATCTCGGCTTCGGGATCGGGTATGTCGAAATACTCCTTCAGAAGATTCTTGAAGTAAATCTAGATACCGTTGACTAAGACGACGAGGTTTGCCGTAATTGGAGCATTTCTTACCCCCAGTGTCTCGGGAAGTCATGTTGACAGAAGCGTTCAACACTTCTTCATCCTCTGACGTAGGTTCAGATTTTGCAAAAGTCAAACGATCGAAGACAGATCGTTTTGTTGTTTGACAACAACATTAGATGATGACTTTGTGGTTGCAATGATGATCAGATGGTTGAACTGGAGGTGTTGAGACGTTATCCCGCTTTTGCCTGAGATGTTCTCGGAGATCGGAAACAACAGCAGGACGAGAAAAACTCTGAGGGATATGTTCTTTGATAATGTTCGGAACATGATTCTGATTCTTCAACTGTTTAGTCCCTTGTGTGTACAGGGAAGTGCTCACTTTATTGGCATAAGTATCGGGATCTTTGACCCTGGAAGTTTGTCTTTGATGTTTGATCTTCGGCATTGGTTGTTTGTGTTTCGCTGAAGTAGGCTTGTTGAGATAAGTCCTTAGATCTGCAAACTCACCCCCAGGGGTTTCTGTTTGAGACACTAACAATTTTCCTTGTTTTGATTGAGATCACTTGAGAGTTGGGAGGTCTTGGAACTCTGCTACCGGAGTAGGCAGAATACCTCTTTGGTCAGTACAAGTTCTCTTGTCATGAAGGAAAGAAGAATCCTTACTAGAAAGAGTTCTAGTACTGATTAGTGCCGAGGCACGTTCAGATTGATCTTTTACAGTAAAAACTGAAGAAGATTGAGAAAAGACCAAAGGACCTTTTTCCTTTGTTTTGTGAAAAAGGGTTAGCTAAAGAGCGTTTCCCTCTGTTGTCTTCCAAGTCATGGGACAAGGAAGTTTGAGAAAAGACCAATGGGCCTTTTCCTTTGTTTTGAGGAGGAAGAAGAATAGCCAAAGGACTACCCCCAGTGGATTGCTTTGTAGCAACAGTGTGTTTGGAAGGAGGAGCAAAGTTTTTCCTTTTATTATAAGAAGAAGAGAGTTTAGCTAAAAGGCTGTCACTCTTGGATTGCGCAGGCATGCTTTGCGTATGGGTGGATGGTGCACTGGTTCTGGCCACAGAGACTGTGGTTTGCGCATCAGGAGTTCTTGCCAGAGTGCCTATGGTGGACTCTGGTTGTTAGAGTGTTGGGTTGTGCAGGAAGATTGGCAGCCAACTGCGCCAGAGGCATAGGAGTCTTGCACTTAGCTAAGGCAGCATATGAAGTACTCTGTATACTGGCAACAGCAGATTGTGCAGCATTAGTTGAGACAGATTGTGTAGTAGGCTTGATGACAGAAGCTTTGGACTGCGTAGCAGTCTTGCTGGCAGACTACGCAGGAGTCTTGCTGGCAGCATCAATAGACTGCGCAGCAGCCTTTGGGACCCACACTGGGCGCACTTTGCTTGTGGCAGAAGTGGTTGCAGTGCGAGGAGTGGTATTGGAGGTGATCATGGCCTCGTAGGCTGTCTGGTTGATCTTCACAACCAGTGTCTTCTGCGTCTTTCCGATAGACGCTACGTCACATTGAGTTGTCACTTCCTCGTCGGAGGAGAAAGTCGTCCCCAGCAGAGTCACCATTTTGTTTGCAAAAACAAAAGTATAGAACTTTATTGATACAAACTTTGTAAAAGATTACAAGAATTCTGGGAAAGGTACAACTTTAGGAATCCAATCTAGAAGACGATTGCTTTATCCCTTGGACGATGTGAACTTTGAAGACGATAGCCTCTGAAGTTGAAGTTGAAGGCAAAAGCCTCGGAGAATTGAAGGCAAAAGCCTCGAAAGAATGCAGCAGCACTTTGGCAAGAACTCCTGAACTCTCTGATCTCTGAACTTTTATGTTTGATCTCTCTATGATCTGATCTCCTTGAATGAAGACTTGAAACTCTATTTATAGAGTTCTAGAAATAACTAACTTTTAGTTATTCTGGACTGCGCATGATGGATTGTGCAGCAATTGGATTGCGCAGGCAGTTGTTGGATCGTGGTCCAACTGCCTTGGACATATGGCAACTTTTGACTGAATTGCGCATGATCGTGTGTAGACGGTTGCCAGGTAATGAGCTATTGATGGCATGAGTGCCACGTGTACTTCTGTCAATTGTCAAGATGAAGTGCGCCACATGAATTGCGCTGACTTTAGATTGCGCAGACGCTGGATTGCACTGCATGTACAGCTGTCCTCGAGCGCTGTACGACGCAACAAACGAACGGTCTCCTCATTCTTTGTGCTATCAGCTGTCAGAAAGATTTGATTTTGTCAGATAATGATGAGATTGCCACGTCAGCCTGCGCAGTTGAAAGTGTGCGCAGTCCAGTGTGCGCAATCGAAATGATGCGCAATCTAATGTCTGCACAGTTCATTTGAAAGTTGTATTTCTTGATTTTCTGACTTTGTTGATAGGTGCAACTTGATTTTTTAGGACCTACAAACTGTAAATCTTATCTTTTTCCCTTAGTGCTTGATAGAGAGATTAGGAAGATGACTCGTACTAGTTATACGCGTTATATTGTCCAATCACCCTATTAGTTGACTTTTATAAGTTGGGTAGTATGCCTTACGGCCTACCACCCCGTGTCCTTGTAACCTATTAATAAAGTATAACTGGGTGGCAACGAATATATGTTAGTATAGGAGGATATATTTAGCTAGAAGATAGAGTTTAGTAGCCCATACCTCATTGGTCAACTAAGGCCGGATACAAGAGATAGCAGGATAACTGTATAAACAGGAACATCGGACAAGACTTAAACTATTGTGAAAACTTGAACTATCTATAACTGCTTTCATCATCATCTTTTGTACTTATGTTTTGCACTACCATGATTGATGTTGCTATTTACAGCCTAGTTTTACAAGCTTATCCTTTATCGAGCTTGTTTAGGACATATGTTTATTGGAGACGCCTACAAGCATATTGTCTAATCAGAATAAGTGTATTATGGTCTGATAAACCTTAGTGCACTTGGTTCGCTCTTCATATGATTATCCTACGTAGATTGAGATATAAATATCTTGAGGATCTCATCTACAACTGCCTTGACAACTCTGTTTGGATTATTCAATCACCCTTGGAACCCCGTATTCGCATTTGCTCCCTCTCCCTTGAACTCCTTATTGTTTTTCCGTCTTTACTTATTTCGAAAAAACAAAATGCTCGTATTTGAGAGGAGATAGACACATAATGCACCTTTGTTTGTCATACCACCTGTAGCCATGAAAGCTATATATACCCAATCGTTTTCCATCTATTCAAAATTGGAGAACATCTTCAAACTTGATTCATATCTTCCATACCACATCTTCTACTACGTAGTGTGGTATTCTTTTATAATCAAGAGTCGAGGTACAATATTACGACTTTAAGATTCTTTCTAACCTCAATAATACTAGAAACTGTTGTCTTAGCTTCTAGAGTGAGTAGATTGTAAGCCTTCTAAATTTTAGGATATACTAGTATTACGGATTGATTAGAATAAGTTGATTTCCATTAAGGTGATAATTACTGCCTCATAAACACCCACTTTCTATTTAGATCTTTTGGTGTCCCTGACTGTGACATTAAAATTCGGAGTACGAGACCAACTGTTACCTTCCAATAAACCTCACATACAAGACATAGACGACTCCATCTTCATGTAGACATATCATGTCCTACTAAAACACGTATTCTTGTACTCTATTTTTATGATGCGACTTTCGAGTCAAAAAGTCTAGCTATAACCCCTACCATGATACCATTGTCCTTTCTGACTTTAGTTAGAGATCCAACCTCGACTCAAATCTTTTGACCCAATATATGGTTGTGATCTACTCGAAGCCTACTATACACATGCTACTAGTGTGCCACTCAATTGAGTCTTCTTGTGCTACTTAGAACACAAAAGTCACAAAAGGTGCATTTCGGGCTTTAGGAACCTGGCTAACCAACCCGGCTGGAAAATTTGCCGAACCACTTGACTTGGAACCTATATAAGATTACCCTTACCTACTAGGAATGGCTCAGATTGATTTCATAGCATCTCGCCTAGTCAATATAGATTAAAACCTATGATTTATTCAATCAAGGACTGATGACCAAATAGGGAACCCATTAAGACCCAGTTAAATCCATCATTGTACTTCGCCATATTTGGGCTATAAAAACCAAATTGATTTTATAGATCCTGCCACCTATTATGTAGTCCTGATCCCTTGGTCCCCGTCTCTATAAATCCCGTAACCATCTCTCTTCGTAGCCTATGTTATGCATCCTTCGGTACCAACTTGCTTTTAAACATACTTGACCAAGACCTTTCCTACTATCTTGACCAAACATAGTCAATATATGAGCAATATTAAAAAAGTAATACCTAGGCTTCCTAATAAAGTCCATGGCTATGATCAGACGAACCTCATATTCCCACACATCTCCTTGAAACAAGATCTTCTTCGAAGTACTAGTACTATGCCTTCCACGATTAATCAATTTCTGTAAGTTGGAAAGAACCTTGAACTTAGTATACTCAATCTCTTAGAATGGGAAGCCATTCATAACTATCCTTCCTTCTGGTTGAAGGTTGCGACACGACCTTCGTATCGTATTTTATACCCCTTTGCTCGTGCATTAGATAACCGCGGTAAAAGATCGCAACTTAAATTCTTTAATCCATTCTATCCTAGCATCGTGTCTTTGTTTAAGTCAAGAATAAGATTACGAGGTGTATAGATTCCAAGCCTATCTAGAATGTATGGTTCTTGAATTAGCAAATGAATGGGATAGATTGGCTATAATTGAACAAACAAATCGGTGATTTATAAACATCCACTTCTATCCATATCAATTGATACCCTCTATTGTGACTTTGATATTTGAAGCACAACGCTAGTCGTTTCCTTCAAACAAATTTCACACCCATGGACTAGACCAGTCAAGCTATACACATAACATACATGTCTCACACAAACGCACCTTCGTGTGCTCCATTTAATTATACCACATGTATGACGTACTATTGCTTTAGAACAAACCATATATGCCTATTTTTTGTTCCAATTAATTTTTAAACCATACCATATTGACCCATACCCATGATCCATGCAAGACACGTCACACCTATGATATATGTTGTACACTCAAACAAGTCCATGCTTTCTACACAACACCAAACATCGAACCATCATACCTTAGTCACTATGACAGAAATAATTCAATTACTTGCCTAATCATATACTAAAGAAATGTTTATGCACTTGCCATGGGTTCTCGACTCTTGGCCCAAGACTTCTATTTTTCCTTACTTCAGTTCATCTCTTAGTTATCTGTGTTAGGCGAAGACTGGATTTCCTTTGAACCGACACATTCTAGTCGTATCTGAATGAGAAATTCATACTATCGTGCTAAAGTATGACACCTCTAGATACAATGTTAATGGTAACAATCCTCCAATAGAAGTTATAAACTAAGAACGCCAGGACAATACCCAAGCTCACCTAGAACCCGAGACTGCGGTCAGAAGTGTCCAATATTCGTGTACCACTTCCTAGAAAAGTGTCCCTCCATAATTTTTGTAATGACGGTTTTTACAGTTAGCCAAATTTTATGTTGCATAGGGCCTTGAACCAATAATACGACATCTTGTAGGATATGGATGACAATATGGATTACTCTCGCAACTACCTCCATCGTTTTAAAAATCGAGTTACAATTTGACGTACCTGCTCTCCCTTGTATTACATCTCGTTATTCTTGATATTAAGAGTATTTTTAGTTTCGAGGATGAAATTTTTATAAGTTGGGTAGGATGTAAACCCCCCTAAATTTCTAATTTTTTTATGTAGATTTAAATATTTTCTAATTGATTAGTTGGAATAAACTATAGAAATATACGTTTCTGTAGAATATGAGAGTATACATATGGATAAATTTATTTTATATAATGATAGTAGCCTAAAGCTATTTAAATATTTAATATCGCTACAAATTTTTTATATATACATTTTAGAATTATTTAGTCAGTTACTATTTTAAATTAATATGAATTAAAAACAAGATGTGCATAAATAATTAGCATTTTATCTTTCGAAAATATTCATATAAATAAATGTCTCAGATATCATAAATAATATATTTTTATTTATTGAAAATATTTTACAAGCACTTGGTATTTTGATACATAAATAGGTATATGGGTATATAAAAATCTATTTCATATAATTTTATTTAAAATACATAGTAGCCGCCCGTATTTTATTTAGAATTTTGCATAGTAATAACAATAAAAATAATCTTTATTTAATTTATAAGTAAATTTTAGATTTTTGGATTTTTTTATTGAATTTTTATTAGATATATATATATATATATATATATATATATATATATATATATATATATATATATATATATATATATATATATATATATATATATATTAACTTGGAAGCTTGTTTCCGTATTTGGTGGAGGAGGAACAATCTTCACTTAAAGCAAATCTATGTGGGGGCGATTTGTTGGGTTTTATGGAAAAATCGTAACAAATGGAGATATGAGCAGTACAGCTTCAATGGGGATCAAGTCTGTTATGAGATCCAAAGACAAGTTACTAAAGCAACTATGGTTTGCTCGCATGGGAAGAAGATGACCTAGTTTTGTATTTTCGGTTTTGAACTCTTGTAACTTGTTTTTACTCTTTCAATAAACAAGAGTCTTAAAAAAAAGAAAAAAAGAAAAAGAAATATATATATATATATATATATATATATATATATATATATATATATATATATATATATATATATATATATATATAATATAAATGAAGAAAAAAAAATATATATATATATATAATATAAATGAGGAAAGAGCTGGAGCTCTCTTCTCGGGCGCCCCATGGGCGATCGGCCCCCGTGACCCGGCGTGGCTCGTCCGGCGTCCGGCTGCTTCCCCAGGCGCCTACCGTCATTCCTCCATCTTCCCCTCCTCCCCGCCTCCATGATCGGAGCTCTCCCCATCGCTTCCTCGCGGTCGGCGGTGCGGCCGCGCGTCCTCGGGGCCGTTCTTGGGCCTCCTCCCGACCATCCCCTCCCTCTGTCATCTTCGTCCACTACTGCCTCCTTCTTCGCGGCAGCCGAGGCTGGTCTGCCCACCACCGACGGTCCCGGAGTACCCCCCCTCAGAGCAGTCTCCCTTCCATCGGCGGTCTCGGAAATCCCCTTCCTTCGGGCGATGTTTGCCGGCCGGAGCTGCCGCCCCCCGCCGGTCTGACGTCGGTCTCCTTTCCCCAGATGCAGTCCTGCTTTGGGGTCCGGTCTGCCTCGGGTTTTGCTTCGGCAGACCAGATAGCCTGGCGGCTTCTAGTGGCCATTTTTCAAAATCCTCCTAGAGTTGTCCCCCAGGGCCCCAACCGTCTGTTCGTGGGAGACGCTGGCCTGGTTGCCTATGCGCCCACTGACTCCGTTCTAGACTATACGACCTCTGCGCCCTCTGGTCTGTCCAGCATGGGCCATTCGCCCACTGCTAGCTGCTCCGAACATTTGGCTTATGCGCTAGTAATGGATGAATGCCCCCCACCGTGCCCCTCACCCCCCATGCCCCAACTGCGGTGTCCCTCCTCCCTCTACGCAGAATTCCCCCTTCCCTCGTGCCCCTCCTTCCCCTCATGCGCCTTCCCTCAATCTCCCTTCCCCTCAGCGATCCACCCCCGCCTTGGCGCCGTCTGCTCCCTCCTTTGCGCCACGCACGGTGTCTCTCCACCCACTGTGCCCACCTCTCAAACTTACCCCCCTTGCACTCATCCCCCCTATTGCGCTTTCCCTTTTTCCCCCTTCCCCCTTGCGATCAGCCCCCGCCTCGGAGTCCCCTGCGGCCTCGACCGCAGAGCTGGCGCTGGTGCTCCCGAGCACCTATTCTCTCCCCGTCCGTGCGCAGCTCCCAGCCGGCGGCTCTTCCCTTCGGCCGCACCCCCGTCCCCCTATGTCGGCACCTCCTCTTCTCCCCCTGCCGCGTGCTCCTCCGCGCCCCCCAGCTCCTGGCGCCGCGTTGGGTCGCCCGACATCCGAGCCCTTGCCCGGTGGCCAGTGTCGCATTCGATCCGGTCATCGTCGGCAACGGAGTTCAACCTTCCCGACTTCCTTCCGTCACCCATACTTTCCTCGTCCGCCTCGCCGGTGCCTTCGCCGCTCCGTTCCGGCTTGGACTCCCGCACAGTTGGCCCTCGTCGGCCTCTCCACCCCCGGAATCGCTTCGAAACTCCGGTGGATCCTCGGGTCGGCCCCTGGCCTGCTGTCTGATCCGGGCATCGCCCCTCTGCTCCGGTGGCCGCCAGTCGCCGGCACCGTCGAGATCCTCACAGTCGTTGCAGCACCGGGTGTACCGGGGACTGCAATTTCCCACCCAAATCCTTCTACTCTGGGTTTGATTTCAAATCCACATCCCTTTCTCCCACCCTCGGGCCCTGCGGAGCCTTGGCCATGCGCCTACGTCCCTGTCGACGGGGCATACGCCCACCTTGCTCCAGATGGCCATGTGCCACTCCCGAGGATCATGCGTCCACTCTGCCGGGACAGAAGCCCACTCCCGTGGGACATGCGCCCGACCCCACTCCTTTGGGGAATGCGCCCGCCTTCCCTCGGGGCCTTGCGTCCTCACCTGAACCCCCGGGACCTGCGCCCGGACCTCTCCGGCTGGGCTTTGCGCCAGTCCCCCAGCAGCTGGACCATACGCCCTCCCTTCCGGATCCTAGGCTCTGCACCCGTTGGCGGGGTGTCTCTTGCGCCCGGCGCGTGCGCCCTCACAAGTACTGTCGCTGGCGCACCGGCCCCTCTGGGTTCCATCGCCCCCCAGTCTCTGGATGCTTCCTCTTTCCCCGCACTAGCCACTGGTGCTCGACTGGCTCTCCCCGTCGCCTCTACGGCTGTCCCCCCTGCTACTTCTTACGTAGCGGCTCTTCGTCCAGATCGTGGGAGACATCTTGACCCCCCAGTGCAGGAGATCGAGCTCCCTGACGTAGAATTCCCGACGGCCACCGACGGTCAAGACATCCGCATTCCCTTCTTCTGTGCCAAAATTTCTTCGCTATCCTCCTCCTTCGCGTAGACGTTCGTGCTAATTTTTTTTGGTTGCCCGAAAACTGCGATAGTCATGGAAGCTATTGCCGGATGGGGCCTCTCTGCTGCTTACCGGGTCACCCCGCTAGACCCCAAACACCTGTACCTCCACCTTTCCTCTCCCTCCGGCTTCTCCAAGGTATGGGCCAAAGGCTCCATCAGAATTGCTGCCCATAACATTGAAATCGTCAAATGGTCTCCGGACTTTAGCACCAAAGTCGATTCAATGATCGTTACGGCACGGATCACCCTACCCAACCTCCCCCTTGTTTGCTTCGCGCTTGCTGCTCTGAAGCGTATTGCCAGCTCTTTCGGGACGCTAGTGGTGATAGCCGAAGAAACAAGAAACATCTCCGAAGGCAACTACACGAAGATCTGCGTAGAACTCGACCTATCCTCCGACCCCCCCCCCATCCAGATTCAACTAGAGCTTGGGGGTCTAACGCACTATCAAACGCTCGTGTACGACAACAACATCTTATTTTGCAAACACTGTCAAATGAGAGGTCACTCCCTTAAGCATTGTTTCAGAGCACATCCTGAGCTGAAAAAGGCTGGCACCGGTAAACCACAAACCCAGAAGGCGGCTTTCACTGCATCCACATCCCCAACCCATCACCTACACAATCTCTACCTCATCACCCATAATAGCAGCAAGTCCCCCTCTCGCAGCCCGATCCGGCAATTGTACACTGCCATCATCCTCTACAACCCTCCAAATATAACCCTCAACAACACATTCACCATCCTCTCCTCCATCCCATCAGAGATCAACCCGGAGTGCCCCCTCCCGCTATGCTCAAGCTCAGATTCTGCCAACGTCCAGAAGGACGATGCACTCCCGGCGACAGACAAGGAGGAATAATAGTCTCTAATCACCCCCCCCAGAGCAAACTACCTCAGATATTGGCTCCTCCAACACCGACATCATCATCGTGGCCTTTAGACCTAGCTTCGACTTTGCTGCGACGGACAGGTTTCAGCAAGCTAAGGATGCTGGTTTCCTGGACCCCAGTAACCCCCTGAGTGCGCTGGCAGAAACAGAACAAGAAGTCCCCCCTTGCCGTTGGAGGACTCTGGAAGCCGTCCTCTAAGGACGCCTGACACGACGGTGGGACCCGCTAGTCCTAACCAGAGTGCCCCCAAAAACTACCGTAAGAAGAAGAAAAAATGTGACATAGAGCAGTCGTCGGTCATGACTACGAGGTCTACCGCGAAACTCACCAACCACCCACGACTCCACCCTCCTAATGCTTAACATCCTCTCTTGGAACATTCGGGGGCTGGCCAATAAATCGACGCTGAATAGAATCATCAGCGTCAAGAAGATTCATAAGATCGACATCTTAGTGATTATTGAACCCAAAATGCCTTAAAAAAGACTTAAAGTCGTCCAAATTCAGCTTGGATTTCAGGCCACGGTCGCCGGATGCAACGATATTTGGATCCTCTTCGCTGACAAGATCAGTTTCGGCATCGTGCAGGACTCTAGACAGTCTCTCTCCTGTTGGGTAGAACATCCACTTCTCCCAACCCGTTCCCTCCTTTCTGCTGTTCACGGAAGCTGTGACGTCCCAGAGAGCAGGATTCTCTGGAACTCGTTGCTGGAGACTTACCCCCCTAGCAATAACCTTCCGCGGCTGTGCATTGGCGACTTCAATACTATTTCTTGCAGTGAAGAGAAGTCTGGGGGACGCCCGCCCCCACAACAGGTCATGAATGACTTCAACAACTTTATCTTTAATCCCCATTTAAACGCTCTTTCTTTTGCCGGCAACGCTTTCACCTGGTACAACATGCAGGAAGGCGCTCGTAGACAATACTCTCGCCTCTATCATGCCCTGATCAACGACTGGTGGAACGACATGGGCCTCACCACCAAACTATCCCACCTCAACACTACTGAATCGGATCATTTGCCCCTCCTGATTGAGCTTAGCAGCAGATCCAACCGCATCAAAAAAGCTTTCCATTTCCTGGACTTCTGGAGGCATCACCCTCAATTCAGAAACATCGTCGCCTCTGCGTGGTTTTCTGTAGATGATCCAGAACCCCTCACTCGGGTTGCAGCTAGACTCAAAGCCACCAGGAAGGCCCTTTCTACTTGGAGCAAGTTCGCATTCGGCAACCTTTTCCAAGCGATTAGAACAGCGGAGGATGACGTCAACTGAGCCGAGATCCAGTTTGCCACGGACAGATCTCCGCAGGCTCGGTCCGCCCTCAACTTTGCCAGAGCTATTCTTAAGTCCCATCTGAAGGTAGAGACGAAATTCTGGAAGCAGAAGGACAGATTAAAATGGGACTCCGAGGGGGACCATAATTTGAGCTTCTTTCACTCTTGTGTCAAGGGCCGCAGGTATAAGCTTCATTTACACCAAATCTGCAACAGAAACGAAAACCTGCTGGATGACCAGAGCCACATTCAGGAGGAGGCCGCCAACATCTACTCTAATTTATTCTCCAAAGAAGCCATCGTCAAGGATGATGAGTTCCTGGCCAAGGTCCCCAAATTGAACTCCAAAGGGGATAACGAGCAGCTGCTCACTCCCTCCTCCGCTGAGGAAGTCAAGGCCGCAGTATGGGCCCTCGACGAACTCAGCGCCCCCGGACCGGACGGTTTCTCTGGTGCATTCTTCAGATCTTTTTGGGATCTTATCAAAGCAGACTTCCTTGAGGCCACCACTGCATTCCTCCAAGGGGCCACCTACCCCAAATCCATCTCTAGTGCCAACCTTATCCTCATCCCCAAAAAAGATAACCCGGAGACCTTCAAAGACTTTAGACCCATCAGCCTTTGCACTTTCACCAATAAAATTATCTCGAAGATAATCAACAATTGCATGTCCTCTCTCCTCCCTAAGATTATCTTCGAAGAGCAAAGTGGTTTTGGCCCAGGGCAGAACATCATTGACAACATCCTCCTAGCTTAAAAAATGATCACATGCATGAAATTCCAATACAGATGGGGAAACGTCGCCATCAAACTTGACATAGAGAAAGCATACGATCGTTTGGACTGGCAATTAATGATTTGGGTTTTCAGGGCCTTCAGATTCTCGAAATCTTGGATCAATATCATCTTCCATTCGATCAGCAACTCATGGTTCTCCACCGTCATCAACGGATAAGCCGCAGGTTTTTTCACTGCCAGCCGTAGGGTCAGACAAGGTGACCCTCTCTCCCCTACTATCTTCATTAATGCGACGGAAGCTCTCAGCAGAAACCTCAAAAGTATGGCCAATACTCCCAGATTCTACCACTTCCACACTACTACCGGCTACCCTTTGATCACACATCTTGCCTATGCCGATGAAATTCTTATTTTCTCTTCTGGCGATATCGGATCTGTCGAGGTGGTTCACAGCACGCTTGAGAAAACTCCAGATGCTCGGGCCAACGCATCAACACCAACAAAAGCGTCATCTACACTCACCACAAAGCAGATAGGATCCACTATGCGGTGCTCTCCACCCTGATTTCCTTCTCTACTGCATATCTGTCGTTCTCCTACTTGGGTTGTCCGTTGGTTTATGGAAAGTCTAATTCGGGCATCTTCGCGAGTCTAGTTAGCAAAATCAGGTCCAAAATCGAGGGTTGGCACAACGCGACCTTATCTCCGGGTGGCAAGTTAATTCTGATCAAACATGTCCTCTCCTCCATCCTCATCTGTACCCTTGCCATCTGTGCCCCCCAAAAAAAGTTTTATACTCGCTCGAATCTCTATTCGCCAACTTCTATTGGGGTTACACCGATGGCAAGGATAAGCACCACTGGACCAGCTGGGACACCATGGCCAAACCTACCAAGGAGGGAGGGCTGGGCTTCAGCAGATTATCCCACATCGTCGATACCAACTCCATCAAGCTGTGGTGGAAGCTTCGCTCGGACAATTCGCTTTGGACAAGGTTCATGAAGGCTAGATATTTCAGACTCTTCCACCCCGCGACTGCCGTCGCCAACAATAGATCCTCTGCGACATGGCGGCGTATCCTCCATGGCCGATACCTCGCCGAACCCTTCATTCAGCTCAAGCTCGGCGACGGCCGTTCGTCGATGTTCCATGAACGTTGGATTAGGGATGAGGTAGTCCAGCAGTCACTGACTAACATCCCTCCTTGTGAGATCCGAGAGCTGTGGGACAGTGCCTCTGGATGGAGGTGGGATTGTGTTAGAGTGCGGCTTGGTGCGGAGGCGGCCACCAGCCTCGCTGCCGCGGACCTGCGGATCGTCGAAACCCCGGATACATTATGGTGGTCGCCCAACCCTGGCGGCACTTTCTCCTTAGCCTTGGCTACGATTGTGGCGAGGGGCATTGGTGTTCCTTCTCCTTATACCATACCGTTCTGGCAAACATGCATCCCAATCAAATGGTCAATTTTGATTTGGAGAGCCCACCGACGAAAACTTCCCATCGACGACATCCTAACCTCCTTCGGCTTCAGCCTGGCTTTGCGGTGCCACTGCTGCACATCCCATCAAGCTGAAACTACGGAGCATATCCTACTCTTCGACGAACTTGCGAAATAGATGTGGACGAGCCTTTCTACCAAATGCCGGCAGGATCATCATCCGGGCGGCCTTAACGATTTCCTGGCCAACTCGAGCAGCTCTCATGGGCATCAGATCGTTGCGGTCGTCGGTATTTGGGTCTTGTGGAAGAATTGAAACAAATAGAGGTATGAAGGTCACCAATACGACCTCGACCAACTGATCAGGGAGGCTATCAGGCAGTTGCGTAAAGCCGCCTTGCGCTACCACTACTCCCCGGCTAGCTTTTGGAAGGCTTTGGCTTTTACCGGCGGCTAGGCATCGTGCCGTTATGGCACGGAGCCGTTTTGGGTAGCGATTGTTACTTTTCACGATTGTCGCTTTTTTCTGTTTTTGTTGTCTTTTTGCGCATGGTGCGTTTACCTGTATAAGCTTCGGCATTTTGCCTCTAATATATCAATAAAAGTCTCTTCTTTAAATATATATATATATATATATATATATATATAAAGAAGAAAAAAAAGAGTTACTGTTCCCCCGTACGGGAACAGTACTCACCAACCAGCGAGGCCTATTCTCTTCTCTGCTGACCGCGACCCTATATATATATATGGATCGAAAAAAAATTCCAAACCCTAGCCGCGACACAGGAGACTCCAACCCCAACCACCCGCGCGCGCGCCTCCACGGTGGCCGCCCGCGACCACCGATGCCGCGGCGAGGCCAACAACGGCCATAGCAAGCACGGGCAACAGGCAGCGAACCACCCTTCTTTGCGGCGCCATTTCCGTCGCCCTGTTCACCGTTTTGTGCGTCGTCTTCACAGGTGCATAGAAAACCTAACCACATTCAATTTCCTTCAATTACTTTATCTTATTTCGCTTTGTGCTTAACATGAATCGAGTTCCAAAATCGAAAAAAAAATCTCGATTTACTGAACTTTCAGAACTGTCCCAACCACCCATGTTTACGGTCGATTTACGACCAGGATATGGTAAATTTTAGAAATCAACCTGAGCAGCCTTATAGACAACCTATACATGACTAAAACCCTATTTTTAGTTATATTTCTAGATTCCTATATTCTGTTTAAAACTTGTTTGAACTTGAAAAAAATCTATTTTAAAAACACCTAAAAACCTCGATACAGAGTCCGTCCCGACAAACCGGGCGACGTGGTCGCGAACCGAAAGATCAAAAATTGCGTATCGACTTCGTGAACGTGTAGGATTTGATGGAACTCAAATTGGTTACGTGTGCGCGACGAATTTGATGCGTATCTGTCAAAATTTATCGTATCGATTTTTTTTGAAAATTTTCAATTACTTTGTGCACGTTTGTCAAATCGAGACGAAACTTGCGCCAGCACAATATAAAAGTACGAGTTAGGAATATGAGAATGGACATATGAATTGAAAATCGTGTCATGATGATGGTAGTTAGTTACAACGAAATGGATCTTGATGCGTGCAAGACTTGATTCGTATTCAAGTTCGGATGATAATATTGAGTGCAATGATTTGGAGCTTATGAGAGATGAAGATGTTCAAGTTATGCATATCGACGGTGGTATTGAGGCATATCAAAGACGATATACAATAACTCGGGGATACTCTGATCAAATGAACAAAAATTGTGTTGAGCATTGTTGTTGGATGAATGAGATGCAAGTTAAGTTGATGGCAGTTTAGATGATAACGGTAGGAATGCTTCGGAGAATTTGAGAGTGGATGGATATTACTTGGACAAAAACAAAAGTGTCTAGATTGCTTCGTGGATAACCACTACGTTGACGTTCTTGTCTTGTGTGAGTGCAGCACCAGCCTCATACATGTGCCACGCCGATTAGGATGACTATTCCGTGTGAGCGTTGGTATGGTGATTCATGTCCAGCGGGGATGGTCGAACTTACAAGGCATGGCAAAATTGGATTTAGACTTGTGGTTTGAAGTCAAGGTGAAAGGATTGTTGCGATAAGCATAGAGTGTGTCAGATATCGACCGTGAGTAGATAGACTCATACATGAGACGAACAAATATCACTCGGTTAGCAATATTGTTAACGGTAATGCATGAGTGATTTGAGTAGTAACGGTACGCAATGTGCATGAGTGATTCAAGTAGTAAATAGCGCATCAGTTGCGCGAGGGTAGATAAATTATGGATTGGTAAATTTTGTCGGATTGGATAAAGTCTCACAGGAGTTGTCAAGAATTGATTTGGCTCCGTAATAGGATATAGCATGGTTCGTAGTAACTTTCCCTCGTTGATGATCTTCAATTAGCGAGCGTAGTTTCAGGGCAGATGACCCTAGAAAACTTGACTGCTAAATCAAGTGATGTTGAAGTCCTATAGGATGACCCAATGAAGTCGCATAAGAAATTTTATCGAGGATGATGTAGTGCATGTTGAGGATAAGTCTAAGCGATTAAGTGTCGTGTTTAGGAAGTTATCGAGTAGCCTTCGACTAGATCGATATGGTCAAAAAATTTATGATCGATCGAATGAGTACGTAAATAGACTTGGTTGGTCGATGATCGAATAGATGTTGAGAAACATACGTAGCATAGTGATGCGGTAAGGCGATTGCAAGAATTCTGCAATACACGAGAGCGACGAATAGTAGAACGATCCTAAGAGTTGTGTCATAGATCGGTTTGAGTAACTGTTAGGATATTTGTGTTTGAGCACACGATCTATGTTATGAAACGAACTAGTTGGGATTGATTCAAAAAAAGAGTAAGAAATTCCTAATCGATCTAGAATCGGAGATGAGCGTATCATAAGAGACCTTGGGTTGAAAAGATTGTGGCCTTTGAGCATCGTAGACTCAAGTTGACCTCTTATGTCGGGAGATATTAAGTATGTTTTCTGGATAAGTTACCTTGCCGGGGTAGCCCCAGGTGCGATGCATAAATAGTTTCGAGAACATGAATCGTATTGGAATAGTTGCATACGATACATAGTACGAATTGTAGACAAAGGAAGTTTGGACATATTAGACTTAGTCCATGTCGTTGAGGCCAAATGTTATGAATGATTAGATGAAAGACTTGAGTTGTACGAGAGATAGAAAATGATTTGACGAGTAGGCATTATAGAAAATTGTTGCGATCGAATGCACAATAACTTAATGCAATGCATGTGTTAGATGGCTGGTAAGGAACTTATGGGATCAAAGTAACAGTTTTGAGTTAAGTTATTTACAAAAATGTTTGGAAGATGATCACGTGTTATGGAATAATGCATACGAGAAGTATTTTGGGAATAGATGCTAAGATTTGACTAAGTCGAGTACGGAATGGTTGGTGCTTGAGGATTTAAGTTGAGCCTATTAGCCTTGTCCCGATATCCTACAACAGAGCTTGGCTGAAATACATATTTTGGTGGGACGCCTAAAATATGTGTATGATCCAAACGAAGTTGTATGATTCAAACGATTCTAGCACGAGATCAAGAAGCGATTTAGCAAAACACTTGGATTGAGTGTTAGTTTTGGTTCGAGTACAAACCTTATTTTGAGTGGTATATTATGTAATGCCCTACTCCGTATGGTGCATTACGATAAGTCGTTGACTCAAAGAGTTGCGTTGACCCGCTGAAGTATCATTACGAATCGATACAAAGCATAAGTCCGGTTTGAACAATATATTGACTTCGATTGATCTGGTGTGCAGGCTACGCTTTTACGCTGAATCATAAGGGGTCGACATTTTTTCTTGTTTACTAAGGTGTCCGTAAAACCAAATCGTCGCCTTGTAACAGATTGTAGCATTGGCACGGTAGGCCAAATTAGTCGAATTGTCCAACAGAATGGCTAAGACAGAAGAGTTAGCCGTGCAACCAAGTTATGGAATCGAGCCGCATCAGCTCGACGAGACGATAAGACGTATCGGCTTAAGGTGGGCGGGTTCTTGACTTTCTCTCTCCCTATTCCTTCACGTCTAATAAATTGTATCCCTTGTATGCGATTGTAGCTATTGAGTTAGCGAGCGTGGCTCAAACGGTTAAAGGTCTTAGTGTGTGTCAAACAATAAGATAGAACAAGGAATATTGAACAATTGAAGCGACGTACATCAATTGTACGGGTCGCGGTAGGGCGGTGATGGTAGAACATTGAAAGGCAATATCGAGATGTGCATCACGTGCATGACTCCGAGAACATTGAACACTAGGCCTAGATTATTGATTATAGCGTTGAGCGTGCCCTTGTGTACGGAAGCTACGAAATGACTAAGTAAGCAAAATGGGGCAAGTTGTGGTAAAATATCGCAGAACTTGTCGTAACATTGAAAGATATACTTCGTGCATCGAGGTATGCAGTTGTGGCACAATTGCTACGGAACTGCTGTTATACGAATAATTTATGAATGGAACGTGTTGAGTATAAGAACGAGAAGTGTTAAGCCGTTGGGCGTCGTGCATCAATACGGATGTATTGGGGCATAATGCCAATGGAACTGGAGATAGGGATGGCAGATTATGTTTATGGAATGTAAGATTAGTTGGAATGATATGACTTGTTTGCTATGGCACGTATTGCATGGTCAATAGACTCGGATGGCCCGTGCACGGGTGCGGCTTCCTTCGAACGGTTACGACCCGGGCACCGGGACCGTTCGGCCTAGGAGAGAATTATGTATGGTATTTATAGTGCACATCATTAGGACGAATTACGACCGACCAGTATTGTGATAAGCTATGATATCAGTAAGTTTGGGATCCTTCGAATACTGGGCTAACAAACCGTATTGGAGCGATCATAGGCTTACACATAAAGATGCTAAGTCCATTATGGTAAGAAATACCGTGACCTTCATATAGATAGGCCGATGGGTTAAGACTAGAGTTGGGTGCAGGCGCATGGCCTGCCACCCTTATGCATATGTCTAAGTTTGGTTGGTTGGCTGCGTGAATTGTATGGTTGGTTATGCATATTTCTAACGATTGTAGGCTAAGCGATACGAGACGGAAACATGCACGATCACTATGCTTATGTTCATATTATGTCTAACTGTATCTGTTGTAGGGACACGATATTGGATACATTTATAATAAGTTGCTATGCTTGAATATTGCCATGAAACTGATCCTAAGGCTAAATAGAAAGATCACCAAATAATGGTGTATATTTCACTAAATGTACATAGTGTTGGTTTGGGTGCGAGTGGGTCTTGATCAGTACAGCGAGGACGAAAGCACTAATACCCCACTAGTTTGCTTGCAGGTTTAGGTTATGTTCGGCACGAGGAGGGACTTGGCTTGGACGTACAGAGGCATGGAGTCCTTAGCATTTCAAGAGGAACTACCGCATTGGCGTTCGGACTTGCAACATAGAGATATTCGACCGAAGACTACTTGTTGGCTATAAAGAGGCAAATGTATAGAACAATGTAATCCTTTGTGAGCTAGAGAGATCATGAGCGTTGTAGCCAGTTGGCGCATTCAGTTGGGCTATTCAAGCCTTTATAACTTTAGTTCATCTATTAACAAAATAGATTCTTATTGTATACTCTATTTCCTTCTGCTACTTATGTTATCAATTTGAGATAAACTTATGTGAACCTGTTATCTTACCTTGTATGAGTGCAACTCTAGGCTCGTGCGGCATCACATCCCAGCGAGGACGATAATTTGGGTAAAATCTAACGAGGACGAGCGATTTTTTCGGGTCGGGGCGTGACACTACCAATAAAAGGAACTTGAGCAAAAAACTTGGAAAATGTCTATAGGCTTATCGTACTACTATACGCACTCCAACCGGTTGTACACCTTTCTCCTTGGTGTATGGGGGCGAAGGTATCCTACCATTAGAAATTCAAATCCCATCTCTAAGGATTACAATTGCCAATGAACTCACAACAGAAAATAATGATCGTCTTCCGCTTCAGGAGCTTGAAGCGCTTGACGAGAAGCAACTATTAGCATAACAATATATTGAGCTATATCAAGCCTGTATCTCAAAAGCTTTCAACCGTAAAGTTAAAGTACGAGAATTTCAAAAAGAAGAATTGGTCCTTACTGTCAGATGTCCTATGACTATGACAAATATAAGCAAAGATCAATTACAAAGTCTATGCAACAATCCCTAAAAATTAAAGCAGGGAGTACGAGGTCATAGGTTGCGCGAGCTTCTAAAATATATTCTAGATTGCGCGCAGATCTATGTTGCGCGAGTTCATAGAGTGCGCCTAGTGTAAGTTCGAAGGAACGTGAACATAAGTTCAGCATGAATTTAAGTTCTACATTACACAAATTTATAAGTTGCGCCTAGTGCAAATTCGAAGTGCGCATGTCCGAAGTGTGCGATCGCGAAAATTTAGAAGGCACAAGTTCGAAACTTGTACAACACAGTTCGTAAAAACAAACAGTATGTTTTGATGCAGCCAACACTCTAAAAATAGGAGGCACAAGTGATGAAGTGCACACCTACACTCTAAAAAGAGGAAGTGCATGCTACAGAGTGCGCAGGTCAATCAGAGCTCTAAAAAGAGATGATCGACTCTGGCATGATGGGTTATAGTTCACTTGCACATAAGAGATGGTCGATTTTCTCTCCGAAGAACACTTTCAAGCGGCTGGTTGGCTCTTTCAGCTCTCGACGATGGTGGCGCATAGCGAGACGCCCTCATCGGTAATGTACACGACGAAGGTCCGACGGGGGCCTTGCCCTTGTCAGTAATAGATTTCTTTGGCGCCATTTGATGGTCAGAGAAGCTCTGGAAGAAGAAGATAAGAGAGTGAAGAGAATAACTTTTTAGTGAAAGTGCATTTTTCTCTCTCCTCATAGATATTTGTAGCCCAAAGTAATTTTTTGACTGTTGCGCAACTTGCACCCAGAAATCAGAGTCGGTTGCACTGTTGACAAGCACAACTCGTGTCGATCATTTCTAATTCAAAGTATTTTAAATTTTAAAATCTTTCAAACTTTAAAAACTTTGAAGGGGGTCTTGTAGAGGCTCAAAAATGAATGGGCGCCACTTACAAGAAGGCGCCATCGTCAAGTGGCGCCTAGACGCTGACTTGTGTGAGACTCAAGTTACGCCAACATCAAAGTATATGGGTTCCACGTGGCAAGCTTCCTCGAGAAGCTGTAACGGTTGCCATCATTATTGATAGCACAATAGACGAAGAATATCTCTTCGAATTTCGAGTAACACGGCGTTCGAGAAGATTCTGTCAATATTAAATGTTGACAGCTAGCTCACTCAAGCTATCAAAGGGCACGAGAAATTTCCACAGCACAGAAGATTGAGTCAGAGGTGCCAATTATTAAGTTATGCCGGCGCAACCTGGCTAGTTGGCGCCACCTGATTAATTTTTTTCCAGAAGCTAGATAACATGGCGCGCATGCCACTAATTTTGAAGAACGTGTCTACTACATTGCCCACGATCACGTGCATCTCACTGATAGGATGCTACGCGTCACCAGTAGTTAAAGTAACTGTTTACGCAAATGGATAGGAGGCGCACAACACAGAGTACACGCAACTCAGAAAACAGTTATTTCAGAACTCTATAAATAGAGTTTCGAATTAGTTCTAAAGCATCACTAATGATCATAATCTACTGACAAAGTGCTGCTGCATTCTCCAGAGGCTCGTGTCTTCAATATCATATAGTCCAAGGGATAAAGTGATCATCTTCTGATCAGATTTCTATAGTTGTACTTCCCCAGAAATTGTTATACTCTTGTACTTTCTTTCTTTCTTAGTTTGTAGAAATTAAACTTTTATTTTTGCAAACAAAATAACGACTCTGCTGGGGAGTAGGTAGCTATTAACCCACTGACATGGATGTTATTGGTCCTATTAACCCACCGTCAGAGGACATCGGTTTATATTAGCTATAACCGACTACTTCTAAAAGTGGGCAGAAGCTATACCTTTAGCTGAAGTCAAGACCAGTAGCATCATCAATTTCATCATACATCATGTAATATACAGATTCGACGTTCCTCGACGAATTATTCATGACAATGGGCCTCAATTCATCAGTCAGAAGTTTACTCGATTTTGTGATGACAACAGAATCGATAATGTAGCTTCAACGGCCTACAATCCTGCAGCTAACGGTTTAGCAGAAGCATTCAATAAAACCATCATCAAGCTTCTCAAGAAGTTCGTTTCTACCAACAAAAGGAACTGGAGCAAAAAACTTGGATAATGTCTATGGGCTTATCATACTACTATACGCACTCCAACTGGTTGCACACTTTTCTCCTTGGTGTATGGGTGTAAAGCTGTCCTACCATTAGAAATTCAAATCCCATCTCTAATGATTGCAATTGCCAATGAACTCACAACAGAAAACAATGGTCATCTTCAGCTTTAAGAGCTTGAAGCGCTTGACAAGAAGTGGCTATTAGCTCAACAACATATTGAGCTATATCAAGCACGTATCTCAAAAGCTTTCAACCGTAAAGTTAAAGTACGAGTATTTCAAAAAAAAGAATTGGTCCTTACTGTCAGACGTCCTATGACTATGACACACATGAGCAAAGACAAATTCAAAGCAAAATGGGAAGGTCCCTATGTTGTAAGCAAGGTTTTCTCAAACGGAGATTATCAACTGACCGGGATGGATGGCCGAGTCGCTATGATGCATATCAATGGCAAATTCTTAAAGAAATACTATGTTTGATGAATGTATAAGATATTCTTTGAATATTGTATATCATTCAACTCTTCGATTTATTATCTTTTATTTACTCTTCCGTAGATAAAACCACAGATAATAAACTCTCAAAGAAAATCCTCAGCAGAGTCGCCATTTTGTTTGCAAAAATAAAAGTTTGATTTCTATAAACTTAGAAAGAAAAAAGTACAAGAGTACAATAATTTTTGGGGAAGTATAACTATATGAATCTGTTCAGAAGACGATCACTTTATCCCTTAGACTATGTAATATTGAAGACACTAGCCTCTGGAGAATGCAATAGCACTTTGTTAGTAGATTATGATCATTAGTGTTCAGAATAGGAAACTCATCCTTGGGACAAGCATCGTTGAGATCTCTAAAGTTAATGCAGACTCTGACCTTCCCTGTTTTCTTCATAACTGGGACAACATTGGCCACCAAGTCAAGATGTTGTTCTTCTTTGCAAAACCACAAGAGATAAACTTCTTGACTTCAGTTTCTATGGCATCCATCATGTCAGGTCAGAATCGATGCTGTTGTTGTTTGATCGGCCTTGCACTGGGTAAGGTGTTGAGCCTATGGGTAGCAATCTGAGGATCAAGTCCTGGCTTATCCTTATAGCTCCAGGTGAATACATCAATATATTCCTTAATAAGCTAAATTAATTCTTGCTTGTCTGCTTTTTGGAGGCTTTTGCTGATGAAGATAGGTCTTGGTGAGCCTTCTTCTCCAACATCGATCTGAATTAATTGATTTTCAGTAGGGGGTTCTCGTTGCTCAAAGTGAAGTTCCCATTGAGTGTCCATCCTTTGTTCCCAAGGATCTCTTCAGGAGCTTCAATAAAGTAATCATCGTCTTCTGAGAATTCAGCAGACACCATATTAGAAGATAGCGTCACCCGATGGACGTGCCCTACACTGGTATCAGAATCCCATAAAAAAGAATCAGAAGAGTTAGATCGCTCCTCTTTATCGGATTCGGAGGCTTCTGGTGTCGGAATCGGCGAGGTATAACCCAATCCACGCTTCGTTTTACCATAATATTATAGTGACTTTCCTTTTGGAGCAGGGATACGAATAAGAGTTTGTCTTCCTCTACCGCCATTGAGATCAGCTTTAAAATTATAGTCCATCTTTTGAATGATATCTTTTGACTATTGACTATAACGATGTAGTTGGAGCCTCCCGTTATTGTCATTTTTCTCCTCGCTATCGGGCATAGTCTTCTGCTCTGTTCCTTTACTAAAAAGTATAGGAAGTTCATCTTTCTTCCTGGAAGAAACTAAGAAGAAGTCTTGCCCTTGTTCGAGCAAGACTTCGTCTTGGAGAGGTTGAACTGCTCCTATTGTAAGTGGTTCAAAGTTATCTAGCATTTCTATGCAACATCGAGTATAATAAAAGACATCAGTATTCTGTAAAGAAGATGCTACTTTATTGATTTGTACATCATCATTTACAACATGGTTCTTGGCCTTAGTAGAAAGCTTGGTAAGGTTGATAACCACAGGAGGAGAAGGAGGAGGCTTGTTATGACGAAGGTCAACAACAAGAGGCTCAAAAGAGGTGAGCTTCCTTTGTTCCATCTTTTCAGCAGGAGGATGCTTAGCATGAGAGAAAAGACGAATGGTTAATGTCTGAGAAGACTGAGGTTGAGAAGTACGTCCTTTAACTAGGATTACGAGAACATCATTTGGAGTGTCACTCTGATCTTCCTCAGTATCCATGGCTAGTACAACCTTTATGAATTCCTCTTTGTACATTCTAGAATCAGTACAATATGCTTCGATACCACGAAAGGGATTTAGATCAGCCACTTCCTTTTGGACTTCTCTATTAACGTCCATATATTTAAAGCATTGATGAAGGGTTGATGGCACGATATTATGCTCATGCAGAAATGGACTTCCTAGCAAGGTATTATAGGAGCCATGATTGTCGATCACATAGAAGGTGACCTTTATACGGAGATTACCGATTTGTACTTTCAGGTAAATCTTCCCCAAGGGTTCACTTCTACCGAAATTAAATCCCAGGATTATCGTGATAGTTGTGGAAAGATTATACACAGGGATCTTCAAAGCATCTAGTAGAGTCTTTGGCATGATATTGAGTGCAGACCCAGGATCGATCAGGACGTGGTCAACCTTCATTGTATCGACATATACTATAAAATAGAGAGGTCGATCATGTCGATTATCTTCCAGCAGCATATCATCTTGTATAAAGGTGATTTTGGGTATCAGCTCCATCATACTATGACAATGAAAGTAGGTCACAGGCTCCTCCTCTAGCTTCTTAAGGAGTGTCAGACAAGTTTCGGCTTGCATCAAAACTTTACTCAATGTTCCCAGAGTTTCCCTTGAGAGATGCAGGAGCTCAAAGATTGATAACCTTGCTAGAGTATTAGCCAGTTGAGCCAATATATCAAAGTTATAAGGCTTCTCAAGTCCAAGAGGTGGAGTCTTCTTTAATACTCTATCAAAGTGGACATGATGTTTTCCTTTGTCAGCCACCGTCGGTTTGGGAGGAGTTGGTTCCACTGGAGGTGATGAAGCCGATAAAATATTAACAGCAGGAAAAGATGATGCTGGAGGAGCCTCTGGAGCTGGAGCTGGAGCAGGGTTCTCTTGACCTTCTAAATAGTCTCTCAGGTAAAGTCTCCCAGACCTGGTACCAATTAAGGCTTCTTCTTCGGATATAGGTTCGAAGGACACCATATTACAACTCTTTGTCCGGATCTTGCTTTTGGAAGGCTTCCTTTGGCAAGATGAAGAGTCTGTCCAGAAACCCAAACCAACACGAGATTGGTTGTGTGAAAAGTATAGAGAAAGAGGCACATGAGATCATTTTTCATGATTCAGGCCAGGATCCTTTTGTAGTTCATATCCCACCTTCGTTATGAGTTCGCAGGATTGTTGACTATATAGATGGAAGGCTGGGTAGTACTTGGCCTCTAGCTTTGGTAGTGTTATCTCAGAAGAAGAAGAATCTACCGTCAAGGTGAAGGTAGCAGTAAAAGGTGGAAGATAGTATTCACCCAATAAAGTCATGTGACATGACTTGTATTTGGCTACTTTCTTGAACTTTATGGATGAAGAAGGTGCTTCAAAGTCAGCCAATAAATCAGGATGGATCCATATAATCTCCTCCTTATCGATTCACAGAGGAACAAGACCATCAGTTCGTGCAGGTGGAAGATTGACAATCTATAGAGTAGCTTTTGGGATGGGTATGACTCCATCCTGCACAAGTTGAGCAGGAAAATTGCCAAAATGTAGAGAGACGATGTTAGAAGTTACAGTCTTCTCGTCCTGCTGAAGTGTGATTGCACCGTATTTGATCATCTCTTGGATCTTCCCTTTGAGCACATAGCATGCTCGAGTCAGGTGTCCAATAAACTTGTGATACACACAATATTTAGGATGATCAGTTTTATCTATTTCCTTTGGCCGCTTTGCGTCCGGCAACTGAAGTTTATTGCTCTGGATCAAGCAATCGAAGATGCTCATGACATCATCCTCGTCGAAGGAGTATTCTTCTTTTGGACGTAGTACCCTTCGTGGTGGTGCCGTTAGAGAAGGTGTTGACTGACCTATGTTGACGGCTAGAGCTTCTTAGCCTTTAACATTGAAGTCCACTGCTGTTGGATGCAGCATGTTCATCTCTGTCAAGATTAGGCATCTGAATGTCTAATTGTTTGAACTTGTCGGCACTTTCTTCTGCTGCTTTGGCATTTACTATGAAGGAAGGCCAATCCTGAAACTGTGTAGAGCCTGTCCACATGTTGATTATAGGCAACAAGTTTGATTTGGATGTGTCTGTAGTCAGAGCATCTAGAGTTCCCAGAGGCATTTTGCGTGCCTCACGGCAAAATCGTTCAATGAAATGTTCAGTAGTTTTATTATGCCGTTGTTTGATTTTGATGGGGGCTGACATAGGCATGTCATTTGTTCCCTCATAAAATCATTCCAAAAATATTTGTTTGAATCCAGAAAAGAAGGTTATGCAACCGTTTGGCAAACTGCGGTACCAGTCCTAAGCTACACCCGCTAAGCATCCTATGAATACTCTATTGAGTAGCTCATCGTTTGGCTGAAGTTGATCAGTCATTACTTTAAAGTGGTTGAGATACTGGCTTGGGGATGTACTGCCATCAAATAACATAATGGTAGGAGGTTTGTATTTGGGTAGAAACTGAACTTCCTTCCACTCTATGGGATAAGGATGTTTAATCCCAAGCTTCTATAGGCCGTCTTTCTGTTTGAAGGCTTCAAACTGAGTATGCAAAAGTTTTACGACCTCGTTAGCATCTTCCCCTGGTTTTGGAGCAGTGGACTGATTTGGTGTGTTAGAAGGATGGCCTGCATGATAAGTACCACCCCCAGTACCAGACTGAATTGGAGTAGCCTGAACTGGTACTGAAGTAGTATGAGGAGACTGTACCTCCGGACCAATGTTTATGGGAGCAGATGTTTTTACAGGTTCTTAGGTCAGAATCGGATTCGCAACCGGTGAAACAGTGTATTATGCCATGATCACAACATGCATACCTGTCATCATTTCAGCCAGGCTCTTCAAACCGGCCTCCAAGGTAGCAATTCTCTGCTCTTGACTATTAGAGCTAGATACGTATTATTCCTTATTAGTGACATATGTTGTCACTTCTCTGGCCACTGAAGAGGAACTGGTAGAAAAGATGGTTCGTTTAGAACATAAACTGTCGGCATCCAAGTCATACAAGGAACTACCCCTAGGACAAGGGATAGGAAGGTTCCTTTGACTGAAGGAATCTCGGTCAAAGTCAGGAAGATTCTTTTGACCGATTGATTCTTGGTCAAAGGGAAGATTTCTTTGACCGATTGTTTCTCGGTCAGAAAGAAGATTCCTTTGATCGATTGTATCTCGGCTTCTTAATCTGGTGTGTCGGTAGACCCCTTCACCAAAATCACGAATCTGATCTAAGTATTGTTGATTGGGGTTGCGGGATGTGTTACGTCTCGGACGCTTTCCACCCCTAGTGCTTTGGGATGTCATATTGACCGAAGCGTACAATAATTCATCTTCGTCCACTATCACTGGTTCAGGAGTCTGAGCATAGTTCAAACAGTCGAAGACAAACCGCTTAGCTGATTGGCAGCAACATTTGATGACTACGTCGTGGTAATGATTACAGTAATGTTCTTGTTGTTTAGCTATAAGTGGATGAGACGGCTTTACGATCTTCCGTTTCTGTACAAGAAGTTTACGGAGGGATATATTCCTTGATGACATTGGAAACATGATTCCGATTCTTGAGGTGTCCTGTACCCTGAGTGTAAAAGGAGGTACTGAGCTGATTGGCATAGGTAAGACGATTCTTGACTTCAGAAGTCATCCTCTGGCACAAGTTGGCTGCGGGCGCAGGATGTTTATGCCTTGCTGAAATTGATCCTGACTGGCGCCTGTTGAGATTGGCGCACAAGTCAGATAGGTGCGCCACTTATGTGTCTATTTGAGACACCAGCAGCTTTTCTTGTTTGGATCTTGAGATGCGCAGGATTGGCAAATCTCGACTTGAATTCTTGGAAGTAGGTAGAATGCCTTTTTTTGCTGTGCACCCTGTTCCTGTGCCCTTGGCAAGGCGCAACTGGGTAGCAGAAAGTTTATTCTGAATAGAACTTACTCTCTTACCAGAGATTTGATTATCTCTGTCAGGACGAGTAGAGTTTTTTTCCAAAAGAACTTTTGTACTGATTGGCGTAAGGGCGCAACCAGAAGTATTTTTCGTCGAGTCAAGGACCGGGAAAGAATGAGAAAAGGCCAAAGGGCGCTTTCCTTTGTTCTACTTCAGGGCAGAAATAGGTGTATTCCCAGCAAGTTTCAGACTTGAAGAGGAAGAGGGATTAGCTAAAAAGCGTTTTCCCTTGTTTTGTGCCAGGGCAAAAATAGGCACAGCTTGCGCATAATAAGAAAAGGCCAAATGGCGCTTTCCTTTGTTCTAATTAGTAGCCTAACTAGATATGCTGTTCTCCGAGTTCAGAACTGGAGAATAAAATGGAGTAGAATTGTTGCTTCATGAAGCTTGCTGAAACTGATCATAAATCATGATGAAGAAAGAAATATCTCAGTTTCTAAATAAGTTTCAGACTTATTTCTTTGATAACATAATGATTTCTTTCTTTCCTTTATACCGTTACAGCTACTTTGTCTTCAATATCAAATAATGATTTCTTTGATAACATAATTCGCTTGTACTCGGTTAGCAAGAAGCTTCTTAATAACATAATGATTTCTTTGCGTCTTGTACCAGAGAAATCATGTAGAATTATGATCAGTTTTAGACTTAGGGAGAAAGAAAAAAAGTACATGAGTATAATGATTTCTATAGTTGTACTTCAGTTTCTATGGCATCCATTATCTCAGTTCTAAAGCATCACTAATGATCATAATCTATTGAAAAAGTGTTATTGCATTCTCTAGAGGCTCGTGTCTTTAATATCACATCGTCCAAGGGATAAAGTGATTGTCTTCTGATCAGATTCCTATAGTTGTACTTTCCCAGAAATTATTGTACTCTTGTACTTTCTTTCTTTCTTAGTATGTAGAAATCAAACTTTTGTAGAATTATGATTTCTTTGATAACATGTAGAATTATGATTTCTTTGATTCTGAAAAGGACAATGGAAAGAAAGAAATCATAATTCTCTTGTACTTGGTTAGCAAGAAGCTTCTCAATAACATAATGATTTCTCTGCATCTTGTACCAGAGAAATCATGTAGAATTATGATCAGTTTTAGACTTGGGGAGAAAGAAAGAAAGAAAGTACAAGAGTACAATAATTTCTATAGTTGTACTTCAGTTTCTATGGCATCCATCATCTTAGTTCTAAAGCATCACTAAAATCGTTCCATCATGTCATTTCTAAAGTATTATGCCTTCAGAAATGATGCCATAGAAACTGAAGTCAAGAAGTTTATCGCCTGTGATTTTGTCAGAGAAGAAGCTCCTTTTCTCTTGTACTTCAGTTTCTTTCGGCTACAAGATGGATCTCCTACCATTATTGTCACACTCACTTTTCAATTTTAAGGGTATTTTAGTAATTGTGATTTATTTGAATTTTTATGATTTTTATTTGAATTTTTATCTATTTATTAATTAGATTGATTTAAGTGTGATTTGATTGATTGTAGACTGATGACTTCGTAGTTTGACCTTAGTCAACCTTCACTAGAAGCCTAATAATGTAATTAAATTTCATATTTTGTTTTTAAATTTTATTTAGATTTAATCTCTATTTTTGGAGTGGTTTAGAAGGGTATTTCAGTCATTTTAGCCATTTTGACCTTTATGTGATTTCCTGAATATGTTGACTCTTGTTTGTGCTAGCAACTGGTTTAACCTTAGTGGACTTGTATAGGGGCCTAACCATGCATTAGAATGGTTATTTCATTTTTAGAAATTATTTTTATGCATTAGATTATTTTTAAGACTTTTATTTATTTATTTTAGCGTTTTTGCATGTAGGCCTTTAAGCTTTTTGACTTGGGCCCATTTCTAATTGAGTAAGAGATGGCCCAAGTGAAACCCTAACCCCTAGACACCCCCTTGGCTGCCCAACACAGTAGTACCCCCTCCTCTTTTCATTATTTGTGAAAATTGTGAGCCTCCACCAAGAAACCCTAAAAGATCCATCTCTCCAAAACACCTATTTTCTTCATCCGGAGTCCGTTTCTTTCCAAACGAACTCTGTTGCGCTCATCGAGGAGAGGAGGATCTGCTGGAGCATTTCTGGAGTGGAGACGAAGGTTTTTGCTGGAGGGAAATCGGCCGACACGACAACCGAGGAGCCCCGATAATTGAGTTTTGACACTCAATAGGTAAACCCTAATCTACCATTGAAAATCTAGTTTTTCTTCATTTTTGCATCCATATAGGTGCCCTAGCCTTGCCCACGAAATTTGGTGGGATTTTGACTCCGTTTGATGGAGGTATCGAGCCCGTGTCGGTCCCTTACGGCATGTGTTCGACGAAACGCCGCTTAGGATAGAAAGTTGTTGTTTTTCATTTCTGTCTTCATGGATGTTTAGATAATATGATTTTGATAAACTTTTGTTAAGACGGTTTTGGGTTTGACATCGTTTCAGCGGCGTTTCGGGCAACGGACGCACGTGCACGGATCCCGTGCACGAGGTCGTGCGTGCCCTGCTGTCCGCGTGTGATTGCACGATGCATAGAGTGTATTTTTGCGTGAAAATTTGTGAGCACGTAGGGGCAACCTCTGCCCTCATGCTCGTAAAATTTCACGACTGTTCGTTGAGCGAGCGCAGAGATATCGCGCGTGCACCGCTAATCCACTGTGCATTCAGACCTTCATTTTTGTCGCGGAAACGGACTTCGTGCGCGCACATGACGCAGCGAAGACCCATTCCAGGACCCGAAACATGTTGACCTAGACCTAGACGACCCATAGGACGAACCCCAAGTCGCAGCGTGGCCCGACGAGGGAGCAACGAGGCCGGCACCACGCGCACGAGGGCGAGCGGGCGCGCGCGCGCACAGCAGGCCGCACGGGTGCGTGGGTCTGCGTGTGCTGTTTCGGATAGCATGTCATCGTGTCATTGTGTCCTAGACAAACCCCAGGACCCCCCCCCCCCCAGCTACGTGCATGAGCACGTGGTGTTTCATTGCGTATGCGGCGCTCAAACGAGCGAAAACGCACGCGTACCACGCGGTATCGAAAAATTCTGATACGCATTATGTGGACACGACACGGACATGTTTTCGAACCCAAGAGTATACGAACGCATCACATGGGTCGAGGCCAACGTGTATGCCAAGTTTCGCGGGTTCGTTTGGTGTATTTTGCATTTTGGGTCGTTGGATGAAATTGGATCATTTTCTTTAATTTTGATTTTTAGTTGATATGTGATATTTTGATTTCCAACGTTTTAGCTTCTAAATTCTGAGTTTATAGGACTTATATGATATTTCAAATATGTGAGAACCAACTTTTGGCTTTGTTTCACAATTTTCCATCATTTATGAGTATATGTGCTTTCTATATATAGCTTTATGCATATATTTAACTATATATATGTATAACCCCGTTGAAACCCATTCCTAACACATATACGTAGAGAATGGGTCGAGGGGGAGTTATTCCAGATTTTAGACTTTTTAAGTATCTCGCATCATTGCGTATCCTTCCATTTGAGCTTTTGTATATATATATATATATATATATATATATATATATATATATATATATATATATTTTATATATATATATATATATATATATATATATATATATATATATATATATATATTTATATATATATATATATATATATATATATATATAAAAGTAGTTTCTTACTTTATATAGATGTATATAATAGTATAGTAATTTGGGTAATACCATGATTATGTTTGAATGTTATTAATCTCAGATTTTACCCTATTTTCAGTAAGCACCAGTACATACACACGCGCACACCACTTTTGTTAGATTTGGATTTTGTTTGTATTGTATATACACGTGTGTATATACCTATATGTGTATATATATATATATATATATATATATATATATATATATATATATATATATATATATATATATATATATATATATATATATATATATATATATATATATATATATATATATATATATATATATAATTGCTTGTTAATTCTCTTAGATTAGATTTTAGTTGTGTATATGACTATAGGAGCCCTAGGACAGATTTGGTTTATCATTTTGAGCTTAGTTTAGTCGAATTGGCCGACAAGTTGACCAAATTGATAAAAGTCAACTTTGGGTCAAACTTGATCCAATTCAACTCAAACGAACTCCAAATGACCTAGAATTTTGTGTATGACCTAAAAATTTGTAGACGGACCAGTTGACCCAGGTTTGACCAGGTTTGACCAGCGCTGACCAAGTTTGACCAGAGTTGACCGCGGGTTGACTTTGACCAAAATAGACCTAGAAGCATGTAGTCTTGCATTGTAGCTATTTCTTTTGATATTGTGGACTTGGTTGTGACATGTGTGTATTTTAAATAGGTTTACATTGCCCAGTTTAGTTACACCTCATCATCAGCAGTTCGATTTGCCAGGCGAGTACATTCTCTGATCTTTTCATACTTCTTTGGATATGTTCTCTTGTTATAGACTAGTATACTTGATGCTGACACGATGTTCACACGGATTAGTACTCTATAGATCTTTTCATGCGATGTTATCCTCTCGGATACATCGAGTATGTCATGTTCATGTACTTTATCATGGCCATCATGTACTCCATGTATTCATATTTATCCATGTGCACTCATATGTTATTCATGTACACTCATGACCATATGAGCTCCATGCATACAGTAGTTGATATCCATATGCAATAACATAACATGTATTGATTGGGGGCAGGGAGAGTGTAGTTGGTTATGTGATCATTATCCCCAGTAGGTATCCATGTGCACTCCATAGCAGTATCCATGTGCAACCCAGACCGTTTACATAACCAATTCATGCTCTGATTCACGTAGAAGGTTATATTTCTCTATTGTCATATTATATCTCATTTTATAGTCTCTCTCTCTCTTGTTGATTTCCTTTACAGCGATTTATGTATAGTTTTCTATAGCTTGCTTTATATGTCCATTCCTGCTATGAACTGTTATGAGAGATATGTGCTCGTTCCGTCCTGACTGGGCATGTTAAAATTTTTACAGGTAATGATGAGGAGTACTGTCCTACCTATTATGGCATTGGCTTAGATGACACTGACGACGTGGACCCTCAGGAGGATCCCACAGTCGCTGAGGACTTGCCTTTAGTCTAGCTGAGACTTAGTACTTTATTTGTATTTTCTGTTTGAGACTTTATGAGTTGTACTTTTGTACTTGAGATTTATTCTGGTAGTTTGCACCTAGACTTTTTATCTGTGACTCTCTTGAGATTCATTCTTCTATTCCATCTTAGTATTGTGATTGAGTTACTTATTATTACTCTCCATTCGGAGCTTATTCTAGACTGTGTTAGATATTGTGACTCGGGACAGCGTTCTACCGCCGACACTGCGGCGTAGGCTGGGCGTTCGTTACTTTTCGTACCCTTGCACTGGGTGCGGGTCGTGACACGTTTTTAGTGGTGGCCCATGCAGGTCACAATCACAACTAGTGTGATTCGTAGTGGTACTCGAACTAGAGTATCATTACGGCCTGCAGTAGGATATAAGATATAAGTTAAGGTACTCAATCACATTAGAAAAACTCTTATCAATTATTGCTGTTAATTGTCTCCTTTTGAAAGCAACTGTCCTCCTTTGATGATTTTGCTTCTTTTTCAGTAATTGATTCCTTGTTCGATCTGTCTTCAAGATAGTTAAGGAGACACGATTTTATCTCTTCGGTCAATGCAGGACCACATTCGCATTAGTACGATATCGTGGTAGTACGACAATTTAGTTGTATTACCACGAGCCTGCTATAGAGTATAGGAAGTAAGGTGTTAGAATGAGAGAATACTCAATCACTATTAGAATTTCCTGAGAGATTCCTGGGACGACCCTTGAGAATCTCATTGTGAGCTTCGATTTAGATTTACTTTTCCTTACTTTAGTCCACCTTCCTCCCTTGATTCTTGCATCTTGTTTGAACTCTTTTCACCAATACCCTTACTTTCTTGTGCTTAATAACGGTTAGGAAGATGGCTACACTGCTATATACTCATTGGTCAAATACATGGCAAGAAGGATTACATTAAGGAATTGGAATACACAGAGACTTTGATTAAGTTATAAGGGTATTTTTCTAAATGGATGATTTAATGATTAGCAGTTTGTAAGTTGGGATATTACCAAGGAAATTTATCTTGAAGATTCTAAGTAGTAATCACCAGAGGATTATAAAATTATATTTTGATACTGGAGGAAAATAGTTAGAATCTTTGTAAATCGATTTCAGGAATTGATGTGATTCATGAATTATTGGATTATGATTATACATCTTTGAACGTATATAGATTGGTTTGATAATGAACAAAAAAAGGGGGTGGCAGTATGAACTATTAAATTGAGTCGTACAAGTTACGATGTATATGATTATTGAATTTCAAATTTAAGTGGAAGCAATGATATTAAAATTTGGTTTAAAAGATTGGGAAGATATGAAAACGATTGTTTTGGAAGAGAAAAAAATCTCAAATTTGGAATCATGTCAATTGATTGGAGATTTAAAAATCTATTTAGATTTTGGTTTAAGAAGTAGTGATTATGTTTCAATGACTTAGAAAGAAAAATTATGGTTGATAAGTGCGTTAAAATACTGAGCTGTAAATGCTAGATTGCCGTGATAAGCTAAGTGTCTATTTTGAGGATTATTTGAGACAAATTGGAAGTTTTTAAAGTTATGAAGTGATATAGATGATTCATGATTTATTAACTTTGGAGTTTAAAGTTGGATTTAAATGTTAAATTTTGGAAAGGTTAGTAGTAACATGATAAAAGTTATTATGAGATTTATGAAAAGGATTTAAATGTTAGTCGTGATTAGATTGGAAGGCTTAGAGTGAATACAAATTGAGGTAGTTATTTTGAAATCTCTTTTTAAAGGAATATAAAGGTAGGCCACCAAGTTAACCTTAATGAGATAGAAGTGTTCTACACTAATTGCCATATCACTCATGACTATGATAGTAGTATATACTCCAGTGTTGTTAGTCGTCTGCCAAACTATGTGACTGTATCTCAATCTTGACTTACTCAACCTTCCCTCAAACCTAGATCTTTTATTGTGACCTTCTAATCATTTGTATTTGATCGTTCCTTAACAGTATTCGCCTTTAGAACTGTGTCCCTAAATTATTTTACTGGATTCTTAATTAAATTTATTTCATGCTTCAACTTGATTTCCTTTATTATTGTATTAGTTGTCACCTCTTGAACCCTTACCATGACACTAAATTACTTTCTGACTTAAATTCGAGATCCAACCATGACTCAATTCTTTCAACCCGACATGGGATGGTATTCTTCCTGTTTTCTTAAATGCTTAACCTTGTACCTTATCTTGATTGCTTGACCAGCTTAGTTAATGATCTTGGACTATTTTTCTTCTTCATCATTACCTCCCTTACTTATATTTTGACTACCTTATGTTGCTAATTTAGCCTTAGTTTTGCAAGCTTATCTCTTTTTCAAGCTTCATCATGACATATTTTATTGGGTCGACCCACTAACATATTGTCTAATCAGAACCGGTGTATGATGGTCTGATCAACCTAGTGCACTTTGGTTCATTTTCATATATTACTCTACATGGATGAGACTCTAGGGCATAAGTCTCATCCACGACAGCTTTGGCAATTCTCCTTGAATTATTTTTGTCGTCTATGAACCACATATTGTACTCAATAGCATCGTCTTTGAACTCTTTTTGCTTTTGTCTTTCACATATTTCAGAAAAACAAGGCACTGTACTTAATTGGTCAACCCAAGGTATCACGTTTAGCTTCCTTATCAAAAGGAGGAAATTGACTTATTTCTATATCCTTGTAGTATCCTTTAGGATTTCAATAGTGTTGAATTCTAAAACCTTGATCGCGACCAGTCGACTTGTTCATTCCCTTATCGTCCAATGTTTGGAACCTTATTCAATTGAATTAATTCAATTGTGACATGGATTTCAAGTCTTGGATACTCGTGCCTAGACTTCATTGACCTCGTTCTCCATCTTGCCCAAACCTCGATTCATCCTGGATTGGATCAACTTAGATCATATCGACACTAAAATTTATTATAGATATATATATAAATATATATATATATATATATATATATATATATATATATATATATATATATACATATATAGTGTGCTTGGATTTCAGTGTTATTGACAGTCGTGCTTTAAACTTTCAATTTTGATCATCTTTAGAATAGTAACGCTTTATAGTTAATTTCAGTTGTTTTTTTATCACCAGTATTTGTATAGGATGATAGATTGCCTTACAACCCGATGATTTATTATTTTCCCTTATATTTTCCAGAATGGTACCCATGACCAGAGTTTGTCCCCAGTGCACAGCTGCAATTCCGGATGAGACCGAGATTGTACTTTCCCCTTCTATTGTTCAGGAGGTGTTAGCAGCCTCACCGAAGAATTTCCCTCCATCTCCTATCCTTCAGGAGAGGACTGCAGTTCAGCCGGAGACTGAGGGCCTTCCTTTGTCTCCTGGAGTGGTACCCCATGCCATTCCTGATGGAGCTCATATTTACAGACTTCTTTAGGATGTGTAGGAGGTGCAGAAACTTCAGGCTGAGCTTATGAGAGAGCAGAGTCTCAGTTTTCAACTGTTGTGGGATTACATGCATTAGAGGGAGGAGCCTAGCCCCAAGAGAGCGAGGAGCAGTTTATACCCAGAACCTCAGGAGTACCCAGGCTTTCAGCCTAGACCAGCCTATCCAGTTCAGATTCATGTCCAGCAGAGACCAGTTGAGTGGGTGCCTACCTGTACTTTCTGTAAGAAGCTTGGGCACGTATGGAAGGACTGTAGGAAGAAACAGGATTGTGCCTATTTTGTGGGTCAGCTGCACACAAGATACGAGACTGTCCTACTACACTTGCCCCTAGTCGAAGCCTACCTCCAGGAGAGAGTTCCAGCTACCAGACCTAGTAGAGGTGAGTTCTTGACCCATACCTTATCCCATCTTGATGATTACTGTACCCTACCATAATGTTTGTATGCTTGATATCTTATGACTACTTTTGATCTAGTATGACTATAGTGGCTAGATGAGACCCCAGACTAATTACCTGTCATAACCATGTATGATATCTTTCCAACTGCATAATTTAGATAAGTTTTCTTAAGACCATGATTGTTGGGGATTTGACCTAGACAGAGTAGGATCATCTTAATTTCGAGGATGAAATTATTTTAAGGAGGGTAGATTTGTCATACTCACTTTTCAATTTCAAGGGTATTTTAGTAATTTTGATTTATTTGAATTTTTATGATTTTTATTTGAATTTTTATCTATTTATTAATTAGATTGATTTCAGTGTGATTTGATTGATTGTAGACTGGTGACTTCATAGTTTGACCTTAGTCAACCTTTACTGGAAGCCTAATAATGTAATTAAATTTCAGATTTTGTTTTTAAATTTTATTTAGATTTAATCTCTATTTTTGGAGTGGTTTAGAAGGGTATTTCAGTCATTTTAGCCATTTTGACCTTTATGTGATTTCCTGAATATGTTGACTCTTGTTTGTGCTAGCAACTGGTTTAACCTTAGTGGACTTGTATAGGTGCCTAACCATGCATTAGAATGGTTATTTCATTTTTAGAAATTATTTTTATGCATTAGATTATTTTTAAGACTTTTATTTATTTATTTTAGCCTTTTTGCATGTAGGCCTTTAAGCTTTTTGACTTGGGCCCATTTCTAATTGAGTAAGAGATGGCCCAAGTGAAACCCTAACCCCTAGACACCCCCTTGGCCGCCCAACACAGCAGTACCCCCTCCTTTTTTCATTATTTGTGAAAATTGTGAGCCTCCACCAAGAAACCCTAAAAGATCCATCTCTCCAAAACACCTATTTTCTTCATCCGGAGTCCGTTTCTTTCCAAACGAACTCCATTGTGCTCGTCGAGGAGAGGAGGATCTGCTGGAGCATTTCTGGAATGGAGACGGAGGTTTTTCCTGGAGGGAAATCGGCCGACACGACAACCGAGGAGCCCCGATAATTGAGTTTTGACACTCAATAGGAAAACCCTAATCTACCATTTCAAATCTGGTTTTTCTTCATTTTTGCATCCGTATAGGTGCCCTAGCCTTGCCCATGAAATTTGGTGGGATTTCGACTCCGTATGATGGAGGTATCGAACCCGTGTCGGTCCCTTATGTCACTTGTTCGACGAAATGCCGCTTAGGATAGAAAGTTGTTATTTTTCGTTTCGGTCTTCATGGATATTTAGATAATATGATTTTGATAAACTTTCGTTAAGACAGTTTTGGGTTTGACATCGTTTCAGCGGCGTTTCGGGCAACGGACGCACGTGCACGGATCCCGTGCACGAGGCCGTGCGTGCCCTGCTGTCCGCGTGTGATTGCACAATGGACAGAGCGTATTTTTGCATGAAAATTTGTGAGCACGTGGGGGCAAGTTCTGCCCTCATGCTCGTAAAATTTCACGACTGTTCGTTGAGCAAGCGCGGAGATATCGCGTGTGCACCGCTCAGCCACTGTGCATTCAGACCTTCGTTTTTGTCGCGGAAACGGACTTCGTGCGCGCACATGATGCAACGAAGACCCGTTCCAGGACTCGGAACATGTTGACCTAGACCTAGACGACCCGTAGGACGAATCCCAAGACACGACGTGGCCCGACGAGGGAGCAGCAAGGCTAGCACCACGCGCACGAGGGCGCGCGGGCGTGCGCGCACGCGCAGCAGGCCGCACGGGTGCGTGGGTCTGCATGCGCTATTTTGGGCAGCATGTCAACGTGTCGTTGTGTCCTAGACCTACCCCAGGACCCCCCCAGCTACGTGCACGAGCATGTGGCATTTCGTTGCGTGTGCGGCGCTCAAACGAGCGAAAATGCACGCGTACCATGCGGTATCTGGAAATTCCGATACGCATTCTGTGGACACGACAAGGACACGTTTTCGAACCCAAGAGTATACGAATGCATCACGTGGGTCGAGGCCAACGTATATGCCAAGTTTCGCAAGTTCGTTTGGTGTATTTTGCATTTTGGGTCGTTGGGTGAAATTGGATCATTTTCTTTAATTTCGATTTTTAGTTGATATGTGATATTTTGATTTCCAACGTTTTAGCTTCTAAATTCTGAGTTTACAGGACTTATATGATATTTCAAATATGTGAGAACCAAATTTTGGCTTTGTTTCACAATTTTCCATCATTTATGAGTATATGTGCTTTCTATATATAGCTTTATGCATATATTTAACTATATATATATGTATAACCCCGTTGAAACCCATTCCTAACACATATACGTGGAGAATGGGTCGAGGGGGAGTTATTCCAGATTTTAGACTTTTTAAGTATCTCGCATCATTGCGTATCCTTCCATTTGAGCTTTTGTATATACATAGATATATATATACATATATAAGTAGTTTCTTACTTTATATAGATGTATATAATAGTATAGTAATTTGGGTAATACCATGATTATGTTTGAATGTTATTAATCTCATATTTTACCCTATTTTTAGTAAGCACTAGTCCATACACACGCACACACCACTTTTGTTAGATTTGGGTTTTGTTTGTATTGTATATACACATGTGTGTATATACCTATATGTATATATATATATATATATATATATATATATATATATATATATATATATATATATATATATATATATATATAATTGCTTGTTAATTCTCTTAGATTAGATTGTAGTTGTGTATATGACTATAGGAGCCCTAAGACAGATTTGGTTTATCATTTCGAGCTTAGTTTAGTCGAATTGGCCGACAAGTTGACCAAATTGACAAAAGTCAACTTTGGGTCAAACTTGATCCAATTCAACTCAAACGAACTCCAAATGACCTAGAATTTTTTGTATGACCTAAAAATTAGTAGACGGACCAGTTGACCCAAGTTTGACCAGCGTTGACCAGGTTTGACCAGAGTTGACCGAGGGTTGACTTTGACCAAAATGGACCTAGAAGCATGTAGTCTTGTATTGTAGCTATTTCTCTTGATATTGTGGACTTGGTTGTGACATGTGTGTATTTTAAATAGGTTTACATTGCCCCAGTTTAGTTACACCTCATCATCAGCAGTTCGATTTGCCAGACAAGTACATTCTCTGATCTTTTCATACTTCTTTGGATATGTTCTCTTGTTATAGACTAGTATACTTGATGCTGACACGATGTTCAAACGGATTAGTACCCTCTGGATCTTTTCATGCGATGTTATCCTCTCGGATACATCGAGTATGTCATGTTCATTTACTTTATCATGGCCATCATGTATTCCATGTATTCATATTTATCCATGTGCACTCATATGTTATTCATGTACACTCATGACCATATGAGCTCCATGTATACAGTAGTTGATATCCATGTGCAATAACATAACATGTATTGATCCTTGTGTATTGATTGGGGGCAGGGAGAGTGTAGTTGGTTATGTGATCATTATCCCCAGTAGGTATCCATGTACACTCCATACCTGTATCTATGTGCAACTCAGACCGTTTACATAACCAATTCATGCTCTGATTCACGTAGAAGGTTATATTTCTCTATTGTCATATTATATCTCATTTTATAGTCTCTCTCTCTTGTTGATTTTTTTACAGCGATTTATGTATAGTTTTTTATAGCTTGCTTTATATGTCCATTCATGCTATGAACTGTTGTGAGAGATATGTGCTCGTTCCGTCCTGACTGGGCATATTGAAAATTTTATAGGTATTGATGAGGAGTACTGTCCTACCTATTATGGCATTGGCTTAGATGACATTGGCGATGTGGACCCTCAGGAGGATCCCACAGTCGCTGAGGACTTGACTATAGTCTAGCTGAGACTTAGTACTTTATTTGTATTTTCTGTTTGAGACTTTATGAGTTGTACTTTTGTACTTGAGATTTATTCTGGTTGTTTGCACCTAGACTTTTTATCTGTGACTCTCTTGAGAATCATTCTTCTATTCCATCTTAGTATTGTGATTGAGTTACTTATTATTACTCTCCATTCGGAGCTTATTCTAGACTGTGTTAGATATTATGACTCAGGACAGCGTTCTATCGCCGACACTGTGGCGTAGGCTGGGCGTTCGTTACTTCTCGTACCCTTGCACTGGGTGCGGGTCGTGACAATTATGCTATTTGGTCGACTTCAGCAGAGTCATCATTTTTTTTGCAAATAAAATAGCAAGTCTGCTAGGGACGAATTTCTCCTCCGACGAGAAAGTGACAACTCAATGTGATACCGCGTCAATCGGCACGATGCAGAAGACCTTGGTCGTACAAGTCGACCAAACAGCCCACGAAGCCATGATTAGTGCTGGGGGTGCTAAGCACGCCAATGTGGCTGCCAAGAACAAGGCGCGGATCGTATGGACTCCCAAGTCTTCAACAACACCAATCACTGCTTCTGTGCAACCTGCACCTGTTGCTTCTCTGGCACAAAAAAAAGGAGAATGCCCTTTAGATACTCCCTCTTTATCTCCAGTTCTAAACTCGGAGAACAACCTATCTAGTAAGGCTACTAATCAAAACAAAGGAAAGCATCCTTTGGCCTTTTCTCATTCTGCACAAGCTATGCCTATTCCTGTCTTGGCGTAAAACAAAGGGAAACACTTTTTAGCTAATCCCTATTCCTCCCCAAGTCTAAAAATTGATAGGAATACACCTATTTCTGCCCTGGCGCAGAACAAAAGATAGCGCCCTTTGGCCTTTTCTCATTCTTCCCCAGTCATTGACTCGACAGAAAACACTTCTGGTTGCGCCCTTGTGCCAATCAGTACAAAAGTTCTTTTGGATAGAAACTCTACTCATCCTGAAAGAGATAAGAAAATCTCTAGCAAGAAAGTAAGTTCTATTCAGAATGAACTTTCTTCTACCTAATTGTGCCATGCCAAGCGCACAGGAACAGGGTGCACATCACAAAAAGGCATTCTATCTACTCCCAAGAATTCAAGTCAGGGTTTACAAACCCTGCGCATCTCAAGATCCAAACAAGGCAAGCTGCTAGTGTTTCAAATAGACACACAAGTGGCGCACCTATCTGACTTGCGCGTCTATCTCACCAGGCGTAAGTCAGGATCAATTTCAACAAGGCATAAACAGTCTGCCCCCGCATCTAACTTGCACCAGAGGATGACTTCTAAAGTTAAGAATCCTCTTACCTATGCCAATCAGCTCAACACCTTCTTATACACTAAGGGTACAAGACACCTCAAGAATCAGAATCATGTTCCCAATATCATCAAGGAATATATCCCTCCGACTTCTTCTCGTCTTGTCGTTGTAACCGATCTTCATAAACTTCTTTCACAGAAGCGGAATATCGTAAGGCCATCTCATCCACTTGTAGTTCCACAACAAGAACATCACTGTAATTATCACCATGAGGTAGTCATCAAATATTACTGCCAGTCAGCTAAGCGGTATGTCTTCGACCGTTTGAACTATGCTTAGACTCCTGAACCAGTGATAGTGGACAAAGATGAATTATTGTACGCTTCGGTTAACATAATATCCCAAAGCACTAGGGGTGGAAAGCGTCCGAGACGCAATGCATCCTGTAACCCCAGTCAACAATACTTATATCGGATATGTGATTCCGGTGAAGGTGTCTACCGACAGACCAGATTAGGAAGCTAAGATACAATTGATCAAAGGAATCTTTCTTCTGACTAAGAAACAATCGGTCAAAGGAATCTTTCCTTTGACCAAGAATTAATTGGTCAAAGAAATCTTTCTGACTTTGACTGAGATTCCTTCAGTCAAAGGATCCTTCTTATCCCTTCTTTTGGGGTAGTTCCTTGTATGACTTGGATGCCGACAGTAAAAGTTCTAAGTGGACCATCTTTTCTACCAGTTCCTTTTCAGTGGCCAGAGAAGTGACAACATATATCACTAATAAGGAACGAGATGTATCTAGCTCTAATAGTCAAGAGCAGAGAATTGCTACCTTGGAGGTCGGTTTGAAGAGCATGGCCGAAATGATAACAGGTATGCATGCTGTGATCATGGCACAACATACGATTCTATCGATTACAAATCTGATTCTGACCCAAGAACCTGTAACGACATCTGCTCTCATCAATATTGGTCTGTGGGTACAGTCTCCTCAGACTGCTTCAGTACCAGTTCAGGCTGCTCCAAGTCAGTCTGGTGCTAGAGGTGGAGCATATCATGTAGTCCCCCTCCTAATACACTAAATCAGTCCACTATTCCACAACCAGTGGAAGATGCTAACGAGGTCATAAAACTTTTGCATACTCAGTTTGAAGCCTTCAAACAGAAAGAAGACCTATAGAAGCTTGGGATTAAACAACCTTATCTCATATAGTGGAAGGAAGTTCAGTTTCCACCCAAATATAAACCTCCTACCATTATGCTGTCTGATGGCAGTACATCCCCAAGCCATTACCTCAACCACTTTGAAGTAGTGACTGATCAACTTCAGCCAAATGATGCTCTACTCACTAGAGTATTCGTAGGATGCTTAGGTGGTACAGCTTACGACTGGTACCGCAGTTTGCCAAACGGTTACATAACCTCCTTTTCTGGATTCAAACAAATGTTCCTGGAATAATTTTATGAGGGAACAAATGATATGACTATGTCAGCCCTCATCAAAATCAAACAACGGCATAATAAAACTACTGAACGTTTTATTGAACAATTCTGCCGCGAGGCACTCAAAATGCCTCTGGAAACTCCAGATGCTATGACTATAGACACATGCAAATCAAACTTGTTGCCTATAATCAGCATGTGGATTGGCTCCACACAGTTCCAGGATTGGCCTTCTTTCATAGTAAATGCCAAAGCTGTAGAAGAAAGTGCCGACAAGTTCAAACAATTAGGTATTCAGATGCCTAATCTTAACAGAGATGAACATGCTGCATCCAAAAGTGGTGGTCGTCAGAATAACTGCAAAGGCAAAGTGACTTTGGCCTTCAATGTTAAAGGCAAAGAAGCTCTAGCCGTCAACATAGGTCAGTCAACACCTACTCCAACGACACCACCACAAAGGGCCCCACGTCCGAAAGAAGAATACCCCTTCGACGAGGATGATATCATGAGCATCTTCGATTGCTTGAGCCAGAGCAATAAACTTCAGCTGCTGGACACAAAGCGGCCAGAGGAAATAGGTAAAACTGATCATCCTAAATATTGTATGTATCACAAGTTTATTAGAGACCCGACTCGAGCTTGTTATGTTCTCAAAGGGATGATCCAAAAGATGATCAAATCTGGTACAATCACTCTTCAGCAGGACGAGAAGATCGTCTCTGCTAATGTCGTCTCTCTACAGTTTGGCAATTTTCCTGCTCAACTTGTACAAGATGGAGTCATACCCATCCTGAAAGCTACTCTAGAGATTGTCAATCTCCCACCTGCATGAGATGATGGCTTTGTTCCTTTGTCAACCAATAAGGGGGAGATTATGTAGATCCATCCTGATTTTGTAGCTGACTTTGAAGCACCTTCTTCAGCCACAAAGTCTAAGAAAGCAGCCAAATACAAGTCATGTCACATGACTTCATTAGGTGAACACTGTTTTCCACCTTTAATTGCTACCTTCACCTTGACAGCAGATTCTTCTTCTTCTGAGATAACGTTGCCAAAGCTATAGGCTAATTACCAACCAGCCTTCCATCTATATAGTCAACAATACCGCAAACTCATGACAAAGATGGGAAATGATCTACAAAAGGCTCCTGGCCTGAATCATGGAAAAGGATCTCTTGTACCTCTTTCTCTATGCCTTTCACACAACCAATCTTATGTTGGTTTAGTTTTTTTGACAGACTCTTTATCTTCCCAAAGGAAGCCTTCTAAAAGCAAGATTCGGATAAAGAGTTGTAATATGGTATCCTTCGAACCCATATTCGAAGAAGAATTCTTAACTGGTACTAGGTCTGGGAGACTTTTCCTTAGAGAATATTCAGAAGGTCAAAAGAGCCCTACTACGGCTCCGGAGGCTCCTCCAGCATCATCCATGTTCTTAATGTTCCATCGGCTTCATCACCTCTTGCAGAACCAACTCCTCCCAAACCGACGACGGCCGACAAAGGAATGCAGCCTGTCCGCTTCAATAAAGTATTAAAGAAGACTCCATCTCTTGGACTTGAGAATCCTTATAACTTTGATATATTGGCTCAGCTGGCTACTACTCTAGCAAGCTTATCAATCTTTGAACTTCTGCGTCTCTCAAGGGAAACTCGGGAAACATTGAGTGAAGCTTTATACAAGCCGACATTTGTCTAACATTCCTTAAGAAGCCAGAGGAGGAGCCTGTGACCTGCTTTCATTGCCATAGTATGTTGAAGCTAATGCCCAACATCACTTTTTACACAAGATGATATTCTGCTGGAAGACAATCGACATGATCGGCCTCTCTAGTTTACAGGATATGTCGATACAATGAAGGTTGACCACATCCTGATCGATCTTGGGTCTGCACTCAGTATCATGCCAAAGACTTTACTAGATGCTTTGAAGATCCCTGTGCATAATCTTTTCACAACTAGCACGACAATCCTGGGATTTAATTCCGGTAGAAGTGAACCCATGGGGAAGATTCACCTGAAAGTACAAATCGGCAATCTCCGTACAAAGGTTACCTTCTACGTGATCGATAATTACGGCTCCTATATTGCTTTGCTGGGAAGTCCGTTTCTGCATGAACATAATATCATGCCATCAACTCTTCATCAATGCTTCAAGTATATGGATGTCAATAGAGAGGTCCAAAAGGAAGTGGCTGATCTGAATCCCTTCTGTGGTACTGAAGCATATTGTACTGATTCTCGAATGTACAAAGAAGAATTCATGAAAATTGTACTAGCCATGGACACTGAGAAAGATCAGAGTGACACACCAAATGATGTTCTTGTAATCCCGGTTAAAGGATGTACTTCTCGTCCTCAGTCTTCTCAGACATTAACTATCCATCTTTCTTCTCATGCTAAACATCCTCCTGCTGAAAAAATGGAACAAAGGGAACTCACTTCTTCTGAGCCTCTTGTTATCGACCTTCGTCGTAACAAGCCTTCTCCTTCTTCCTCTCATTCTTCTCCTCTAGTTATCAACCTTACTAAGCCTTCAGCTAAGACTAAGAACCCTGTTGTAAATGATGATGTACAAATTAATAAACTAATATCTCCTTTGCAGTATACTGATGTCTTTTATTATACTCGATGTCACTTAGAAATGCTAGATAACTTCAAACCACTTATAATAGGAGCAGTTCAATCTCTCCAAGATAAAGTATTGCTCGAACCAGTGCAAGACTTCTTCTTCTTAGTTTCTTCTAGGAAGAAAGATGAACTTCCTATACTTTTTAGTAAATGAATAGAGCAGAAGACTATGCCCGATAGCAAGGAGGAAAATGACGATAACGGAAGGCTCCAACTACGTCGTTATAGTCAACAGTCAAAAGATAATATTCAAAAGATGGGCCACAATTTTAAAGTTGGTCTCAATGGCGATAGAGGAAGACGAACTCCTATTCGTATCCCTGCTCCAAAAGGAAAGTTACTACAATATTACGGCAAAACGAAGCGTTGATTGGGTTATACCTCGCCGATTTCGACCCCCGAAGCCTCGGAATCCGATAAAGAGGAGAGATCTAACTCTTCTAATTCTGTTTCATAGGATTTTGATACCAGTATATATAGGGCACGTCCATCGGGTGACGCTATCTTCTAATATGGTGTCGTCTGAATTCTCAGAAGACGATGATGACTTTATTGAAGCTCCTGAAGCAGATCCTTAGGCACAAAGGATGGACACTCAATTGAAACTTCACTTTGAGCAATGAGAACCCCTATTGAAGATAAATTAATTCAGATAGATGTTGGAGAAGAAGGCTCGCCAAGACCTATCTTCATCAGCAAAAGCCTCCCAGAAGTAGACAAGCAAGAGTTAATTCAGCTTATTTGGTAATACATTGACGTCTTCGCCTGGAGTTAAAAGGATATGCCAGGACTGGATCCTCTGATTGCTACCCACAGGCTCAACATCTTACCCAATACAAGGCCGGTAAACAATAACAGCGTCGATTCCGACCCGACATGATGGATGCCATAGAAACTGAAGTCAAGAAGCTTATCGCCTGTGGTTTTGTCAGAGAAATTGAAGTCAAGAAGCTTATCGCCTGTGGTTTTCCATCATGTCAGTTTCTATGGCTTCCATCATCTGAGTTCTAAAGCATCTTGTAATTCAATTTCTATAGTTGTACTTCAGTTTCTATGGAGAAAGAAAGAAAGTACAAGAGTACAATTCTTCTTTTTGAAATGATCATCTTCGACTTCGGGAGCTTGAAGCGTTTGACGAGAAGCGGCTATTAGCTCAACAACATATTGAGCTATATCAAGCACGTATCTCAAAAGCTTTCAACCGTAAAGTCAAAGTATGAGCATTTCAAAAAGGAGAATTGGTCCTTACTGTCAGACATCCTATGACTATGACACACATGAGCAAAGACAAATTTGAAGCAAAATCGGAAGGTCCCTATGTTGTAAGCAAGGTTTTCTCAAACGGAACTTATCAACTGACCGGGATGGATGGCCAAGTCGCTATGATGCCTATCAATGGCAAATTCTTAAAAAATACTATGTTTGAAGAATGTATAAGATATTCTCTAAATATTGTATATCCTTTAACTCTTCGATTTATTATCTTTTATTTACTCTTCCGTAGATAAAACCACATGTAATAAACTCTCAAAGAAAATCTCTAGCAGAGTCGCCATTTTGTTTTCAAAATCCTCAACAGAGTTGCCATTTTATTTGCAAAAATAAAAGTTTGATTTCTACAAACTAAGAAAGAAAGAAAGTACAAGAGTACAATGATTTCTAGAGAAGTACAACTATAGGAATCTGATCAGAATACGATCACTTTATCCCTTGGACGATGTGATATTGAAGACACGAGCCTCTGGAGAATGGAACATCACTTTTTCAGTAGATTATGATTATTAGTGATGCTTTAGAACTGATTTAAAACTCTATTTATAGAGTTCTAAAATAACTGTTTTCTGAGTTGTGCGCCTTCTATCCAGTTGTACGAATGGTTACTTTAACTGCGGGTAATGCGTGGCATCCTATCAGTGAGATGTGCGTGGTCGTGGGCAGTATAGTGGATACGTTCTTCAAAATTAGTGGCATACGCATCACGTCATCTAGCTTCTGGACAAAAAATTAATCAGGGGGCGCCGACTAGCCAGGTTGCGCCGGTACAACTTGATAATTGGCGCCTCTGACTCAGACTTATATGCTGTGGAAATTTCTTGTGCCCTTTGAAAGCTTTCGTGAGCTAGCTGTCAGCATTTAATATTGACAGAATCATCTCGAGCTCCGTGTTGCTCGAGATTCGAAGAGATTCTTCGGCTATTGTGCTGTCAATAATGATGGCAACCATTACAGCTTCTCGAGGAATATTGCCATATGGGACCCGCGCACCTTGATGTGGGCACAACTTGAGTCTCACGCAAGTCAGCGTCTAGGCACCACTTGATGCTGGCGCCTTCTTATGAGTTGTCACGACCCGCACCCTCCGTGAAGGTACGAGTACGTAACAGCGCCCAGCCTACGCCGCAGTGTCGGCGGTAGAACGCTGTCCTAGGTCAATCATCTAACAATATATAAGGTACCTGTACAGTATATACACTCCGAATAGAGGTGACATAGCAGATACAGTCTCAATCACAACTAAGGTAGAGCAAGATAAAAGATAGGTAAAACATAAAATCCAAAAGAGATTCAGCAGATAGAAGTCTAAGTGTCTAGATACAAAAACCCATAAAACATCTCAAAGCTCAATACAGTAATCCATAGTATAAATACAACTCAATATAACTGTAATAACTAACTATACAACCTCTACTGTGTCTCCTCTAGGCTAGCAGGCAACCTCCAGGCTATCTGTAAAATTTATTAACAGGTCCTGTCAGGACAGGAACGAGTACAACTCATCAAGAAATCCTAATTAAATGACAGAGAACTATAAAGCAGTTATAGACAGTTTTATTGATGAATATGGCAGTTTTATACAGGTAATGATGTAGAGAAATAGCAAAGGTACAAGGAAAGTAAGGTAATGAAATAAAAGAAGAATGATGGCAAAGAAGACTGTAAAATAAGATCTAGCTGAACTAGGGTAACATTTTATAAGTCCAGTTTGTACAATGTAAGTTGAGTGTAATCCCAATGTGAGTCTAATACAATTTGAGTCTAGTAAATGATTCTTGTACATGATGATTCTAGTAGATAATTTTTCTCAATGATTTGAGTGAAGTGATTCTTGTAAGATTCTTGTACGCTAATCCTTGTAGGTGATTCTTGTAATAAGTACGGAACATCGTATGCTCGGCCAAGCGGTGATGGCTATCATTCTTGTAATACGGCACATCGCACGCTCAGCCAAGCGGTGATGGCTATCATTCTTGTAATACGACACATCGTACGCTCGGCCAAGTGGTGATGGCTATCATTCTTGTAATACGGCACATCGCACGCTCGGCCAAGTGGTGATGGCTATCACTCTTGTTTGGTGATTCTTGTTGAATACGGCACATCGCATACCGGCCCAGCAGCGATGGCTATCGTTCTTGTTTGGTGATTCTTGTTGAATACGGCACATCGCATACCGGTCCAGCAGCGATGGCTATCGTTCTTGTAATGATGATTCTTGTATGATTTGTACATTTAATACTTGTAGGTGTTTCGAGTAGATGAGTCTTGTGAGTGATTCGAGTAATAGGGTTAGACAAATCAAGTACATGTATTGCGAGTAAATGAATCTAAAATATTAATACATGTTGTGACGGAGAATCAAATAGAACTATACTAGAACTGAATCACAGTAATCATCAAATAATGAAAGAACTATCAGAGAATGTACTCGCCTGATGTCTGAATGTCCAAAGTAAATATACTGTCCAATGAGAGGTGTCTGGCTCCTAATCAGAACAGCACAAGTCACAACAAGTCTAAAATGACAATATAAAGTTCTACTATACATTCTACATGATTCTAGGTCAATCTAGACCAAAGTCAACTCTTGGTCAATTTGGTCAACCCTGAAAGTCAAACCTAGGTCAACTATGGTCAAACTAAGTCTAACAAGTCTAAATTAGGTCAACAAGTTATTCTAGGTCTAAACAAACTAAGTATATGCAAATCAAGTATCCAAGATAGCTACTAACTCATAGCCTAAGTCACTTGCTAAACCAAGCACAAAACTAAACCATAAGCTAACAAGGCACACAAACTTAGTCATATAATGTATATATATTATTCACATTCACATATTCATATACATAGATATATATAGGAAAGCTATATATATAGGCACATATATATATATATATATATAAAATATATATATATATATATATATATATATATATATATATATATATATATATATATAGAGAGAGAGAGAGAGAGAGAGAGAGAAGGAGAGGTAAAAGAGTAAGTGAGTATGTGTGTGTTTGGCATGTGTGTGAAAGGATATGTGTTAATGTTCTAAAATTTAGTGATAGGTAGGTGTATGTGACATGGGATACATGATGTCAAAGGGTGTATGAATGCATGTGTGTAAAAGGTTATAGGTTAACTCAGTTTATAGAAATACATACATACATACATACATACTTACCTTGTATACATGCATACATACATATTATTTATATTACATTTACAGGATACATACATGTATACTTGTATTATATTATACTTACATTCATGCATATTAGATACTTGTATTTATATTAACATATTGCAAACATTCATTTCATTCATGCATCTATGCATTACCTACATATTTTATACATATGCATATATTGTATATTCATATTTTTTTCATACATTAACATAGAGATATACAAACATACACACATCATATATTTTATACCTTGCATTACCTTACATATCATGTTATATATTATCATTCATTCCTTTCATATATTACATTCTATATTATCTATATACATGTATTTCCTCCATTCATTCATGCTTGTATCATATACTCTATATTACCATACATGTTATCATTATATATTGCATTACAATATTTATACATTATGCATTCATATCTATCATTACATATATATCTTGCATTCATATCTAGCATTCATTATATACTTTCATGCATACATTGTATATCATTCTTTCATTCATGCATTGCTTATATTCATTATATTAATAGCATTCCTACATGCTTGCATTCAACCATATATATACATTAATATAAAGAGAATATATATCATATATATATCATTTTATTCATCTAACATATCATGCATTACATACTCTATATTCATTTAATATCCATACTACATAGGCTCATAGGTTACACAAAATGCATATATCGTATAGTCACTCTTTTACTTAAAATCAATACTGTACCAATTGGGCATTCAATAAATTCTAGGATTAAAGTATGTTGTAGTACTTCATGTTAGCTTTCCGAAACTTCAAACGGATCGCATTTTCGTGTCCGAAAGCTCCCGGAATCGCAAAAATACCGAAACGCGTTCGTCTTTCATACAGCTGACACTCAAATAATTCTACAGAAAGTTATAGAAAGAATTTGGCTTATTAAAATATATATTTGGAAAACTAACTTCGATACGGTTCTTTTAAAAAAAACGGGAGGTAAATCGGAGTTTTAAGCTAAAAGTTATGACATTTCTAAATTGCTATTGCTACTAAAAACATGGATAAAAATTATGACGAATTTGGGTAGTTTGAGACAAAAGAACACAAGTATATAACATAATATATCAAGAACTCACTCTCTACACTAATATATATATATATATATATATATATATATATATATATATATATATATATATATATATATATATATATGAGACACTATAGAACACATCTCCAATACAAAAATATGAGATTAAACATGTAATAATTCATTCATACATAACAACAACACAGTGTGTCCAAATTTGGGATTTTTCCACATGGACACAACCACAACACAAAGGACACTCCTATGACCTCCAAATGGACACGAAATGGACACAAATGGAGATACAACCATGGGGGTCATTCCTATGGGTTCAAAATAGACCTATATGCATAAGGAAATGAAAAGGAGAAGGGATTTATACCTCCCGGTAGATCGAATCGAAGAAAAGCCTTCCCGGAGCGACACCGACACGTAGAGATTCCAAAAGGACACGAACGAGCTCCGAATCCTTCCAAACTTGGGTAGCTTCCTCCTTGGCTAGAATAGAGAAGGAAAGAAGAAGATTTGGTGGTTAAATAGAATAATTTGGTGGAGAAATGGAAGGATTTAGTGGAGAAATTGCTAGGGATTGCTCTCTAGAAATTTGGGAAAGAACAAGAGAGAGAGTGTGGATGAGAATAATGAAATGAACTTGAGCCTATCCTCTCCCAAAGTGGCTGGCCATATGGGGCTATTTGTCCTATTATGGTAAGGTCCAAAATGCCCCCACTAACCTATTCTATTAGTATTAGGAAAGGGCTAATTGGTTGGGGCTAAATTAGTCATTCTAAAGTCTCTAATCACACTAACCTTATCCATAATAATTAGTCTAACCACTAACTAAAATTAATATCATATGGACTAAAATTAATATCATGTTGGCCATGCCTAACTAGTGTATGGGTCCACTAAAGTCAACACTACCCCCGGGTCCCCGTTTCAAGTCGGATTGAGCTGAAATTCGAACCCGACTCAAATAATCCCAAAACAATATCATAAATAATAAAATAAATTTCAAAAATATTTCAAAAAAATACAAATGACGAAAATATCCCTATTCCTGAAAACTGGGGGTGACAAATTCCTCGAAATTAAAACCAAACAATAGTAAAATGTCAAAATCACAAGTCATAATTTTAAATAGTTTAAAAATGATTAAAAATCACCAAAAATCATAATATGAAATAATAATCAATAGATAATAATTATAATTACAAAATTTCAAAATTACCCTCATCTGGAAAACTGGGTGTTACAATCCTACCCACCTTATAAAAATTTTGTCCTCGAAATTAAGATGATCGCACCCGCTTCTATGTCAAACATAGTCAAGGGTCAATCACTAGTCAATTTCTCAACATCCAAGTACTTGGTCATCAACTGGTCAACTTCTTAGGGTTTTACCTATGCTAGCTATCTAGGTGTTGGCAACTAGAATTTAGCGAAAGAGAAACTCTATAATAGACTAGCTCTTAACTTCCCAATCCTATCAAGTCACCTATAACTAAATACCTACAAGCTAAGCACATGAATACCAAATACCACATATATATATATATATATGCTCAAGAACAATAACCCATCACATATATCCTAAGTATATCATCTATATATATATATACATGACTGATCAACCAAGGGTTAAGGCAGACTAAACTTATAAGGGTCTGAAACAATGCTTAGAACTAGGCTAAGGATGAATGGTCTGAATCAAGGGGACATGGTATCTAGTGAAGGGTCTGCACACTGCCTATAAAGGTGATCAACACAAAGGCACTCAACACGAAGAGAACTTAACTAAAATGGAAAATTGAACCAAGTATAGGCTAAACAACATGTTTATAACCCTATACAACAATGGCCTATAGATACCAACTAACCTATATCCCATATGCCAATATCATCTGCAATCTATCTATGCAAATAGACATCTCGGTCTTAGGTGAACTACAACTATACTCAAAGGCAGGCTCTGGTCATGGGTGCCTCACTGGAAAAGGTAAAGAAAAGTAGTAATAATCATCAAGGCTGTAAGGCATACTAACATCCTATGTGTAACTGGTTGGTATTATAGATAACAGAAGAATTATCTGCAATGGGTTACTATTCTAACACCAATGCTAACTATCACCTCTAGGGTACAAACACTCTACAAGTCATCATACCATTATACTATGAAGGAACTACCTATGAAAAAGCTCTACAAAACTAAATATCCCTACTCCTAAGTCATTTATAACAATCAAAAGGGTATGATGTTTAAACCTTCTCAAGATATAATCTGTTAATCATATGCGTCTGTCCAAAATCATGTTGTCCAAAGTCTTCATCATGCTAGTGAGCAAGGCTACGATAATCACAGAGTCCTTGACTAAGGTACGTACCTCTAGGTTCATGGTATTTAAAATTTTCGCACTGCCGTATGCGACGGCGAAAACCTTAAATTTCCATACCCGAGAATACATCCAAAATCTGACTACATGTCCTCACTATGCCAACTAACACTACTATCGAGGATTCTAGATCCCATGATTTAGGCGACCTAGCCCATATGATTTTTTCAGAAGAAAAACAAACACAACAAAAGAGTAATATGACAAAATTAATCAATCAACAAGGAACAGATGGAATCAGATTTCAAGGTAATTATAAAAGACAATTACGGGAATGGAATTGAGAAGAACGGAACTTGCAGCAAGATCTCCAACGGTCTGTGCATCCTCGACTGTCCTTACGATAGCTTACCCTGCTAGTTTTCTCCAACCTGATGATGATACTGCACAAATCTCTGCTGCTGATACTGCATAAATCGCTGCTGCTGAGAGAAATCGGAAACGAAGGGAAAAGTCTCTGTACAGACGGAGGTGCACCTCTAATGTAGCAGAAACGCCAACCTGAGTCGGCACAACAGAAGCTGCGATCTCGAGGACCTGATGAACAGGACGAGAGGTGGCCAGCCTCTCGATAGTATCCCCCGAACCGAAGCGATGAGATCGTGTCTTCATAACCATCATGAAGGTAGATCAAAACAAGAAGCAATTTTTGAGAATGAAACAAAAATTCAAAGGAGAACAGTTTATATTCAAGGGAAGTCAATAAGCAACAATTTTAGACAAAAGGAATCGAATTAAGAGTTTTTCCTAATGTGATTGAGTACCTCCAAAAATATCCTAATCCTACTGCAGGCTATAGTGATACTCTAGTTCGAATACCACTACATAAGCTCGACCTGCATGGGCCACCACTAAAAATGTGTCACGGCCCGCACCCTCCGTGAAGGTACGAGTACGTAACAGCGCCCAGCCTACGCCGCAGTGTCGGCGGTAGAACGCTATCCTAGGTCAATCATCTAACAATATATAAGGTACCTGTACAGTATATACACTCCGAATGGAGGTGACATAGCAGATACAGTCTCAATCACAACTAAGGTAGAGCAAGATAAAAGATAGGTAAAACATAAAATCCAAAAGAGATTCAGCAGATAGAAGTCTAAGTGTCTAGATACAAAAACCCATAAAACATCTCAAAGCTCAATACAGTAATCCATAGGATAAATACAACTCAATACAACTGTAATAACTAACTATATAACCTCTACTGTGTCTCCTCTAGGCTAGCAGACAACCTCCAGGCTATCTGTAAAATTTATCAACAGGTCCAGTCAGGACAGGAACGAGTACAACTCATCAAGAAATCCCAATTAAATGACAGAGAACTATAAAGCAGTTATAAACAGTTTTATTGATGAATATGGCAGTTTTATACAGGTAATGATGTAGAGAAATAACAAAGGTACAAGGAAAGTAAGGTAATAAAATAAAAGAAGAATGATGGCAAAGAAGACTGTAAAATAAGATCTAGCTGAACTAGGGTAACATTTTATAAGTCCAGTTTGTACAATATAAGTTGAGTGTAATCCCAATGTGAGTCTAATACAATTTGAGTCTAGTAAATGATTCTTGTACATGATGATTCTAGTAGATAATTTTTCTCAATGATTTGAGTGAAGTGATTCTTGTAAGATTTTTGTACGCTAATCCTTGTAGGTGATTCTTGTAATGAGTACGAAACATCGTATGCTCGGCCAAGCGGTGATGGCTATCATTCTTGTAATACGGCACATCGCACGCTCGGCCACGCGGTGATGGCTATCATTCTTGTAATACGGTACATCGCACGCTCGGCCAAGTGGTGATGGCTATCATTCTTATAATACGACACATCGTACGCTCGGCCAAGTGGTGATGGCTATCACTCTTGTTTGGTGATTCTTGTTGAATACGGCACATCGCATACCGGCCCAGCAGCGATGGCTATCATTCTTGTTTGGTGATTCTTGTTGAATACGGCACATCGCATACCGGTCCAGCAGCGATGGCTATCGTTCTTGTAATGATGATTCTTGTATGATTTGTACATTTAATACTTGTAGGTGTTTCGAGTAGATGAGTCTTATGAGTGATTCGAGTAATAGGGTTAGACAAATCAAGTACATGTATTACGAGTAAATGAATCTAAAATATTAATACATGTTGTGACGGAGAATCAAATAGAACTATACTAGAACTGAATCACAGTAATCATCAAATAATGAAAGAACTATCAGAGAATGTACTCGCCTGATGTCTGAATGTCCAAAGTAAATATACTGTCCAATGAGAGGTATCTGGCTCCTAATCAGAACAACACAAGTCACAACAAGTCTAAAATGACAATATGAAGTTCTACTATATATTCTACATGATTTTAGGTCAATCTAGACCAAAGTCAACTCTTGGTCAACTTGGTCAACCCTGAAAGTCAAACCTAGGTCAACTATGGTCAAACTAGGTCTAACAAGTCTAAATTAGGTCAACAAGTTATTCTAGGTCTAAACAAACTAAGTATATGCAAATTAAGTATCCAAGATAGCTACTAACTTATAGCCTAAGTCACTTGCTAAACCAAGCACAAAACTAAACCATAAGCTAACAAGGCACACAAACTTAGTCATATAATGTATATATATTATTCATATTCACATATTCATATACATAGATATATATATATATAGGAAAGCTATATATATAGGCACATATATATATATATATATATATATATATATATATATATATATATATATATATATATATTTATATATATATATAGAGAGAGAGAGAAGGAGAGGTAAAAGAGTAAGTGAGTATGTGTGTATTTGGCATGTGTGTGAAAGGATATGTGTTAATGTTCTAAAATTTAGTGATAGGTAGGTGTATGTGACATGGGATACATGATGTCAAAGGGTGTATGAATGTATGTGTGTAAAAGGTTATAGGTTAACTCAGTTTATAGAAATACATACATACATACTTACCTTGTATACATGCATACATACATATTATGTATATTACATTTACATTATACATACATGTGTACTTGTATTATATTATACTTACATTCATGCATATTAGATACTTGTATTTATATTAACATATTGTAAACATTCATTTCATTCATGCATCTATGCATTACCTACATGTTTTATACATATGCATATATTGTATATTCATATCTTTTCATACATTAACATAGAGACATACAAACATACACACATCATATATTTCATACCTTGCATTACCTTACATATCATGTTATATATTATCATTCATTCCTTTCATATATTACATTCTATATTACCTATATACATGTATTTCCTCCATTCATTAATGCTTGTATCATATACTCTACATTACCATACATGTTATCATTATATATTGCATTACAATATTTATACATTATGCATTCATATCTATCATTACATATATATCTTGCATTCATATCTAGCATTCATTATATACTTTCATGCATACATTGTATATCATTCTTTCATTCATGCATTGCTTATATGCATTATATTAATAGCATTCCTACATGCTTGCATTCAACCATATATATACATTAATGTAAAGAGAATATATATCATATATATATCATTTTATTTATCTAACATATCATGCATTACATACTCTATATTCATTTAATATCCATACTACATAGGCTCATAGGTTACACAAAATGCATATATCGTATAGTCACTCTTTTACTTAAAATCAATACTGTACCAATTGGGTATTCAATAAATTCTAGGATTAAAGTATGTTGTAGTACTTCATGTTAGCTTTCCGAAACTTCAAACGGATCGCATTTTTGTGTCCGAAAGCTCCCGGAATCGCAAAAATACCGAAACGCATTCGTCTTTCGTACAGCTGACACTCAAATAATTCTACAGAAAGTTACAGAAAGAATTTGGCTTATTAAAATATATATTTGGAAAGCTAACTTCGATACGGTTCTTTTAAAAAAACAAGAGGTAAATCGGAGTTTTAAGCTAAAAGTTATGACATTTCTAAATTGCTATTGCTACTAAAAATGTGGATAAAAATTATGACGAATTTGGGTAGTTTGAGACAAAAGAACACAAGTATATAACATAATATATCAAGAACTCACTCTCTACACTAATATATATATGAGACACTATAGAACACATCTCCAATACAAAAATATGAGATTAAACATGTAATAATTCATTCATACATAACAACAACACAGTGTGTCCAAATTTAGGATTTTTCCACATGGACACAACCACAACACAAATGACACTCCTATGACCTCCAAATGGACACGAAATGGACACAAATGGAGATACAACCATGGGGGTCATTCCTATGGGTTCAAAATAGACCTATATGCATGAGGAAATGAAAAGGAGAAGGGATTTATACCTCCCGGTAGATTGAATCGAAGAAAAGCCTTCCCGGAGCGACACCGACACGTAGAGATTCAAAAAGGACACGAACGAGCTCCGAATCCTTCCAAACTTGGGTAGCTTCCTCCTTGGCTAGAATGGAGAAGGAAAGAAGAAGATTTGGTGGTGAAATGGAATAATTTGGTGGAGAAATGGAAGGATTTAGTGGAGAAATTGCTAGGGATTGCTCTCTAGAAATTTGGGGAAGAACAAGAGAGAGAGAGTGGATGAGAATAATGAAATAAACATGAGCCTATCCTCTCCCAAAGTGGCTGGCTATATGGGGCTATTTGTCCTATTATGGTAAGGTCCAAAATGCCCCCACTAACATATTCTATTAGTATTAGGAAAGGGCTAATTGGTTGGGGCTAAATTAGTCATTCTAAAGTCTCTAATCACACTAACCTTATCCATAATAATTAGTCTAACTACTAACTAAAATTAATATCATGTGGACTAAAATTAATATCATGTTGGCCATGCCTAACTAGTGTGTGGGTCCACTAAAGTCAACACTACCCCCCGGGTCCCCGTTTCAAGTCGGATTGAGCTGAAATTCGAACCCGACTCAAATAATCCCAAAACAATATCATAAATAATAAAATAAATTTCAAAAAAATACAAATGACAAAAATACTCCTATTCCTAAAAACTGGGGGTGACAAATTCTTCGAAATTAAAACCAAACAATAATAAAATATCAAAATCATAAGTCATAATTTTAAATAGTTTAAAAATGATTAAAAATCACCAAAAATCATAATATGAAATAATAATCAATAGATAATAATTATAATTAAAAAATTTCAAAATTATCCTTATCTGGAAAACTAGGTGTTACATGAGTGGCGCCCATTCATTTTTGAGCTTCTACACCTAGGTTTTGATGATGCACTGAAGCTTCTTCTGCTGACGTGCATGGACTTAGATCCTGATGATGCGCCGAAGCTACTCTTCCAATGCGCCTGGGCCTCGGTCCTGTACGTGCACCTTGGTGGGATTGAGTCTGTGCACACGAGTTTTGGCCCAGATGATGAGCCAGACTGTTGATGCACCTCAGATGCTGACTTGAGCTTCTAGGTATTTTTCTAACTTTGAAGGGCTTTAGTCTTTTTGGCTGACATTTTATCTTACTGTATGACAGTGTCGATGACTTTACCTTAATGAACGAAGTCCTTTTAGACCCTGCTTTCTGCCAGACGGGTCTGGACTTTAATGAAGAAGTTGTCAACCCGGCTAAAGTTGCCATTATGTTGGACCAGCCTCTGGAAAGGATGACGCAAATTTGAGATCAGCACTTCAATTTTCTCCAACACATGATGGAGAGTGGCAAACTTAAATCTATTGAATCTGACAATGTGTCCTTCCTGAAATCTGAATTTCTGTTCGGTGACTGTCTGACCTCAATTGAAGCGAAGGTGTTAAAGGTCAAAGAGGACTGGTTCTTCAAAGCGAGGGATGTGAATATGTACATTCAACAAGTAGAGCGTCAATTTCCCTTGACGGCCTTCCGCAGTCTTGCTTCAAAGAAGAGAATGAAGTGGGAGCTTACTCCATCTCAGAGAGGGGCAGTGGCAGGAACCATTCGGATCGACACCACCTCCAATCAGAGGGATACCTTAGCCGTTTCACGGGCCGAAACCTCTTATCATTGGCCAACTCTGCGCCCTGGAAGCATATATAGTGATGTTCCCCCTGATACCTTCGCCTTTAGTGCCTTGACTTTTGTCAACCGTATGTTGGCGGCCAAAATTTTGTACCCAAAAGGGGAGTTTCGGGTCGAGGGTTGGTGTCGTTATGTGCAGAAGTGGGATGAGTTGACACTCTAAATTTTGTCGAAGTTCAAGAATGACCTTAAGGATACTAGTTTGACTACTGCTCTCCGTGCTACTCAGGCGGGCATAGAGATAAATTGGCCCATGTTCCTTGCTCTCATGGAGCTGTTCAATTACCATACCGGTACTTTTTACACACCCGGAGGGGAGTTAGGATTGTCAACTTCATAAGATGTACGAGGTCTCAAAGCTTTCTTGGGGATCTGAACCCTATGAGGAGTATTTCCCGACGAATGAGGAAATCCTGGCTTTGGAAGAGAAGGATCCCGAGATGATGGCGGTCTTCAAGGAGGTGGTGAGTTATCATTACTTAAACCAACGGAAGGACAGAGGTAAGATGCAACCTCATGTGACTACTTATAAAGACTACATCTTTAGAAAGACTACATCTTCAATCAAGACATGAGGGATCCATCGAAGGTTTGATTTGTTACCCCATAGGGGCTTAGTCATACAGAGGTTTTTGCTGAGATGACCAGGCCCAATGACCATAATCCTCGTAAAAACGAGAACAACGAGCCGTCCGACCACATCTATAGCTTTTCTGGCATTGTGTCCACAGAATGTCTCCAAAGATAGTACTGACTGCCTATCTGATGATATGACTTCGAGACTACGTGTTTTCGGTGGATCCAGTTCCATAGAGAGGGTAACCAGAAATCTCATCTTGCCTGCTGTGAAGTTGGTTTTTGGTCGCCCTTTGGCTTTGCTTCCCGCGATGGTATGCAACCTGATGCGGGGTTTGAGGGAGTTTGCAGATAATGTGGTTCACCAGCGGGGAAAAAAGGATAACTTCCTTCATACGGAGATGCCTTTTCATTATCTGATGGGATGGTTGATCTTGCACCATACCAATGTGATGAGCTCCAGCACAAAAGAGGAGCATGTTGCTGGCAATGCCTTTATCTGTCGCTACTACAGAAGGAAGTGGCTGCATACGGGCGTCCTTGTTTGTAGGAAAGTTCTGTCCCACCTCCAGGGGTGGAAGATCACCAAAGTTGGCCCAGTTTTCTTGAGTTTTGAAGCTGATGAAGAGTTGGAGGATTCTGGCGAGGATGCCATCAATCTGCCGGTGTGGGGATTCCGCTGGTTGTCGAGCATCTGGCCTTCACACTTAGTGTACCGAAATATGAATCATTATTTCCTAAAGCCGTACCTGCCGAGCTGTTTTGCCCGCCAATTCGGCTACACTCAGTTGATGTTGAGAAACCCAAGTAATTGCTTGGGATTTGTTGGAAGTTTGTTGGATGGAGATCGGGGTTGGCAGTATTACAATACTGGGTGTACCGGAGTGCGGTTCACGATGCCAGTTTATAATCCTCGGTCGTATATCTTATTTTCTGCCATCAAGCTCTATTGTGCGATGAATATTGTCTCTCCTGGGTATGACAGGAAGACCAGTTTCATTGTTGGGACACAACTTAAGGCATCGGAGAATATGTTGGCGAAGGCTCGGGCGTATCGTCCGTCCAATGTTACAGCTTCTAAGGCTGCCCCTACAGCACAGACAGGGGGTTCTCAGAAAGAACCTACGACTGGCCAGCTGAAGAGGCGTGCTTCGACAGAGGAAGATTCTTCTATGCCCAAGAAGCCCAAGAAGGTGTTGGCGACTTAGTCGGAAACCACGATACTGCCTTCAGAAATACCAGTAGAGCCTGTTCCCGATACGGTAAATAGGTTAACACCAGTCCGACTTGATCTTTCTTCTTGTGCTTATACGTCTCTTCTTTGCAGGGGGTGTTGAAGAAGAAACCTCGACCTTCGAAGCCAGGCTCGGGTAGACCAAAGGAGGTGGCGAGCTCGTCTGATGAGCGTATCCCTTCGATTATGCCATCTCTTGTGGAGGAGATTTTAGATGATGTTGTTCCAGTGGAAGTTTCGGCCACTTTGGATCATGCTGGAGACGATGTCGCTGATGTAGTGGCATTTGAGAACGTTGAGCCCTCTCCGTCAACCGTTCGAGGGATAAAGAAGAGTCTTCACAGGCGGTAAAGCAAACAACACTGGGAGCCCCAAAGACTATTGTAGGGGCCCTGAAGGAAGTTATCATGCAGGACCCTCTGGGTGAGGAGGTTGAATGGGACTCGTCTTCTCTGGAGGACGCCCCCCCCCCCAAATGATGTTGAGAATGTTGAAGAAGACTCTGTGACGGGCGGGGAAGAAAAGAATGAGGAGTTGGCGACTGAGCCCCCTCCTAGTCATGATATAGAGGAATAAGCTTTGTGGGAAACTTCACTGCCGAGTCCTACTCCTGTCCCAGTGATGGGGACTGAGGTGGGAGAAATAACTCGTTTGCCGAGTCCTACTCCCGCTCTGGAAACATGTGCTAAAAAGGGAGAAGCGACTCACTTGCTAAGTCCTACTCCTATTTTTGTTGAAGATATGGGAGCATCCATTCTGCCTCCTGGTACCGACCTTGCCCCTTCATTAGGGGTAGAAGGATCTGCCCCAGCTGCAGATATTGCTTCAAGGTCTGTTACGGTGGACCCGGATGCTGGTGGACCCTCTGGGGTAGATTCAGACAAGGGAAAGGGCCCTATGGTGGAGGACTTCCCCCTATTCCTTCTACTTAGGGGACGACATTGGGTTCTTCATGAGATTCAGCTCCGACAGTTGGTAGTCCTGTCGACATCGTCGGTAGGACAGAAGTCGTGAATATTAAGGCTCTGGTTTTGAACCCTGAAGGTATAGCGATTGAAGATATGAGCCAGGTAGTGGCTACATCGTCAATTCAAGGTGTAAGGGCTTCTACAGGCATATCTGCTATTCTGGCTTATGTGGTGGCTTCGACGACTCCTGCTCTGATGCCTCAAGTATTGGCTGATGCGGATGAATATGTAAAGTTCATCGTTGAGGCTGTGTATAAGATATTGAGGAGAGGGGTGTCCGTCGTACTGGATAAAGACAGGAACTTCACGACTGCAAAGGCAATAACAATCCTATATATCAGGTTGATCCGATCTCACCAGGACTGCGACCATTTGGCTGAGAACTTGGAATCTTCCGTTGCTGAGCTCGATCATCACCTTACTGAGCTCTAGAACATCCGATGGAATAATTTTTTTGCTTTGATAGAAGATGAGCAGAACAGGCTAGTGGCTGAAGTTGAGTCAGCCTATTCTGACACCATGGCTATCTGGGAACAAGAGCTGGCCAATATTGAGGCCAAGGAGTAGAGGTTGCCTTCGTCTATGGAAGAGAAGGGCAATCTGTAGGAATCTCTGAACGTCAGCATAGCGGAAGTTGATGCCAAGATTTATCTTTTTCAAGGGTAGTGGGCTCAACTCCGGGCTGATTCTGAACAAGCACAGGTTAAACATATCCAGCTTAAAGAAGAAACGATAAATTTCACTCGCCATGTGGCCTTCTTGCTCCGTCAAAAGAAGGAACTGGATGCCAAACATGAAGCTGACCTCACCTCTGAGGCCAGGCAGACGATGCATTATGAAGCTAAGCATCACGTTTTGGTGACAATGGAGACCAGGGCTGAAGCTTTGAAGCACTGTATTGACGAGCTGTCAGCTGACCCATAGTTCCTTCGTCTTTTTATTATTTTTTTTGTTTGAGAGGCATCTGTCTTTTTTTTTTCTTTTATAAATGAAGTCCTTTTACTTCTTATTTAGATGAAGAAATAAAGAACTTTTGTTTTATTCATTTTTGTGATGAACCTTGTGATTTCTGGTGGACCTATTATCTTTTGCGCACCTTGGTTTCTAGGTGCAGATAATAAGCTGAGAGGGGGAACCGACATATTTACTCAGAGGTAATATGGACGTGGTAAATATGGGGCTAATAGTAGAGTTTTTCTACTCAAAGGTGATATGGACGTAGTAGGAATGAACTCGGCAGGGATACATAGAATAACTCAGAGGTGATATGGACATGGGTGTTCTATGATTGAATTGAAACAACACGGGGGTTGTTTAGATGAAATGTTTACTCAGAGGTAGTGTGGACGTGGTAAATATAGTACTTAGCATGACCTTACGGGGTGTAAGATTCAGCTCTGTAGGGTGTAGAAAAATAACTCAGAGGTGATATGGACATGGTTGTTCTTCTACCAGGGAGACAATGCAACGAAACAACTGGGCTCCAGAAGCATATAATTGCCAAATGAGGGGAGTGAACTCGGTTATCGAGTTCGCAAATTCTCTTGCTGGGGAGAAGAAAGTACATTTTAAAGGATTTCAAGAGTAGTACTTCTTTAGGAACTTGCCAATGATGGGCATCATGAACAAGTCCGCGTTGGGTTGAGCGAGACCGTAATCACCATTAGAGTACACCGTCTCTATGGTGGAGGGTCCTTCCCATTTAGGTTCAAATTTTCCTAGTGTCTTGTGAGTTATTACCATTGGCCTTCTGACTGCCAGAACCAGGGCATCTACTTGGAAGGTCCTCTGTTTGACTTTTTTATTGAAAGCCTGCAAAATACTAGCTTGATAAAGTTTGATGCGTTATTGAGCCAAGAATTATTTTTCGTCCAGTGCCTCAAATTCTTATAGACAGTGACGTTGATTGTCCTCCTCCGTCAGCTGGTTCGTGATCGCCACTTAGAGTGAGGGGATCTGGATTTCTATAGGCAATACTGCTTCGCTCCCGTAAACCAAGAAGAATAATGTGTTGCCCGTCGGGGTCCGTACCGTTGTACGGTTGGCCCAAAGGAATTCGCCCTTCTTTTTATCCCAGTCGTATTTGTTAGATGACATGACCTTTTTAAGTAGCTTGACGATAGTTTTGTTAAAAGCCTCAGCCAATCTGTTTGCTGCCTGTAAGCCCACTTCCCAAATTTTTAATTTTTTTTTAATTTTATTTGTTTATGATTAATTTTATAATCATTGTGAGTCATGCCAAAGCTTGTAGGTGGGCTATGACCATATTAAGGTCATATGACCTCTAGATAGCCTATATATGTATTATTTAGCTATTTTATATTTTTTTACAATTTTTGGATATTTTTAGGTATTTAATATTTAAGGTTTTATTATTTTTAAGGACTTTCAGGATTTACTGTAAGGTCATACGGGGGTATTTCTGGCTCTAAATGACTAAACATATTTTCTAGAATATGTTAGAAATTTTCTAGATTTTTTAGAATTTTTGGAAATTTTTATATAATTAAAACATATAGAATTTATATTTTATATGTTTTTGGAATTTACTGCGAGGTCACACAATGATATTTTGTGTTAAAATATTTTATTTATATTCTCGACACTTATAAATATTTTTTAGAATTTTCTAGAATTTTTTTGGATTTTTTTGCAATTTATTTTAATTTATTTGGACTTAAAATAATTTTTAAATATTTTTCTGAATTAAATAAATAAATACCTAGAAATCCACCCAGGGGAGCCCACCTGTCGGTGCCAACTGCTACAGTGTCCGCCTCTCTCTCTCTCCTATATATATATTATTATATTCGCCCACCCTAATTAAATTCCAGCAGCTTTTTGTGGGAGAACTCATCTAGGGTTTCCGACTTCCCGAAGTGATTCCCGCGAACCCCGACGTGCTTTTTGCACGCCGTTTTTTTTTGGAAGCGTATTGAGGTATAGTTTCTGAATATGTAATTTATTTTCGTAATTTCTGAACCTAAATTTCTGGAAAATTCGTAGATTGCTAGTTGTCCGAAACTTGACACGTTTCGGTGTTTTCGAGATTCCGGGAGGACGGGAGATCGAAATCACGAACCATTTGAAGTTTCGGAAAGCTAACACAGAGCTCTACGACATATATTTTTCCCAGAAATTATTTTATTTATCTAGTATTTTAGTTATTCTATTGAACTCAAAATTGATCGGTTGATCACCGTTTTGGTCACGATTAGCCATAACGGTGATATCTTTTGACCAAAGCGTGATTTTGCGGCACGATTGATTCCAGCGCACTAGTGGTGCTGAAATATACCAACATGCACTTTCAAAATCTAGAGTTCACAGTGTTTGACTAGATAGTCAATGGCATGCCTCGATTTGTGTATTATGGTTTTCAAAATTGGAAACATGACTTTTGATGGCCAAACTTGTATGTTTAGATTATATTTAGATCATTATTAGGTTAAATAATGTTTTTAATTAATTTATTCAAGAATTAACTATTATTAGATTAGTAACCCAACTAGCCACTATTTTATGAATTTAGAACTAGAACATTAGAATTGATTTGTGATTTTTGTGCACGGTTCGTGGTGCGATATGTGTTATAGGTTGACAGCTTCTAGATTAGCAATCCCCTCATCATCTACTTTGGACATACGATTGGATTCGTATCATCAAAATAAATTCGTAGACAAGTTGTTTGACTACTTTAGAGACCATTGACGCTGGTACGTTTTTCGGTGCAAAGCGGGTCCAACGGCAGACATCATTTTTGCCCGAAATTATCGTTTTACCCCTATGTCCAGAATTGGACTTAAGGACAGGCTATCCTAGCTAATTTGACTAATCTGGAAATGTTGGTAACATCTATTACAGCTTCTGGAGGTAGTTGTGAGACTTGGACTTTCCGACTTGTTGATTGGCGATATATTGTTGGTTCTCCGTGAAACCCTCAGGCAAGTATACCTTGCCGAACATATACATTATTTACATTATTTTCTCTTTCTTTATTGTATTTTTTTTTTGTATTGTCACATGATTTCCATATTGTGATTGGTTTATCCTTGATTGTTTTACTTGTTCTAGATTATGTGCACGTATAGGATATTCGACATTGATTGACTATTGGTTTTTTCGTGTTACCTTGTCTCATGATTGAGATGTCAGTTTCTATATCTTGTTCTTGACTTGACCAATCTTAACTGGGAGTTTCTTGCATTGTACTACAGTTGAGACATACTATAGATTGAGAGTATCTTACATTATACTACGACCTATAGCATATATTGATTGATTGATTGACTTGACTTACGATACTACAAATTGGGAGTATCTTACATTGTACTACGATTTATAGGAGTCTACTTGACCTTGTATCCTTTAGAAAAGGAGATTGATACTAGAATTGGCTAATCTTGACTGAGAGTATCCTATTTTGTACGTCAATTAAAACACCATAGATTGGGAGTATCTTGCATGTACTACAAGATATAGGAGTTCTGATTGATAGTTAGCCAAGTCTAGAATTATATTTCCATACGACTCGTTGTCCTTAGATGTTCTTCTTGTAGTGTTCTTATTCCCATACATGTTATTTACTGTCATATTAGTAGGCATATTTTATGTATCTTGCTAGTCCTCTGAGGACCTGATGATCTCTTCTGGTAGCTGATTGCACGGAGTTAGTTTGCTGAGCAAGTGGTAGTTGACTTCAGTCGCATAATTCAGGTATTTAGTTAGTGTTATTGATTTACTATCTTTTTCATACTTTTATGATATATTCTGCTTATCAGCTTAGCTTTATAGACTCCTATTATTCTTGGAGTCTAATCGGACATATATACTAGTGGGCTGCAGATCACGACCCATACTTGTTCATTCTTGTTTTACATAATTCTTGTGGATTGAGATATAGTTTAGAATAGACATAATACCCAATTCTGGACAGCTTATACGTATTCGAGTCGGGCTGGAGTCCGCTCGATACATAGTTGGCTTGTTCACGAGCTCGCACCCGAAAAGCTGGTACGGGTCATGATAAGTTTTTGTGGTGGCCCATGGAGGTCAGAGCATATCGTATCGGTTACGTAACTGTACTGATACGAGCCTGCGACTATGACTAAACCTTAGAAATCTCAATCCACACTGCCTTGAAAATTCTCCTAGAAATTTCTCTACGTCCTTGAAATTTTATATTTGTTCTCGATTATTCTTCCTTGCCTTCCAAACCATTGATTTTCGTCTCTTTCTACTTTGGAGTGACGAACGATCATGCTGTCTAGAATTCATCAGAAATTCTTAAATTATAGTATAATATTGCATAATTATTAAGTTTTGGTTGTTTATAGATATGAAGGATTATTGTTGCCGGTAGAATTGTTAGTAACTAGTTAGAAGATTATAAAATTTTAGTGACCGTGTTTTGAGGAGTAGTATGACCAAAGGTGGGTAGAAGTCCTCAAGTATTCGGAGTTATGAAATGACTGGAGAAGGTTATAAAATATTTTTGAGAAATTAAATTTAAGGAGATTAAGGACTTTGAATTTTAAGGAATAGTTATGAATTAGAATTTCGAGTACGAAATTTTTCTAAGGTGGGTAGATTTGTAAGCCCACTTCCCAAATTTTTATTTTTTTTAATTTTTTTTGTTTATGTTTAATTTTATGGTCATTGTGAGTCATGCCAAAGCTTGTAGGAGGGCTATGACCATATTCAGGTCATATGACCTCTAGATAGCCTATTTATGTATTATTTAGCTATTTTATATTTTTCTACAATTTTTGGATATTTTTAGGTATTTAATATTTAAGGTTTTATTATTTTTATGGACTTTCAGGAGTTACTGTAAGGTCATACGGGAGTGTTTTTGGACAAAATATTTTTATTTGGGCTATAAATGACTAAACATATTTTCTAGAATATGTTAGAAATTTTCTAGATTTTTTTAGAATTTTTAAGAATTTTTATATAATTAAAACATATAGAGTTTTTATTTTATAGGTTTTTAGAATTTACTGCGAGGTCACACTATGATATTTTGTGTTAAAATATTTTATTTCTATTCTAAACACTTAGAAATTTTTTCTAGAATTTTCTAGAATTTTTCTGGATTTTTCTGCAATTTATTTTGATTTATTTGGACTTAAAATAATTTTTAAATAATTTTCTGAATTAAATAAATAAATACCCAGAAATCCACCCAGGGGGGCCCACCTGTCGGCGCCAACTGCTACAGTGACCGCCTCTCTCTTTCATATACATATATTATTATATTCGCCCACCCTAATTAAATTCTAGCAGCCTTTTGTGGGAGAACTCATCTAGGGTTTCTGACTTCCCGAAGCGATTCCCGCCAACCCCGATGTGCTTTTTGTGCGCCGTTTTTTTTGTTGGAAGCTTATTGAGGTGTATTTTCTGAATATTTAATTTATTTTCGTAATTTCTGAACATAAATTTCTGGAAAATTCGTAGAGTGCTAGTTGTCCGAAACTTGACACGTTTCGATATTTTCGAGATTCCGGGAGGACCGGAGATCGAAATCATGAACCTTTTGAAGTTTAGGAAACTAACACAGAGCTCTACAACATATATTTTTCTCAGAAATTATTTTGTTCATCTATTATTTTAGTTATTCTATTGAACTCAGAATTGATCGGTTGATCACCGTTTTGGTCACAATTAGCCATAACGGCGATATCTTTTGACCAAAGCGTGATTTTGCGGCACGGTTAATTCCAGCGCACTCGTGGTACTGAATCTACCAAGGTGCACTTTCAAAATCTAGAGTTCACAGTGTTTGACTAGATAGTCAATTGCACGTCTCGATTTGCGTATTATGATTTTCAAAATTGGAAACATGACTTTTGATGGCCAAACTTGCATGTTTAGATAATATTTAGATCATTATTAGGTTAAATAATATTTTTAAGTAATTTATTCCAGAATTAACTATTATTAGATTAGTAACCCAACTAGCCACTATTCCATGAATTTAGAACTAGAACATTAGAATTGATTTGTGGTTTTCGTGCACGGTTCGTGGTACGATATGTGTTATAGGTTGACAGCTTCAATATTGGCAATTCTCTCATCATCTACTTTGGACATACGGTTGGGTTCGTATTATCAAAACAAATTCGTAGACAAGTAGTTTGACGACTTTAGAGACCATTGACGCTGGCACATTTTTCGGTACAAAGCGGATCCAACGGTGGACATCATTTTTGCCCAAAATTATTATTTTGCCCCTGTGTCCAGAATTGGACTTAAGGACAGGCTATCCTAGCTAATTTGACTAATCTGGAAACGTTGGTAACATCTATTACAGCTTCTGGAGGCAGTTGTGAGACTTGGACTTTCTGACTTGTTGATTAGCGATATATTGTTGGTTCTCCGTGCAACCCTCAGGCAAGTATACCTTGCCGAACGTATACAGTATTTACATTATTTTCTATTTCTTTATTGTATTCCTTTTCATATTGTCACATAATTTCCATATTGTGATTGATTTGTCCTTGATTATTTTACTTGTTCTAGATTACGTGCACGTATAGGATATTCGACATTGCTTGACTATTGGTCTTTTCGTGTTACCTTGTCTCATGATTGAGGTGTCAGTTTCTATATCTTGTTCTTGACTTGACTAATCTTGACTGGGAGTATCATGCTTTGTACTCCAGTTGAGACATATTATAGATTGGGAGTATCTTACATTATATTACGACCTATAGCATATATTGATTGATTGATTGACTTGACTTGCGACACTATAAATTGGGAGTATCTTGTATTGTACTACAATTTATAGGAGTCTACTTGACCTTATATCCTTTAGAAAAGGAGATCGATACTAGAATTGGCTAATCTCGACTGAGAGTATCCTGTTTTGTACGTCAATTAAAACACTATAGATTGGGAGTATCTTGCATTGTACTATAAGCTATAGGAGTTCTGATTGATAGTTAGCCAAGTCTAGAACTACATTTCCATACGACTCGTTGTCCTTAGATGTTCTTCTTGCAGTGTTCTTATCCCCATACATGTTATTTACTGTCATATTAGTAGACATATTTTATGTATCTTGCTAGTCCTCTGAGGACCTGATGATCTCTTCAGGTAGCTAATTGTACGGAGTTAGTTAGCTGAGCATGTGGTAGTTGACTTCAGTCGCATGATTCAGGTATTTAGTTAGTGTTATTGATTTACTATATTTCTCGTGCTTTTATGATATATCCTGCTTATCAGCTTAGCTTTATAGACTCATATTATTCTTGGAGTCTAATCGGACATATATGCTAGTGGGCTGCAGACCACGACCCATACTTGTTCATTCTTGTTTTACATGATTCTTGTGGATTGAGATATAGTTTAGATTAGACACTGTCGGATTGTAGGCGGTTGATGCCACGTTCTGAATGCGATTCTTGTCACAGAATCTGTTGAACACATGGCTAATAAATTATGGACCGTTATCGTAGATGATCCTACGAGGTATCCCGAAATGGTAGATGACGTGATATTTGATGAAGCTGATCACTTTTTATTTTTTTACCTCCGTCAGTGGTACTGCTTCTGCCCACTTAGAGAAGTAGTCGGTGATCGCCAGGATGATGCGGTATCCTCAGGATGATGGTGGGGTAATTGGTCCCAATATGTCCATACGCCAGGCTTCGAATGGCCAGGAGACGACCGCAGGGTGTAGAGGTTCTGACGGGTTGTGGATGAATTCGACGTGAAGCTGGCAAGCACGACACTTCTTTGCATACTCAACAGCATCGTCCATCATGGTGGGCTAGTAATAGCCCATACGTCGGAGTCGATTTTGTAGCTTAGGACCGTGTTGGTAAGCTCCGCATGTTCTGTCATGAGCATCTCGAAGAGCTTCGGCTGCTTCGTCGTTTAATAGACATCGGAGGAGAAGTCCGTCGTAGGAGCGTCGGTACAATATTTTAGTGGCCGTATCGTAGTAGAACAAGAGGGAGCACCTTTTGACGGAGACTACTTCCTTCGTGTCATCATGGAAGATTCCGTAGACGGCGAAGTCGATGAACGGGAACCTCCAATCTCTGACATTGACGCTAGCATCTGCAGGCATGGCATGATTTATCCAAATACACAGATCGTTTCTGGGGCAAGCCAAATCTTGGCCCACCACTGTAATAAAGTATTGAGTCCCAACAGGTGCCGCTAGCGAGGCCGCGAGGCCAGCTAGGGCGTCAGCCTATAACACCCAATTTTCCAGATGAGGGTAATTTTGAAATTTTGTAATTATAATTATTATTTATTGATACTTGTTTCACATTATGATTTTTGGTGATTTTTAATAATTTTTAAACTATTTAAAAACTGGTTTAAGTCATGACTTGTGATTTTGATGTGCTGCCAGTGAAACCGTAGAGACTGCCTGCTCTAGAGCCTAACCCTGTGATTCGGAATAGTAATTATCATTCTTAGCTTAGGGGTAATTTGGTCATTTGACTTAATTGAATTATTTGATGATTTATTGAATTGGTGAATTCCTAGTTGGGCTTTGACTAGTTTGAGACTTGTAGACTAGCCTAGAAGCTAACCCTAGCCATGGTGACCCTAGTCTAACCTAGGTTAACCTATTTTAGTCATTAGAAATTAGTTCTGGGATAGGAAGATTAAGTTTAAGTGGAATGGGTTCATGACTTAACTCTATGACTTGTGATTTTCCAATTCATGACTTATGAAATTGAACCATAGGCCCATGACTTAAACCCAAACCCCAACAAGCCCACCCATGGCAGCCGACCTAGGGTTTTATACCCCTATTTAATGCCTCTTCCATTTGTTCTTGCCTCTTTTATTATTTTTTTTCTCTTAAGCTTGGAGAAAGAGGTATGGCCATCTTCCCCAATCCATAACTTTCCCATTTTAACTCCTTTTTGGCTCAAACCACTTGCATTAGATTCTAATTGTCTCCCTCTTGCTGCTCATGGAGGATAATCCCAGCCTTGGGGCAATTTGGAGAGTTTGGCTAACAAGGAGAAACCCCCCTTTTTGGAGCTTTTTATTGGAATTTGAACATATAGGTAAATCCCTATTCCCTTCACCAAATTTTGTTTTCTTTGTATGGATAGGAAGCCCTAGGTGTCCCCTAGCCGTAGGTATTGGATTTGTGTCGATTCGTGTCCGTTTGGTGTCCGTATCGGATACGTATCATGGTGTATGTGCATATGTTTGTGAAAATGCCACAAAGGATTTTTATTTGTTATTTTTGAAAAGTGTTTGAACAAATTTGTTGATTTATATGTATACATTGATTTGCAACTGGACTGAGTTGATTTTTGAGCCGTGTCCGTGTCCAAACAGGACACGAACACGCTCGCAGCACACACGGGCAGTGCCCTGCTGCCCGTGTCCCAGTTCTCCACGGACACGATACTTCGTGATCCAAAATTTTGTGTGTATGTTCCCTAGATGACTGACATTGATCCTATAAAATTTCGTAGGATTTGATGGAGTGGTTTGGGAGTTATTCGACCCGTACCGACTCCTCACTGTCGCACGCACACTGTACCCGCACGAAAAATCACGTCTGATACGCACGTTTATCTCGGACACGACACGGTTTTGACCTGATATAGGGTGATGGGCCCCTAGACCTATCCATGGTGAACACTTATGCACAAGCACGGGACACGAGTTGCACTGTGTCGCGTGTACGAGGCCATGTCCTTGCTGCACGAGCCTGTCTGTATACACTGACTGATGCACCCTATTTTGAACAATTTGGACACTTTGTGTCCAGTTTCATGGACACTAATGGACTCCCCACGACACGTGTACATGTGTGTCATTTATTACCAACTTTCTAAATTGTTATTAGCTATTTATTCAATTCGAAATTGTGAATTTTATATGTTTTCTGATACATAGACACTGTCACTGATACACTGTGCACTGTCATCAAATCCTGAACTTTAATTTCCATTCTAAACTAAATTCTTAATGTTAAATTGCCATGTTGAATCTTACACATGTGTATTATACTATTATAATGTTGTTTGTTGGCTGGTGTAGGATTTTTAGAGTTCGAATTAAATTTTGGGTTGATGAATTGATATGGCACTGTTTGGAAACTGAAATTTCCTTTTTCACTCAAAACTGAGAACTTGATGGGTTTCCTATTAGCCTAGGAATCTGAAAAAAACTGAGATTTGTTTAATTAAATAACTGAGATGGGTCTTTGCAATTGGTTTGGGGGAATGTCACTGATTTATGGTGTATGAACTGTCTTGGGCTGAGATGTGATATTCCTGGGTTAATTTTATTCTGATTTTTGTGTTAAATATATAATTAGAACACCCTACTGTCTTGTGAACACACATGGTTAGCCTATATCACTTCACACACACGTACCCTCCACTATCAACTGTTATACACTAATTGTTTTTCTCTTATACACATAAACTGAATTAAAATCTGAGATTCCCCATACAAATGTTAACTGAGATTGGTTCATGTTTTGTATTGGTGGATATTTGAATTTAGGTTGTTTCATTTCAAGGGTTAGCTAACATGTTAGGATTTTGATTTACATGGAATATTGACCTTGAGTTGGTTTCTAATGTATTGACTTTTATACTGTCAACTGAACTTGTTATATGATAATTATGAGTTTAATTGGTTCATTACATGCAGTATACATGTGTTAGTATAACTGGAATGGGTATAAACTGATATTTCAGTCAATGTTCAAATTGAGTTCACATGGATTTAAGTTGGTTGATGAATGTAACTGCACGGGTTTTGATTTCCCAATATAGAGTGTGTGTTCCTGAGATTTGATCAAACGAAAACTGAATGCATTGTATTGATTCCTGAGTTTGAATGTTAATTGGTGTGGGGACTTCATGTAAACAGTTTTGGCACACATGTGACACCAGCCTATAAATCCAGCCTTGACTGTCCTAAACAGCAGCTCATTGACAGTCATTTGTAGCTCCCAAATAGTCCACAAAATAGCATATAACCAGCTTCATGTTTCACCCATGGTGCAGTCCCATACCAGCCCTTAATATGCCTACAAATCAGTCCATACACAGCCCCACAAACTCAGTCCTTACCTGTCCTATACCCAGCTTATTCAGCCCCTAAATTTAGCTCCTAAACCTGTGCAAAACCAGTCCTTGTTCATCCTTAATCAGTCCAAGTTGACAGCACTTTGTTTAGCCAAACCAACCCCAAAACCAGCCCCCATAGCCTCCCCTTTCCTGTCACTTAGCAGTCCTATATGGCTGTCCAAAATGGACAGCCATGTAGCCCATTTTAGCTTGTATTTTTTCAGTCCCCATAGCTCCTAAAACAGTCAACATTGCTCCCTTATATCAGTCCAACAAGTCCCTAAAATAGCCCCTTGTAGCAGGCCCATTTCAGCCATAAACAAACCCATATCAGCCTTTTGTATTAGCCTAGATTTCAGTCCCTAAACCAATCCATAAGGACAGCCCATTGACAGCATTTAGCATCCTCAATTCAGTCCTAAAAACACACCCCAAAATCAGCCTACATATATATATATATATATATATTATAGGTGTCATATATGTATATATATATGGACCCATAGCCTATATATATTGTGTCCCATTGTATAGTGTGTGTGTAAGCTTAGTGTGTGTGTTTGTGAGCCTTGTATTTTAGTATGTGTGTGAGTTTATATAGGAGAACCTATATGTGTTTATATATATGGGTGTATGAGTCTAGATATGGTATGTGTGTTCTCTGTGACTTGTGAGTGTGCTTGGTTGTTAGCCTAGGCTTGGTTAGGCCTAGTGAGACTTATTAGACTTGTTTGAGTCAGTCTTGACCTAGTTGACCTAGTTTGACTAGTGTAGTTGACCAGAGTTGACCAAGAGTTGACTTTAGTCTAGTTTGACCTAGATAGCATACAGACGCATCGTAGATTACATTTATCATCCCCTGTATACATCTTGACTTGTGTTGCTCTAACTAGGAGTCAGGTACCTCATCTCGGACAGTACATTTACTTCAGACATTCAGATACCAGGCGAGTATATTCTCTCATCATTTCATAACTTGCTTAGAATTATATTCCTGCTCTAGTTTACCTTATTTGATGCTGTCACGATATTATCACGGATTGGTACTATATGGATCCCTACATTGAGATGTTATCCCCCTCGGGAGCATCAGATACATTGTGTCATGTGTTTCATGTACATCGTGTATTCCTCTCTCTCATGTTATTTATGTTATTATATGCTTCATGCTCATTCGTGCTCGCTTGTGTACTCTCATGTGCTATCATGTTCGGTCATATTTCTCATGAATCTCATGTATAACCTATATTTCATGTGCACTCATTTATGAGCCTTCATGTGAATTTCATGTGCACCTATTTATGGGCCCCCATGTGAACTTCATGTGCACTCATGTATGAGCTCTCATGTATACTTCATGTGCACCCATTTATGGGCTTCATGTGAAAACCATGTACGCAACATAACTTGTCTGGATCCTTGTGTATTGATTGGGGTATGGAGGAGTATAAATAGTCATGTGAACAATTCCAAAGTAGATTAGCCATGTATGCCTCTTTAGTATAGCCATGTACAAATCAAGCCGTTCACATGTCGACTTTGTACTCTAAATCACTAGTCACTGGTAGCTCTCTACTTATAGTAGATATTTTTATTACAGTTCTCTTCTTGTTTATATCAAGTATTTTCTTTCAGTTCATGTATCGTACTCTCTTGCATGTTTATATTCTCTAACCTGTTATGATCTGCGTGAGATGTATTGTGCTCGCTCCCGTCCTGGCTAGACCTGTTGAAAATTTTACAGAGGATGGTGAGAAACCCTGCACCCCTTACTATGGAGCTTGTCTAGATGACACTCGCGACCTGGACCCCAGGGGAGGTTCAGGCAGCTGCTAAGGATGATACCCTTGCTTAGTGTAGATAACTTAGACTGTTCTTCTTTTCATGTTTAGATGTCCTTATTTTTCAGAGTTGTATATTCTAGAGATATTAAGACTGGTAGTTATTAACTTATGTTATTTCATTCTGCTGTACCTCAGTTGAGGATTTTCTTATTTATTTTATCGTGCCATATTCTATCTCTAGATTGTGATTGAGTTGTACCTCTGTGTTGGCTTCCTTATGGAGAGTATTTCATGTTAGTTAGTTATAGTTCATGACCTAGAACAGCGTTCTACCGTCGATACTACGGCGTAGGCTGGGCGTTGTTACGTACTCGTACCCTCACGGTGGGTGCGGGTCGTAACACATTTTTAGTGGTGGCCCATGCAGGTCGAGTTTATGTAGTGGTATTCGAACTAGAGTATCACTACAGCCTGCAGTAGGATTAGGATTATTTTTGAGGTACTCAATCACATTAAGAAAAACTCTTAACTGGATTTCTGCCATCTAAATTCCTATTGAATATTGCTTCCTTGAATAACTGTCCTCTCTAGAATTATCGTTTCTATCTCAGTATTGATTCCTTGTTTGATCTGTCTCCAGGATAGTGATCGAGACACGATCGTATCGCTCTGGCCCAGCAGATGTTGGCGAGAGGCCTACCACCTCTCGCCCGATTGTGGACGCTGGGACCACATCACCCCCTATTTCTGCTCATATAGAAGCATCTGCAGCTTTTGGGAGTGCACCTCCACCTGTCCGGAGGTCTTCCCCCGTTATTCCAGATATGTATCAACAGCAGTTACCTTCAGGGACAGTAGATGCGGCTCAGATGTTTTTCCTTTTCCAGCGATTCTTGGAGTTTCAGTAGCAGATACAACAGAGCCAGTCTGCTGATATTCGACAGAGCATACAAGATACTCACCAGTTGGTCAGGACGACAGTATACCTGGTGGCTGCTCAGCCACAGGGAGGCCAGATGCAGCCGTATCAGCTGAGGACTCCAGACATCCAATCCTTTAAGAAGATGGGACCCCGAGAATTCAAGGGTACAGAGGGCATCATATACGCTGAAGATTGGATAGAGCACATTGAGGAGATATTCCGATTGACATAGATACCAACAGGACTACAGATCGAGGCAGCCGCTAGTCAGATGCAGGACTTGGCCCGTACCTGGTACCAGACGGACCCGAGGGTTGGTACAGCCGGTCAGACTTGGGCAGCGTTCAAAAAACTATTCAAGGAGAAATTTTTTCCCAATACAGCACTCCGTGCTTTGGAGGCACAGTTCGAGAGTTTGGTTCAGGGGAACCAGACCGTTGAGGAGTACGCTGGAGAGTTCAGCCGTTTGAGCAGATTCGTTGAGGATCTTACTGAGGCCGGGAAGGCGAGGAGGTTCCGCAGGGGTTTGATCAGAGAGATCAAGTCATATACCAAGAGCGACCGCGACGCCACTTTCGAGCAGATTCTGCTAGGAGCCATGACAGCGGAGGACGATCTTGGACTGAAGGAGAAGAGGATGCGAGATACTCAGGGAGCTAGTGGCAGTGCAGGCCCAGCTAAGAGGACCCACCTACATATTCAGCAGCAGATGCCCCGTTTGCAGTTTCAACAGCAGTATCCGCAGCAGATGCTACCTTTACAGTTTTAGCAGCAGTACCGGCAGCCGAGGGTCTACTTTCAGCAGCGGCAATTTCAGGACCATGTACCCTTTCAGCAGACGCAGCAGCCACAGAGGCAGTAGCAGGGCCCGGGACAGCAGCTTGTTATCATTTGCCCTTTTTGCAAGAGACCGGGGCACGATTGGGGCGAATGTCGGAAGAGACTGGGCAGATATTTACTTTGCGGAGGATCCGATCATCGGCTGAGAGAGTATCCCGAGCCGTCGGGACAGACAGTTCAGGGAGCAGGAGCTAGGGCTCCGGTAGGCCAGCAGAAGGGATTACCCTTACCGACTCAGCAGCAGAGGTACATGCAACATCAGCAGCAGGCAAGGGGAGGCCAACAGGAGTGAGCTTTCGCCAGGATAGTCGAGGATGCTCAGGCCGTTGGAGATCTAGTTGCAGGTTCCGTTCTTTTGATTTCATTTCCATAATTGCCTCTTATAACTGTCTTGAATTTCGATTCCCTCTGTTCCTTGCTAGTTGATCAGTTCTGCCCTGTTGATCTTGTGTTATGTTTGATTTTCTTCTGAGATGAATCATATGGGCTAGGTTACCCAGGTATGGAATCTAGAATCTTCGATAGTCGTGTTAGCTGGCATAGTGAGGATACATAGTCAGATTTAGGACGTATTTCTCGGGTATGGAAATTTAAGGTTTTCGCTGCCAAGCATGCGGCAATGCAAAAATTTTAAATACCATGATTCTAGAGATATGTGCCTTAGTCGAGGACTCTGTGATTATCGTAGCCTTGCTCACTAGCATGACAAAGATTCTGAGTATCATGATTTTGGACAGACGCATATGATTATCTGACGGTATGTTTGAGACTTTGATTGTGGGGTGTTGACCTAGAAGGACTACTACCATTTTAATTTCGAGGACGAAATTTTTCTAAGGGGGGTAGGATTGTAACACTCAGTTTTCCAGATGAGGATAATTTTAAAATTTTGTAATTAGAATTATTATTTATTGATATTTGTTTCACATTATGATTTTTGGTGATTTTTAATAATTTTTAAACTATTTAAAAACTGGTTTAAGTCATGACTTATGATTTTGATGTGCTGCCAGTAAAACCGTAGAGACTGTCTGCCCTAGAGCCTAATCCTGTGATTCAGAATATTAATTATCATTCTTAGCCTAGGGGTAATTTGGTCATTTGGCTTAATTGAATTATTTGATGATTTATTGAATTGGTGAATTCCTAGTTGGGCTTTGACTAGTTTGAGACTTGTAGACTAGCCTAGAAGCTAACCCTAGCCATGGTGACCCTAGTCTAACCTAGGTTAACCTATTTTAGTAATTAGAAATTAGTTCTGGAATAGGAAGATTAAGTTTAAGTGGAATGGGTTCATGACTTAACTCTATGACTTGTGATTTTCTAATTCATGACTTATGAAATTGAACCATAGGCCCACGACTTAAGCCCAAACCCCAACAAGCCCACCCATGGCAGCCAACCTAGGGTTTCACACCCCTATTTAATGCCTCTTCCATTTGTTCTTGCCTCTTTTATTATTTTTTTCTCAAGCTTGGAGAAAGAGGTATGGCCATCTTCCCCAATCCATAACTTTCCCATTTTAACTCCTTTTTGGCTCAAACCACTTGCATTAGATTCTAATTATCTCCCTTTTGCTACTCATGGAGGATAATCCCAGCCTTGGGGCAATTTGGAGAGTTTGGCTAACAAGGAGAAACCCCCCTTTTTAGAGCTTTTCATTGGAATTTGAACATATAGGTAAATCCCTATTCCCTCTACCAAATTTCATTTTCTTTACATGGATAAGAAGCCCTAGGTGTCCCCTAGCCATAGGTATTGGATTTGTGTCGATTCATGTCCGTTTGGTGTCCGTATCGAACACGTATCATAGTGTATGTGCATGTGTTTGTGAAAATGCCACAAAGGATTTTTATTTGTTATTTTTGAAAAGTGTTTGAACAAATTTATTGATTTATATGCATACATTGATTTGCAACTGGACTGAGTTAATTTTCGAGCAGTGTCCGTGTCCAAACAGGACACGAATACGCTCGTAGCACACACGGGCAGTGCCCTGCTGCCCGAGTCCCAGTTCTCCACGGACACGACACTTCGTGACCCAAAATTTTGTGTGTATGTTACCTAGATGACTGACATTGATCCTATAAAATTTTGTAGGATTTGATGAAGTGGTTTGGGAGTTATTCGACCCGCACCGACTCCTCACTGTCGCACGCGTACTGTACCCGTGCGAAAAATCGCGTCTGATACGCACGTTTATCTCGGACACGATACAGTTTTGACCTGATATAGGGTGATGGGCCCCTAGAGCTATCCATGGCAAATACTTATGCACAAGCACGGGACACGAGTTGCACTGTGTCGCATGCACGAGGCCGTGTCCTCGCTGCACGAGCGAGTCTGTATGCACTGAATGATGCACCCTGTTTTGAACAATTTAGACACTTCGTGTCCAGTTTCCTGGACACGAATGGACACCCTACGACACATGTACATGTGTGTCATTTATTACCAACTTTCTAAATTGTTATTAGCTATTTATTCAATTCGAAATTGTGAATTTCCTATGTTTTCTGATACATAGACACTGTCACTGATATACTGTGCACTGTCATCAAATCCTAAACTTTAATTTCCATTCTAAACTGAATTCTCAATGTTAAATTGCCATGTTGAATCTTACACATGTGTATTATACTATTATAATGTTGTTTATTGGCTGGTGTAGGATTTTTAGAGTTCGAATTAAATTTTGGGTTGATGAATTGATATGGCACTGTTTGGAAACTGAAATTTCCTTTTTCACTCAAAACTGAGAACTTGATGGGTTTCCTGTTAGCCTAGGAATCTGGAAAAAACTGAGATTTGTTTAATTAAATAACTGAGATGGGTCTTTGCAATTGGTTTGGGGGAATGTCACTGATTTATGGTGTATGAACTGTCTTGGGCTGAGATGTGATATTCCTGGGTTAATTTCATTCTGATTTTTGTGTTAATGATACAATTAGAACACCCTACTATCTTGTGAACACACATGGTTAGCCTATATCACTTGACACACACATACCCTCCACTATCAACTGTTATACACTAATTTTTTTTCTCTTATACACACAAACTGAATTAAAATCTGAGATTCCCCATACAAATGTTAACTGAGATTGGTTCATGTTTTGTATTGGTGGATATTTGAATTTAGGTTGTTTCATTTCAAGGGTTAGCTAACATGTTAGGATTTTGATTTATATAGAATATTGACCTTGAGTTGGTTTCTAATGTATTGACTTTTACACTGTCAACTGAACTTGTTATATGATAATTATGAGTTTAATTGGTTAATTACATGCAGTATACATGTGTTAGTATAACTAGAATGGGTATAAACTGATATTTCAGTCAATGTTCAAATTGAGTTCACATGGATTTAAGTTGGTTGATGAATGTAACTGCATGGGTTTTGATTTCCCAATATAGAGTGTGTGTTCCTGAGATTTGATCAAACGAAAACTGAATGCATTGCATTGATTCCTGAGTTTGAATGTTAATTGGTGTAGGGACTTCATGTAAACTGTTTTGGCACACATGTGACAACAGCCAATAAACCCAGCCTTGATTGTCCTAAACAGCAGCTCATTGACAGCCATTTGTAGCTCCCAAATAGTCTACAAAACAGCATATAACCAGCCTCATGTTTCACCCATGGTGCAGTCCCATACCAGCCCTTAATATGCCTACAAATCAGTCCATACACAGCCCCACAAACTCAGTCCTTACCTGTCCTATACCCAGCTTATTCAGCCCCTAAATTTAGCTCCTAAACCTGTGTTAAATTAGTCCTTGTTCATCCTTAATCAGTCCAAGTTGACAGCACTTTGTTTAGCCAAACCAACCCCAAAACCAGCCCCCATAGCCTCCCCTTTCCTGTCACTTACCAGTCCTATACGGCTGTCCAAAATGGACATCCATGTAGCCCATTTCAGCCTGCATTTTTCCAGTCCCCATAGCTCCTAAAACAATCTACATTGCTCCCTTGTATCAGTCTAACAAGTCCCTAATACAGCCCCTTATAGCAGGCCCATTTCAGCGACAAACCAACCCATACCAGCCCTTTGTATTAACCTAGATTTCAGTCCCTAAACTAATCCATAAGGACAGCCCATTGACAGCATTTAGCAACCTCAATTCAGTCCTAAAAACCCACCCCAAAATCAGCCTACATATATATATATATTATAGGTGTCATATATGTATATATATATGGACCCATAGCCTATATATATTGTATCCCATTGTATAGTGTGTGTGTGTAAGCTTAGTGTATGTGTTTGTGAGCCTTGTATTTGAGTATGTGTGTGAGTTTATATAGGAGAACCTATATGTGTTTATATATATGGGTGTATGAGTCTAGATATGGTATGTGTGTTCTCTGTGACTTGTGAGTGTGCTTGGTTGTTAGCCTAGGCTTGGTTAGGCCTAGTGAGACTTATTAGACTTGTTTGAGTCAGTCTTGACCTAATTGACCTAGTTTGACTAGTGTAGTTGACCAGAGTTGACTAAGAGTTGACTTTAGTCTAGTTTGACCTAGACAGCATACAGACGCATCGTAGATTACATTTATCATCCCCTGTATACATCTTGACTTGTGTTGCTCTAACTACGAGTCAGGTACCTCATCTCGGACAGTATATTTACTTCAGACATTCAGATACCAGGCGAGTACATTCTCTGATCATTTCATAACTTGCTTAGAATTATATTTCTGCTCTAGTTTACCTTATTTGATGCTGTCACGATATTATCACGGATTGGTACTATATGGATCCCTACATTGAGATGTTATCCCCCTCGGGAGCATCGGATACATTATGTCATGTGTTTCATGTACATCGTGTATTCCTCGCTCTTATGTTATTCATGTTATCATGTACTTCATGCTTGTTCGTGCTCGCTTGTGTACTCTCATGTGCTATCATGTTCGGTCATGTTTCTCATAAATCTCATATATAACCTATATTTTATGTGCACTCATTTATGAGCCTTTATGTGAATTTCATGTGCACCCATTTATGGGCCCCCATGTGAACTTCATGTGCACTCATGTATGAGCTCTCATGTATACTTCATGTGCACCCATTTATGGGATTCATTTGAAAACCATGTACGTAACATAACTTGTCTGGATCCTTGTGTATTGATTGGGGTATGGGGGAGTATAAATAGTCATGTGAATAATTCTAAAGTAGATTAGCCATATACGCCTCTTTAGTATAGCCATGTGCAAATCAAGCCGTTCACATGTCGACTTTGTACTCTAAATCACTAGTCACTGGTAGTTCTCTACTTATAGTAGATATTTCTATTACAGTTCTCTTCCTGTTTATATTATGTATTTTCTTTCAGTTTATGTATCGTACTCTCTTGCATGTTTATATTCTCTAACCTGTTATGATCTGCGTGAGATGTATTGTGCTCGCTCCCATCCTAACTGGACCTGTTGAAAATTTTACAGAGGATGATGAGGAACCCTGTACCCCTTACTATGGAGCTTGCCTAGATGACACTCGCGACCTGGACCCCAGGGGAGGTTCAGGCAGCTGCTGAGGATGATACCCTTGCTTAGTGTAGATAGCTTAGACTGTTCTTCTTTTCATGTTTAGATGTTGTCCTTATTTTTCAGAGTTGTATATTCTAGAGATATTGAGACTGGTAGTTATTAACTTATGTTATTTCATTCTGCTGTACCTTAGTTGAGGATTTTTTATCTATTTTATCGTGCCATATTCTATCTCTAGATTGTGATTGAGTTGTAACTCTGTGTTGGCTTCCTTATGGAGAGTATTTCATATTAGTTAGTTATAGTTCATGACCTAGAACAGTGTTCTACCGTCGACACTACGGTGTAGACTGGGCGCTGTTACGTACTCGTACCCTTACGGTGGGTGCGGGTCGTGACACAGCCTCCAAGTTTTGTAGCCGATGCACATGTTCTATAAAGAACTCAGCGAAGGTTGAGATGATGTCCAATACTGCTTTGTGATAGGGAATCAGATCCTCGTGACGGACTTCATGTTGTCCTCGAACTTGATTGACGACGAGCTTAGAGTCGCCGTAAGACTCAAGGTATTCCACCTCCAGCTGTTTTGCTAACTTGAGCCCCATGATGAGGGCATTATACTCTACAACATTGTTGGAGCATGACTCTAAAAGGGAATAGGCACGCTAGATGTCCAACTTGTCGGGAGAGATCAAGACTACCACCACTCCTGCGATAATCTGGCCTTTGGGGCCTATTCTTGAAGCACCGTCGAAGAACATTCGCCAAACGAGGTTTTCTTCGATAATGTTTGATTCTCGTACTTCATTTGGAATGTCTTCATAGAGTTTGGACGATTCCAAAATTGGATGCGCAGCTAGGAAGTCAGCCAGTGCTTGGCCCTTGACAGCTTTTTATGGGACAAATACCATGTCATATGGCATCAACTGTATTGCCCATGTGGCTAGTCGAGACTTTAGCACTCCTGGTTTTGTCACGAGGACTCTAAGCAGATTGACTCGGGAGATGACGTGAATTGTCTGTCCCGGGACATAATGGCGAGTCTTCTGGATGGCAAATACCAGAGCTAGACAATCCTTTTCGATGGGGTTGTACCGGTGTTCGGCTCCGATCATTGTCCTACTCAGGTAGTAGATAGCTTGATCGTGGCCTGCATCATTGTTCTGAGCCAAGAAAGCGCCGAAGGAATGATCCATGGTATGGACATAGAGCAGAAAGGGTCTACCTGCGATGGGTGCTACTAGGACTAGGCGGCTCGTCAAATAAGATTTGATTTCGTCAAATGCCTTCTGACATTCCTTCGTCCAGACGTAGGAGACTCCCTTCTTCATGAGTTTGGTAAAGGGCTTCACGATAAACCTTCGGATGTATACGAGACATCCTTGTAGGCCTCGAAGTTCTCTAAAGTTCTTCGGAGGGTCCATGTCGAGGATGGCTTTGGTCTTCTCGGGGTCGACATGGATGCCTTTTGCTGTAATAATAAAGCCCAGGAATTTATCGCTGGAAACCCCAAGATAGGATTTAACGGGGTTCATCTTAAGCTGATGTGCCCGCATTAGATTGAAGACCGTCTTTAGATCTTGTAGATGATCACCACGTAGAGGGCTCTTGACAGCGATGTCATCAAAGTAGCATTCGACTATCTTGCAGAGGTATTGGCAAAAGATGTTGCTCATAGTTCGTTTGTAGGTGACACCTGCATTCTTCAAGCCAAAGGGCATTATTGTGTAGCAGTGAACCCCCTTCGGAGTCCTGAACGACGTGTGCTTCTCGTCGTCTAGAAATACCTTGATTTGGTTGTAGCCGGAATATCTGTCCATGAAGGACATACGTTCAAAGCCCCACGTATTGTCAATCATGACGTCGGTGATCGGGAGCGGGAACTTGTCCTTCGGGCAAGCAGAGTTGAGATCCCGGAAGTCGATGCAGACTCGGATCTTCCTATTTTTTTAGTGACAGGAACGATATTAGCAACCTAATCTGGATGTTATTCTTTGCGAAAAACCCACCGCCCAAGAGTTTATCGACTTCTTTGTCAATGGCGTCCATAATGTTATGACGGAAGCATTGTTGTTGTTTTTTAACAGGCTTAGCATTGGGTTAAATACTGAGCTTGTCCATTACGACTTATGGGTCAAGACCGGGCATATCTTCATAGCTCCAAGCGAAGACATCAATATATTCTTTGACCAACTGGACTAAAGATTCTTGGTCCTCTTCTGCCAGGATTTTGCTGATGAAGATAGGTTTGGACGAAGATCCATCCCCGATGTTGATCTGCTCGACTTCATCTTCAGTAGGGGTTCTCGTAGTTCGAAGCAAGATTCCCATTATGCACCTAGGCGTTCAGTCCAGGGTTCCTCTTCGAAGAACTCTACTGTTTGATCATCGTCTTCGCCTTCCGAAGGACATACGAATGTCATGTTGGCTGACAACACCTTCCTGAAGATTGGGCCGATGCTGGTGTCGGAGTCCCAAGTTTAAGCTTCAGATGAGTGAGAGTGTACGACCTCTTCTACTTCTGAATTCTCTGGGGTTGTCGGAGGTGTGATGTAGCCTACCCTCCGTCGAGTATGGTGGTAATAGTCCTATGGATTCCCTTTCAGAACAGGGAGTCGCAAAGGAAGACGTCTGCCTTTGCCATAGTTCAGACCGTGATCACTTTTCAGGTTGTAACCCATCTTTTGGATTTGGCTAGATCGTTGTACCGATTTATTTGTATTCTACCGGTATTAGGCTCTGACTTCGTCGGTGGAAGGTATTGATGACGCTCGACTTTGCCGAAGATGATAGGTTTCTCGTCCTGGTTCCTGGGTGGGACTATATGACAGACTCCTTGGTACAGGACGACTCGATTTACATGATTGATAGTCGATATTTTGTTTACAACGACTGTAGGGCATTATCTAGAGTATACATGGCATTCTAATGTGGAAGACTAGAATAATTAAAAGATACCCTTTTATTGATAAAATACGAGATCTTATCCCAAGGAATTACATCATCAAGGGACGAGACATCGACATTCTTGCCCAGTGGTTCACTCTTGCTAGCGTTGAAACTACTGATTGTAGTATGGGAGGCTGTCAGATGATGCATCGGGATCCCCAAGGTCTGGAGCAGAGTTCGGGGAATGATGCTGAAAGAAGACCCAGGGTTGATCAGCATTCGATCCACTTTGATGGCACCGATATACCCTATTAATACCACGGTCTATTGTGTCGGTTATTCTTGAACAGCATGTTTTGTTGGGTGAATGTGGTGTTGGGGATGATTTCCCCCACACTATGACAGTGCGGACATGCTGTTGGGTCGGCTTCAGGCTGCTTGACCTGGCTGATCAAAGACTCAGCGTCCTTCAAGGCTTCACATAGAGCCCTCGAGTATCTTTGGATAGATGGAGAATCTCGAACAGGGACAGCCGAGCTGGAGTACTGGCGAGTTGTGCCAGTATGTCGAAGTTGGGGGTTTAGTTAACCCCGGAGCATTGTCTCTTCGTAGAGGCCTGTCGAAGCGGGCCTCCTTCTATTTTTGTTTATCGGTCGCTAGAGGTTGGAAAGGACCTTCCCCTTGGATAGCTGAGGTGGTGACGGGAGGCGCTACTTCAACAGGGGCCTCCTCTGGCTAAGCATTCTGCTGTGAACGCATTTGTGCAAAAAGTACTTCCTGAGGGAGGAAGTCATTATTCACCAAGACTTGGTCTTCTTGCCTTTGGCTTTAGAGGTAGAATGTACCCCCAGTTGAGTAAGTTCTGGAGAAAGATCTGGGTGGACCCACATGATCTTTCCCTGAGATATGGTGAGTGGTATCAGTCTACCCACTCACGTTGTCACGAGTTGGTGGAAGGTTGATTACTTCCATTGTTGCTTTCGGGATGGAAACGACGCCATCTTGAGCTGTATTAGGCCGTAAGGTGCCGAACTGGAGCGACCCCATGTTGGCCAAGACTGTCTTCTCTTCGTAATCGACCAAGATGACACTCGCATTGATCATGCATTGTATGTAGTTCTTAAGGATATAGCAATCTCGAGTTGGATGCCCGACGAACCGATGGTAGTGACAGTACCTCGGATAGCCTACCATGTCCACCTCGTCAGGACGCTTTAGATCAGGCAACTTGATCTTGTCGCTCTATTTCAGCATCTCAACGTGCTGTAAGGTGTCCTCATCATTGAAGGAGTAGACCTCCTTTGGCCTTGGTGTAGGTGGAGGTTTCTGAGCGGGCCCCTGTGTGCTCTTCGAGGCATTGACAGTTAATACATGTTTTCCATTCGCCTTGTGCCCACTGTTGTTGGTAGCAGCACGTTTTTCTTTGTCGTAAAATACGGGAAAGTTAACCCCCAAAAGGCGAGCATTATGTAACTTCTTCTCAGCAGCTTCAGCCTCGATGATCAACGAACTCCATTCGGGAGGCTGGGTGGAGTCGAGCCAGAGCTTGATTGCAGGAGTCATGTTCATGCTACAGGCATCGATCAGCGCATGTTCTGGCATACCCAGAGGCAACCTTAAACATGCTTGTCAAAAACGTTCGATGAAGGCTGGAACGGTCTCCTTCTCTATTGGGCACACTTCTATAAGAGATGACATGGTTATGTCTCTCCCACCGTCGTAGAATCGGTCGAGAAAGAGGTGCATCAAGTTGTCAAAAGACGATATAGAGTAGTCAAAAAGACTGTAGTCCCAGTCGTAAGCGACTCCCTTCAATGCCTCGACAAATAGGCTGGTGAGTAGGGCGTCTCCCTTCGAGAGATGTCCCATTTGAGACTGGAAGTAGGTCAGGTACCGGCGAGGAGAATCCTTCCCGTCATATGGCGTCAGCATTTGTGGTTTATACTTGGGAGGATAAACCACCTTGTTCTACTCGAAAGGATAAGGTTGCGGGATTCCCATCTTTTGACACACTTTCTACTTATATCGTGCTTTGAAGCACTCTCGCAGATCTTTGATCATGTCAACCAAATCCTCTATAGAACTGGGAGCAGACGAGGGCGGTAAGGTGTGAAGCTCGGCATTTAAAGGAGCCGACGTTCGAGGTACAGTATAATGATTTACACCATAAGATACACGTTGAGGGGGTATACTTGATTCTCCATTAGCCCCTGGATTGGGACTGGTAAAGACAAGTGCCCTCATTAATGGTTGAGATTCCAAAGTAGTCCGAATCTCAAATACCATTTGAGTTAAGGATTACATGGTGGTAGAGAGGGTTTTGAGACCTCTTTCCAAGGTATCCATACGCTGCATAATGTCCGGAGCTGGAGTGTCTGGTTCTTCTTTATCGCCACCCCCTGTCATGTAGAGCATGACATGGGTGGAAGTGGAAGGATGGATTGAGGCTTTGCTCCCAACCTCGCTCTCGTGTGGGAGAGCTTCTTCTACTGAGGCCTCGTATTGGCTACCCCCAGCTACCTCGGGGTCGCTTCTTTGGTGGATGTCCTCGTCTTCAAGCGAAGGGTTCATGGATAGCAGGGGTTTGATCACCCCCGGCTAGTACCTTCGTCGGAGTTTTCTTCCTTGATCGGGTGCTCTCAAACACCCCCGAGGATGGGACTATTGTTTTGCTTTTCCTCAACTAACTTTTTGATGATGCCGCCGGGGCTGAGGAGTTGGTGGTTGCCTTTCTCCCTGATGAGTGGGAGTTAGTGACAACATGGCAAGAGGCAACCATGGGTTATGTCCCTTCTTTACTTGGCATCCTCTTTCCGAGACGACTTCGGATAGATGCAGTAGATTGCAGTCGCTAGAACACAGACTGCCTGGATGATGGAGCCGTTGTTTTTCAACAGCAGCAGTTGATGGTGACCATGGCACAAGTGTGCCCCATGAGGGGTGCATCGTACGTAATGGTCAGATCTCCTAATCTACATTTGTGAGTGATCACATTACATAGATCGTGAGGGAAGAGTTTCATTTTTATACCCCTTTCAGGCGCATGGTAAGGCCAAGCGCCGTAGTGGTCATGTGAATGTTGCGCCCCTTGATCTAGTTCCAGCACATGAGATGCGCCCAGATCGTTGGTGGAAAAGCAACATGTATTGTGACTTGAACCCATTTCATGTGCGCAGCCCACGTGGGCGCATGGGTTCGAAGTCACAAGATTTTTCCCTGATCTATACAGTTTACTATCGGTTGCGTACATAACTTTCAGCGCACATCTCTGGTCTACTATTGGCATAGCACGTTCAGGGTGCTGGCCCGTGCTGCCTTGGATTTCTTCGTACTAGCCTGTGAAGACGCATAGTACTCAGAATCCAATTCATCTTCGCCATGACAGCGAGTGATTCTGTCAAATACAGAAGTTCTCTCCTGCATGCCAGAGCCCATGTGCGGTAGGCTGTATGCGCCCTTATTTCGTCAGTACATCTTCTTCGACTGGGAAGAAAATGGTTGGAAATTACAGTCAACACTGCGTTTTCCTAGCAGATGCGCTGTACCAATAGGTGCATCTTGTTTGCTGAGAATGTCAGCAGGAATGGTAGGCTGTAGTGGTGCATCCCTTTCAGTGGTGGTGCTTGGTGCATCGCCTTTGCGCATCCACACTTGGTGAGTCTTCTTCGGCTTTGGCAGCCGCTTCGAAGGACTCACACTGCTTTCAGAGATGAACTCCTCATACGCCTGTTGATTGAGGCGCACCGGGTGTCTTGTGGGAGGAGCCGAGCTTGATGTCGTCAGATTACGACACAACTTTCTTATTGGAGGAGAAAGTCATTCTCAGCAGAGTCGCTAACTTGTTTGCCATAAAAAATAAGGTGTATAATCTTTGGTATTGAACTATGCATTTTAATTACAAACAGAACATAGTACAATGTAGGACTTAGATGTAGTCCTAGGAGTACACTTTTGTTTTACCTGCTGTGTCGATGGAGCGAATGGTAATACGTTGACTCCGTTGACGATTTGACGACGATCTCAAATTCTCTGTAAGTCTGAATTGCTCTGGATGCCAAATCGTTTAAGGAGTATTCAAGAAGTGGAAGCTCTGGGACCTTTTATTGTAGAATTAGTTGTTCTTCTCTGTGATGAAGGAATGATCCTTCTATTTATAGGCAGCAAAATGATCTGCTTATGTGCGCATGTACAGTATGCGTCGGGAGAGCTTGCACGTAGAGACGCCACGTGGCTGATGTTATTGGACCCATGGATTATGGGCCCTGAAGTTGAGGCCGAATTCGTTCTGAACTGCACTGTTGGGCTGCGATAGAGCTGACATGTGGCAGTTGTTGAGATTCGGTTGTTGCTGAGATCTTGGGTGGTTAGCACCCATTCATAGGCAGAACTGAGTCAAATGACACGTGGCGTGTATTCATGGCTCAAAGATCTCGGATTTGGTGGGGAGTGATCTGTCAGGATGCGCATAGAATTCGGCACATGAGGAGACTTGGCTCATAACTTTTTAGGAGTCACAAACAAGTTTAGGTACATGGCTTTTGATGCGCATGCAAAGCTTTCGGGTGCATGGCCATGGAGGCACATGTAAGGACTTGCTCTCTGTGTTTTGGGATCAGGAGTAAGTCGGAGACGCATGGCTTTTAAGGCACATACAGATTTATGGGCGTATGGTCGCAGAGGTGTATGCGAGTGGTCGGTCGGCCACGTGGCAAAGCACAACTGTAACCGACAGCACGTAAAGATGAAGATGACATTGGCGGCTCTTCGATTTCTGCAAAAGCTACCAACTGTTCTAACATTGAGGTATGGGTTGCTATCGTTTTAGTCACTTCATTATTAAATGTATCGACGGGTGGCGAGCTTCATATTGGTGTGTCGATTTGTGTCCCATTAAGTGCATAGGTTTGTGTTCAATAGAGCGTATGGGTCTGTGCTCCGTTGGGCGCATCGGTACGAAGTGCATAGTACTGACGGGTGCATTTGCTGCATGGCGTATCCCCATTGGTCCGTCTGTTGAGTTCTTCGAGGCATTGATGGCTGTTTGACTTGGCTAAATTTGAAGAGGTAGATTCATCGATATTAGTGCATGTTCATTGTACTGAATTCTAAGAGGCTGCCACTTGCACACGGGTACGAGTTGCCCCAACCTATAAATAGCTTTATGAAGAGTTTTGTTTCTCATCTTACTTGGCTTTCCTCATGGAGACAAACTCTATCGATCCCCCGCCTTGGTGAGACGCTGCGCTGTAGGTTGCAGATCTATTCATTCGAAGAAGCTTTGACGATAAAATCCTTCAGAAGACTGAGATGCGCCGAGTTTGCTATGGACACAATAGCTTATGTTCAAACCCCTTGTCGGCAGTGTTCTTCTATAATATGGCGTTGGGTGCCTGTTGCATCTAAAGATCGGGGTCATCGTGCCCTAATTTTTGTTATGCTGGAAGAGCCACCGTGTTCGGGTTGATTGCTAACCCGCATTCTTCTCAATAAATGCTTCATTGGCCAAAGCAGTCAAAGAAGTCATTCGCTCTGACAAAAAAGAGTGATGCGCCTACACTGAGATGTCAGGGTGATGCGCCTGCGAAGTGATGCGCCTAGCAGTAGTTTAGGCTTTCTTCTTTCTAGTAGGATTTTCTTTGTAAAAGAGTTTTGGACATGTAATAGACTTTCATATGAAATAAAAGCCAACATTTTATGTCTCTACTCTTTGTTGTATTTGTTGCACCAAGTATTCTGTTTGAGTTTTTTGGCACATGTCAATTTTGGGGCTCATGATGTTTTAGGGCGCATAGGAGTTCTGGCCTTAGATGCACCTGAAAATTTTATGCTTCTACACATACGTCATAGCTTGGATGGATTATATTTTCACAAGGCATCCATCGATGCCAAAGAAGGTTCACTTCACCGTGCGTCGGGCATATACTGTTGTTAAAGTAGATGATATGATGGACGAAACGGGGGTATCTGCTCCCTCAGTAGATGCTGAGGGGAGGCCTACCTCCAGAGTTCATAATTACTTCTGTCAGAATATGTTGCTTTGAGTCCGAAAGCGACTTTAGCTGCCTTTCTGACGATATGGCTGCGGAGGGCCGTGGTTCCCGGAGGATCTGGGCCTGTGGGACGGTTCAGTCAGAACTTGATTCTGCCAGCTGTGAGGCTGGGCTTCCGATACTCCCTAGCTCTGTTGTCGGCCATGGTATACGACATCCTGCGTGGCTTGCAGGAATTTCCTAGGAGGATAATAGAGTGCCACGGAGGAATGAGGAATTCCCGTAGGTTGCACTCCCTTACTACTACTTGATGGGTTGGTTGGCTTTGCACCGCCCTAGTCTGATAGCCCCCAGTACTCTTACTGGTTACGAGGCAGGGGATGCAACACTGTGTAACTATCAACTTGCAAAATGGCTTCATCAGGATGTCCCCGTCTGTAGATGGATGTTGGGCTATTTAGACGGCTATGTTCTCCACAGGGTTTTGCCTACATATAATAGTTTTCTTGCAGATGATGAGTTAGTGGGCAGTGATCTAACTTTCGAGGCCTTATTTGCCTAACCACTTTGCACGTCAATTTGGCTATAGCCAGGCTATGATGGTCAATTCGAGCTCTTGTCTTGGTTATGAGGGAAGTCTTCTGGATAGCGCCAGGGCATGGCGCTATTATAATGACGGTGGTACTGGAGCAGAATTTACGATCCCTTCACTGCAGGAGGAGACTCATATAATGTATTTTGCTGCAAAGTTTTACTGTGTTGTGAACAACTTCTCACCGGAGTACGAGCGAGAGCGAAGTTTGCTTGAGGGGACGAAGTTTGAGGTCCCTTCATTGGCTTCTAAAGGTCTCCATGGGCTTGCACCCTCGGAGAGTAGATCAACAGAAGGTTCTAGTTCATCACGAGAGGGGAGGGAGAAGGAAGAGCTTTTGCGTAACCCATGGAAACGTCAGGTTTCTTCCAGGGTGAGTCCTCCTCCTGGTAAAAGGACAATAATAGCTGTTGTACCTAACGGGGTGGACCCTCCCAACAGCCTTCATTGGAATCGAGTGCCCTACCCGTTGAGTCTTCTTCGTGGGTAAGTCTTAGTGTTTTATTTTCGATGTTTGATTCCATACTTTTTGTTCATCGCTGCTTTGTTTGTGTAGGCGGGGACCACATGGTCTGAAAGACTCAGGGACTTTCCTGAGGAGCCTGCCCCGGTGGTGTCTCAAGTTGAGGAGGAGACCATAGCTGATGAAACTGCTGACCCGGGAGATGTCGCTCCTCCTGCTTCTTTTGAGTATGAGACTCGAGGCCCTTTGGAGCCATTGGCTTCGCTCCGGCAGGAAGCGTTCACGAGGCCGATTAAGGATGGACCCGTAGAGGTACCCGAGGCCGGCGTGGTGGCAGCCGAGGGTGGGACTTCGGGGTCCATACCCGTGATAGGCCAAGGGGACGTGGATGTTGAAGGGATTACTCAAGATCCTCCCTATGTTGAGATAAGTGTAGAGGATAGTCACGCTGCACCGGAGGAGGAGGAGGAGGAGGATCATCCAGCCGAGGAGCCGCCTTTGGTAAATCTAGAGGATCTGTCTTGGCGATTGGTCGATGGTCCCTTGGAGAGGTCGACAGGGCAGGCTGTCGAAGAATTGACACTGTCAGAATATTGAAGGGCCGACGAAAATAATTGTCGAATATTGGGTTGATAAGATTATTCGAATAGCCGTCGAGGAGGCGATCGAAGAGTTGGTTGATCTGGTCCTCGAAGAGATGAATGGTGATGTCAATATGGCACAAGTTGATATGGCCATTAACAAACCGGTGATTGAGGTCCCAGGCGATGTAGCCAAGGTCATGATGGTTGATGACAGTACCACTGGTGAGCCTGCTGATGTCGTCATCAAGAACTCGATCATAGAGGCCGTAGAAGAACTGGTCGGGCAAACTGCCAACGAGCCTGCTGCTGGAGTGTGGGTTCAGTAGACTACTGAGGAATCGACGACCGCGATTACCGAGAAGTTGACTGCTGAGATGGCTCAAACTCTCTGCATGGTTCCAACTGTATATGCATTTGAAGAACCATCGAAGGAGCCTGCTGAGGAGCTAGTTGCGTGTCAGACAGTGTTGGCTTTTATCGTCTCTGTGTCGCCCATGACTTCTATAATGGTCGCTGCATCATATATTTCGGGTGCGATACCTAGGCGTGTGTTGGCTGCTGTCGTGCCCACGAGGCCTTCCGTTACAGCATCTCCGGTAATCCCTATGAGTTTGGCTAATAATGCATACTATACCAATCTCATGCTGAGCATAATTCGTCATAGATTGATGCATGGCATAGAGGGTGTTTTACGAAGCAACCAATCATTCAGACGGGTTTAGAATATAGTGGAGGCCCTGTTGGTGGCCTTGTGCGACTATCTGGAGTGTGAGGCTAAGGCCGATGCCATAGAAGATTTGTTGGCTAAATTGGAAGACGTTGCCTTGGAGCTCCAGAATCTGGAGCGTGGTCTTCCGACACTAGCCGCTGCATAGTTAGAGAAGATGACCTCCGAGGCATCTCAGTACGGGCAAAAATGTCGGGCACTAACTGATCGACTTGCCGAAGTTGAGTTCGAGATTGAAGAAGTGACTGATGCCAAAGAGGCTCGGGTTTGTCATCGTACAGTTGTGGATGATCAGTGAAAGGTCCTCCGGGAGCAGATCCAGAAGTTAAAAGAGACCCTGGTCCTTGCTGAGAGTGACCTGGTCAAGTCTGAGGACCAAAAGGATATCCTTCGCTAACGTTCCGAGACCCTAGCTTAGAAAAAGGACAGCATCGACATTCGTCAGGCCGAGCTGGCCCTTGCATGCCAAAGCCTCCCTTTTGTTGAAGATGAAGCCGTTCGCCGTCAGGAGGCTGAGCGTCGAGCCCGAGCATTGGTTGGCCTCCAGGTTGCTCTTCTGAAGAGTCAGCTGGAAGAATTTTAGCGCCGGTCTTCTCATCTTCGATCTTTTTTCTGTCTCCTTGTCTCTCGGTTTGTGAGCGAAAAACTTTTGTAATCAAACCTTTTCACTTTATAAATAAAAATATTGGCTTTGTTCTTCTGCTTGTCTTCTTATTTATGAACTTTTCCTCTCACAAGAATGAGGATTCAATCAGAGGTAGCATGTCGTGAGGGGATGGAGATAACTCCGTTGGGAATAGGGTGTTTACTCAGAGGTTATATGGACATGGTAAACACAGAATCGTTTGGTGGTAGACTTTTCCTTACTCAGAGGTAATATGGACGTGTCAAGGATAGACTCTACGGGTGTATGGAACGACTCAGAGGTAATATGCACGTAAAAGGTTCTATATATGAATATGACAATTATGGTGGGTCGCCATGGAAGAGACGTCTACTCAGAGGTAATAAGGATATTGTAGGCACATCCTCTCTAAGGTAAGAATGACAATTCAGAGGTATTATGGACGTAAAATATTTTCTAGGGAGTTATGACAACACGAGGTCATCATAGAAGAGACGACTACTCAGAGGTGATATGGACGTGGTAGACGTAAACTTCGCTAGGGTGTAGGAAGACAACTCAGAGGTGATATGGACATGAATTGTTTTTCTACTGGGTAAAGCATAAAAGGGGTAAATTCTTTTAACGGAATCCATGAATACCCACAGAGGATGTGGGAGCCTATGCTAGTTTAAAACTCAGACATAGTATTTCTTCAAAAACTTGCCGTTGATTGGCATCATTAGTAAGTCGCCATTGGGTTTGGCCAATCGGTAGGCACCATTGGAGTAGACCGTCTCTATGACGAATGGTCCCTCCCACTTGGGCTCGAACTTCCCAGCCATCTTGTGAGTCATTATCATCGGTCTTCGAACTGACAAGACAAGGTTACCCACTTGGAATGTTCTTTCTCAGACTTTTTTGTTGAAGGACCCAAAAATTCGAGCTTGGTAAAGCACGATTCGTTGTTGAGCTAGCAGACGTTTTTCATCCAACGCTTCTAACTCTTGCAGCCGCCGACGTTGATTGTCTTCGTCAGTCAGCTGGTTGGTGATAGCTATCCGTAAGGACATGATCTGGATCTCCAGGAGAAGCACTGCCTCGCTTCCATAAATAAGAGAGAATGGCGTGTTTCCCGTGGGTGATCGAACGGTCGTACGGTAAGCCCATAGACATTCGCCGAGATTCTCATTCTAGTCGCGCTTATTAGACGAAACAACTTTCTTAAGTAGCTTGACGATGGTTTTGTTGAACGCTTCAGCTAGTCCATTCGCTGCAGAATTGTAAGCCGTTGATGCCCCATTCTGTATTCTATTTTTATTGCAGAACCGATGGAAAGCGTGGCTCACGAACTGAGGACCATTGTCGTGGATGATCCTTTGAGGAATGTCGAAGCGGTATATGACGTGATGTTTGACAAAGCTAAACACGTTTACAGTTTTTACCTCAGCCAGAGGTACTGCTCCCGCCTACTTAGAAAAGTAGTTGGTGATGGCAAGTATGAACCGATGTCCTCTGGAGGATGGTGGGCTAATTGGCCCAATAATGTTCATTCCCCATGCTTCAAATGGCCAGGCGACTATCGTGGGGTGTAGAAACTCCGAAGGTCGGTGGATGAAGTCAGCATGCAACTGACATACCCGATACTTCTTTACGTAATCTACGGCATCTACCATCATAGTGGGCCAGTATTAGCCCATGTAATGCAATCGGTCTTACAACTTAGGGCCAAGCTGATAGACTCTGCATGTGCCAACGTGTGCCTCTCTGAGTGCTTCTTGTGCTTCTGTCTTGGATAAACATTGCAGGAGAATCCTGTCGTATGAACGACGATACAATATCTTGGTAGCTGTATCGTAGAAGAACCGAAGAAAGGTCTCTTGACAGAAGTAGCTTCCTTCGGGTCTTCGGGTAGGATCCCGTAGACTGTATAGTCTATGAACGAAAACCGGCAATCCCGAACGTCCACATTAGTGTATATTTGTAGTGAGTAACTCAAACACGTATGTAGATTGTTCTTCGGGCAAACCAGCTCCCTGCCCGTTACCGTGATAGTATATTGGGTTCCTACAGGAGCTGCCAGAGAAGCGGCGAGGCCAGCTAGTGCGTCGACCTCCAAGTTCTGCAACTGAGGTACATGTTCTATAAAGAACCCTGTGAATGTAGAGATGATATCGATTATCGCTTGGTGGTATGGAATCAGATCTTCATGTCGAACTTCATATTGTCCTCGAACCTGGTTGATAATCAATTTCGAGTTGCCATAAGCTTCGATGCAGTCAACCCCCAATTGTTTAGCGAGCTGAAGTCCGATGATGAGAGCGTTATACTCGGCGACGTTATTGGTGCATGACTCTTCAGAGAATATGCCTGGTTGATGACCAAGCCGTCAGGAGTGATGAGGACCACTCTGACCCCTGCGATGATCTCACCTTTGGGCCATGTTCTTGAAGCACCGTCAAAGAACATGCATCAAACTAAGTTATCTGAGATGGCATTGGACACTAGAACTTTATCAGGGATGTCATCATAGAGCCTTGATGTCTCTGGCACAGGGTACGCTGCTAAAAAGTTGGCCAATGCTTGGCTTTTGACTGCCTTTTGTGGGACGAACACCATGTCATAAGTGATGGAACTGGGGATTCCCAGGACCCTTACTTTGGTGTGCGTATTGATCGATAGAAAGTTAAACAGATTTAATACGTGTTCTAACCCTTCATAGGCGAAAACTAAGGTTCACGAATTATACCTGCGGTGGAAAGAAGACAAGTAATTCCTGGTAATCTCGAGCGGACGACCCCAAGATCTTTTGCACGTATTCCTTCCTCGAGTTGGACGTCGTATGGGCGACGATCTTCCAACCTTTTCTTCTCCTTGGCAGTCCTCTCTTTCTCTCCTTACGTGAATCACGAATTTAGAGAAAGCTTCAAATTTCTGATCAGTAGTTTGGCGGCCAGAGAATAGAGGATATATATAGGCTACGGCAGGGACCAAGAGGAGAAATTAGGGTTAGGTCTCCTAACGGATCTGGATATCCCGTGTTCAATCCGAACACACAATCCAGGCCCATTAACAATAGCTCGGTCCACTAATGAGCTATTGTTGCACTACCTCCCTAATCATAAATTATGTTTATGGGCTCCTTTTATTTTATGCTCGTTTGGCTCCCCATGTTAAGATATCGAATGTCCATCGATCAAATTAAGTTACTGACAACTATATTGATTCGACATCTTTTATCCTTAAGTAGTACTGCTCAACTTTATTTGTCATGTCGAATATAATCCACCTGCAGGGTTTACATGACAATCCTTATGAGCTCCTTAAGGGGATATCATCAACCCGATGTATCGGGACATAGATTCTATTTATAATCAACAGCCCATCATACATACAATGTTATTTTCCAATTCATGGAAATTGTTGACCCATAATGAATCTCACTCTTTCATAAGTCAAAGTAATGCACACTGCATATACATGTCTATTATTATATCCGAATTAAGAGCACAAGCATCTATAATAACAGAGGTGTTTGTTCTCTTATATAGTCAGTACAAAGAGAACAACCTCAAGTGATCCTGTTCAATACACACAAAGTGTACTAGTGTAAACCTATAGTCAAGATAGACTAATACCAGATTACACTACAACCTTTCCAATAGATTGTCCAAGTTCATCTAGGTTGTGAACAATTTATATACTCCATAGGGAACTGATAATGTGATCTTCTGTGTGGCACCACACACCATATTATCTACAATATAGAATATCAGACATTTGTATTAACACTTGCAACAAATACAATATGCAAACATTTGCCCATATAATTTTTATTCAAAATTTAAGAAAATAAGGTTACTACAAAAGTGATGCATTTAGTATATAAGCCTAACAATAAGGAGTCAAAAGTATCACCCATGTGGCTAGCCGTGAGTTTAAGGCCCCTGGCTTGGTCATGAGGACCCTGAGGGGGTTGACTCGGGAGATGACATGGATCGTCTATCCGGCCACATAATGACGCGTCTTCTGGATAGCGAAGAGCAGGGCAAGACACTCCTTTTCGACAGGATTATACCAATGCTCGGCCCCAATCATGGTCCTACTAAAGTAGTAGATTGCTTGTTCGTGGCCTTCATTGCTCTTCTGGTCTAACAAAGCACTGAAAGAATGGTCCATAGCTCGGACGTATAGCAGGAAGGGTCTCTCCATGAGTGGTGCTACTAGTACTGAAGGACTAATAAGGTACTGTTTGATGTCTTCGAGCGCGCGCTGGCATTCTTCTGTCCAGACGAAAGAAACCCCTTTCTTCATCAGTTTGGTGAAAGGTTGACATCTACCAGAGAGATTTGCTATGAATCTTCTGATATATGGTAAGCGCCCTTGCAGGCCTCGGAGCTCGCGGAGGCTCTTCGGAGGAACCATGTCCAAGATCGCCTTAGTCTTCTTAGGGTCAATATGAATACCCTTGGCTATGATGATAAAGCCCAAGAATTAGCCACTGGAAACTCCCAGAAATGACTTGGTTGGGTTCATCTTCAATTGATGTGCTCGCATTAAGTCGAACACTATTCTCAAGTCGTCCAAGTGATTGGATTTCTTTTTGCTTTTGACGGCAATGTCATCAACGTAAAATTCTACCATCTTTCGAAGGTGCTTGCGAAATACTCATTGTCCGCTTGTATGTTGCTACCGTATTCTTCAACCCGAAGGGCATAACTGTGTAACAGTATATCCCTTTTGGAGTCTGAAATGAAGTATGCTTCTCGTCTTCAGAAAATATCTTGATTTGGTTGTAGCCTGAGAAACCATCCATAAAGGATATACGCTCGAAGCCATAAGTGTTGTCGATCATCACGTCGGTGATCGGGAGAGGAAACTCGTCTTTTGGGCAGGCCGAATTGAGATCCCTAAAGTCTATGTAGACCAGAATTTTTCCATTATTCTTAGTGACTGGGACAATGTTGGCCACCCAATATAGGTGTTGTTCTTCGCGAATGAAGCCACTCTCTAGGATTTTATCGACTTCTTCCTCGATAGCATCCATGATGTTGGGGCAAAAATGTCGTTGTTGTTGTTTGACAAGCTTAGCATTGGGTAAGATGTTGAGACGGTGCTGGGCAACTTGTGGGTCTAAACCCGGCATATCTACGTAGCTTCATGCAAAGACATTGACGTATTCTCGGATAAGCTGTATAAAAGATTCTTTGTCTTCCTCTGTCAAGCTTTTGCTAATGAAGATGGGTTTAGGGGAAGCCTCATCTCCTATCTCAACTTGGACGACTTCGTCTTCAGTAGGAGGTTCACATTGTTCGAAGCGCCATTCCCATTGGGATCCCAGGCGTTGAGTCCAGGGTTCATCCTCGAACTATTCGAGTATTTGGTCTTCATCTTCGGCTGAGGGATCTACAGAGACCATATTAACGGACAATATCTTCTTGAAGGCCTGGCCGATACTGGTATCAGAGTCCCATGCTGAGGAATCAGAGAAGTGTGAATGCATCATGCCCTCCGGCTCCGAGCTCTCCGAAGTTGTTAAGGGTGTAACATAACCCAATCCCCGGCGAGTGCGCTAATAATAGTTTTGGGACTTTTCCTTTGGAGCATGAAGTTGTAAGGGAAGGCATCGTCCTTTGCCATAGTTCAACCCTCTGTCACTGTTCAAGTCGTAACCCATTTTTTGGATGAGGTTTTTGGCTTGAGTAGTGTAACGGTAGGGTTGCATCTTACCGTTATCGGGTTCTGGTTCTGCCGGTACCAGTTGTTGAGGATGCTCCAATCGACCGAAGATGATGGGTTCCTCCTCATTCTTCTTTGCTGGAACTACGAAGTAGGCATTTTGAGAAGGGACAACTCAGCTTGCGAGGCTGGCAGTTGTCACTTGTGTTTGCAGCATATATAGAGCATTGTCTAAGAAATACCTAATGTTCCATTGTGCACAAGTGTAATTCAAAGACAACTTCCTATTAATGAAATGTAAAATTTTATCCCGGAGGATTGCATCATCTAAAGAATGTGCTTTGGTATTGGCGCATATGTAGTCTTCCAACTCTTTATCTGTAAGCACCAGGACTGTCGCGGGAGTGGAAGACGTTTCCCCTTCAGCTTGACTAGCAAGGGGGCTGCAGTCAAAAGTTCATGTGACCTCAGAGTTGGCTTCGAGCCTTCCGGGGAAGCCTTATTTGCATAGGCTCCTGGCTATCCTCTGACATGCTCGAGGATGATCTAGCCGGAGCTTTTCCTCGAAGCTTGATGACGAGAGGGGCTGATGTCTGGAGATATTTCCCCCTCAATCAAACCCTCAATGGTTCTTCAACGATAACTGCGCTTTCAGCCTCGTCGTCGGCATCATTGGCGTCGTCGTCCCAAGGGACTGATTTATACAGATCAACATCCGTACAGTATGCTTTGAGTCTTCAGAGAGACTCGATATCAATAAACTCGATCTTGGTAGTCCCGTTGCTGACCACATACTTTATGCACTGATGGAGAGTGGAGGGCACGATCATGTATTCATGAATCCATGGTCGTCCCAATAGTATGTTGTAGTTTATATCGACGTCAATGACGTAGCAAGTAACGTCAGTCTGGAGATCGCCTATTTGGCATTTCAGGCGATCCTGTCCAGGGGTTCACTTTTTATAGTGTTAAAATTGCTGATTGTAGTGTTCGATGCAGTTAGCCGATGCATCGGGATCCCCAAAACTTGGAGTAAACTATGAGGGATGATGCAGAGCGAAGAGCCGTGGTCGATATAGATGTGATCGACCTTAATGTCCCCAACGTACCCTGTATAGTACAGGGGTCGATTGTTCTTCAGTAGCATGGCCTGTTGAGTGAATGTGATGTTAGGGACACCTCGATAACACTATGATAATGTGGACACTAAGCAGGGTTCTCCTTGGGCGGTTGCGCCTGAGTGAGGAAGGAGTCAGCATTCTGTAAAGCTTTTTTGAGGGCATCTCGAGTCGCTTTACAGCGACGAAGAAGCTCTAAGAGTGATAGTCGAGCCAGAGTGTTGGCCAGCTGCTCCAATATATCAAAATTCTAGGGCTTGATTGGCCCTACTGCTGAGTCTTTTCTCAGAGGCTTGTCAAAGCAAACCTTCTTCTGTTTATGTTTATCTGCAGCAGGCACTTGGGACGGGCCTGCTTTCGATGTATCTGGGTTGTTGGTTGCAATGGGCAGAGGTATCTCTTCCTCTGGATGTTGGTTCTCTTCTCGTTGGTGAGCCGAGCGAGTGGTAACTAGGGTGTCATCAGTTGTCGTAGAGATTATGCAACATGGCCTGACCTTATTTTACTTGACAAAGTACGCTGCAGGCATCATCATGTCTGGAGCAAGATCAAGATGGATCCACATAAGTTTGCCTCACGGCGTTATAAATGGGATGAGCCCCTGAGCATTGTCACGAGCTGGTGGAAGATTGACTACTTCCATTTTGCCCTTGGAATAGGGATTGTACCGTCTTGCACCTCCGTGGTTGGAAAACTTCGAATTGGAGAGTAACCATATTGGCGGTAATAGTCTTCTCCTTATAGTCAAGTGAGATGACTTTGACATCGATGAGATGCTGGATCTATCTTTTCAACATGCAGCAATCACATGTCGAATGGTAGACGTACTGATGATAGTGGCAGTACTTTGGGTTGTCCACTTTTTCCACTACATTGGAGCACTTTGGCGGTGGGAGTTAAAGCTTGCCGCTCTTCATTAACATATCAAAGAGTTCTAGTGTATCTTCATCGTTGAAGGAGTAGGTCTCCTTCGGCCTCTGCGCTTCCGTAGGCTTCGGGTTTGCTGATGCCGAACCTTTAGAAATGTTGACGGTCATGGCTTGCTTCCCTTTTCCGCCTTTGGGGTTGCTGCTGGACGAGCGCCTTCCTTTGTCTTCGAGAAAAAGAAAGTTTAGTCCCAGGAGCTGCGTATCTTGGGCCTTTCTTTTTGCCACATCCGCCTTTGTAACGAAAGGCATCCATTTTGTGCAAGAGGCACTGTTCCACAACTTGATTGCAGAAAGCAGGTTCTTGCGGCAAGAGTACATGAGTATGGGCTCGAGTATACTATGAGGTAACCTAGAAGCTACCTGGCGGAAGCACTCAATGTATGCGCGTACAGGATCTTTCTCCTTCTGGACGATGTCCATGAGAGTCGACATCGTCATGGCCATTCCTCCTTCGTAGAATCGATTGAGGAATAGAGTCTTCAAGTCTTCGAACAATGTAATACAATTATTCGGAAGACTGCAGAACCATTCGTAGGCCACCCCCTACAGGGCCCCTATGAATAGGTGGTGAGAAGAGCGTCATACTTCGGCAGATGCCCTGTTACTGAGGCAAAGTACCTCAAGTATTATCGGGGAGACTCCTTTCCATCGAAGGGCGTAAGCGTCTGCGGATTGTATTTGGGAGATAGACCATATTATCCCACTCAGCAGGATATGGTTGTCGAATCCCCATCCTTTGGAGTGTTGTTCGCTTTTCTTTGGCATCATAGCAAGCGTATAACTCCTAGAGGGCCTACTGCATCTCAGTTGACATCTTAGGTCCTGTGGTCGATGGAGTAGACGATGACGGTGCTGCTTGGTTCACGAGGGGAAGCGTATTGGATCCACCATTAACTGCTGGGTCAGGAGCATGAGTGGAGGCAGCGGGAGTCAACCTCTCCTTGATCTCTAGGATGACAGAAGCTAAAGACTGCATAGTAGTATTCAACTTATTTAGGCTCGTCTCATGAGCTTCTATACGTTTCAGATGACTAGAGCCTTCGCTGCTTTCTGTGTTGTCACCATCGGCCATGAACACGGATATCATGTGTAGATGAGTTAAAGGGACAGTAGATCTTTCGCTCTCTGGCTCGGACGCCTGAGTCCCATCGTCTTTAGGATAGATTGGAAGGTTGCAATCATCCTCAGTCTCATTATAGTTGCTACCCCCAGTTTGTTGGCTAGCTGCACCCGCGGAGGCATCTGTGTCATACAATCCTTTGTTGGATTGGAATACCGGATTGTCATGGATGGTAGAGGACTGGCCACCCCCAGCATCTGACATGGCATCTCCTTGCGGCAAGGAACCAGACTTGGCGCACGTGTGTTGGAACACACCTGTGCTGGGCACTTTCATCTTACTACTCCCAGGCCGCCTCTTGGGCTTGTTGGCCGAGGTAGGAGGATTTTTTGGATAGCTGCTTGAGAGATGGATAATCCCGCGCCGCATTGCATGAAGCAATACGGAGTTCCTCTTCTTCCTCGCTCGTCGACCCTCGGTCGAGTCCCTGATGTATAGCCGCCATTGGTCGCAGTCTTTGGAAGACGGACTGTCTCCTCGGTGGCGATGTGGCTGTCGGGTTACAGAAACAGTTGATGGTGATCTGGGTGCAAGTATGCCTTGGTTTAGGCATTCCTTGTGCCATGGGCTCCTCTTCTGCTTTATAGTTGTAGGAAAGCGTTGGGGTCTTCATCCCTGCACTCACATTGCTCGTGCAGGGAAGCTGCACGCAGGAGTGAGAATACAGAGATAGCTTTCCTCCTCTGAGTTCCTGCGCATGAAGTACGCTCAGGTCCTGATCAGAAAGTTGCTGATGAGGTAGACTCCTTCCATGCTTACAGGAACAATGTTCGCACGAGTCTTTCTCAGTAGAGTGTACCCCTGGCTCGAGTTGTGCACGTGAGTGCTCAAGCGACAGTGGGGTTCTACCGGTCGAGGCGTTGAGACACTCGAACCAGTTTTGTATAGCTTTCCATTGGCTGCACGCGTGACTGTCAATGCAGGCCTTTGGTCGACTATTGGCATAGCATGTTGGTTGCACAAGGCGCGTGCTATCTTAGATTTCTTCCTACTACCCCAAAGGGTGCGTAGTATTCAGAATCCAATGTAGTGGTTAGCATAGCACTTTGGCCGTGTAGGATTTCTTCCTACTACCCTATAGGATTTCTTCCTACTACTCCAGAGGGTGCATAGTATTCATGTCAAAGATAGATCTTCTCGTCGGTACTGCTCCCTCCGGAAGCGGTTGAGCTACTGTGCATTTCCTTCGACGTTGTACCTTTGTTAGGCCTGCCGCAAGAGAGCCGCACTCATCGCTACGCTTTCCCGGAGTGGGAATCTAGCGAGGCGGCGTGGTGGCAGTAGCAAAAATCTTCTTTGTGACTTCGTTGGTCAGGGGGTTCTTGAGCGCAGTCCCCTCCGTCGTGCTACACGTCGCAGCCGCCTTCGGCACCCAGGTGCGTCGAGTCTTCTTCGGTTTTACGAAATGCTTCGAAGGACTTAACTTCTCCTCCGAAAAAAGATCCTTAAAAGCTTGTCGATCGAAACGTACGACCAACATCTTCTAGAAAGATCCTAGCAAGTTGTCATCAGATTGTGCCACTACATTCTCGTTGAAGGAGAAGGAAGTCCCCGGCAGAGTCGCCATCTTATGTGCCATGACAAAAGGTTTGAACTTTTTGTATTTTAAACGTAAAAAGAGTATAATCTATTCCTAAATAGGAGATCTAAGTTCAAAATTTTTGGAAAAGTGTGGCGGTGGAGATCGACAACTGCAGCAGCTCCTTTACTCCGTTGACAATCTGACGACGAGTTGAACTTGCTTTGGCTTTTTGGTGCAGGTGATTGAAACTCTAGGGTTACCAATCAAGAGGATGTCGAATTTGAAGATTTTGAAGCCTCTTCATTAAAGGAAAACTCCTTTTATTTATAGGGGAGGGGGCACATATGCGATGCGCATTAGGATTTGAGATATGAAAGAATCTGCAGTTATTACACAATGAGGGCTACTGCTGAGCTGACACGTGGCGGACATTGAGATTCCTCTCTATCGATATCTAGAGTGGTTATCAACATAAACGAAGAAAAAGACACGTGGCGTGTGTCTATTGCTCGAAGTCTTCTATTCAGATGAAGCCGAGTAGATCTCGGATTCCATCAGAGTTGGATTTTGTTTATCTTAGGAGACCACTGGTTTAAATAAACCGATTGGACATTGCCTTCATCCATATAAACAAACTTTATCCTTATCCGTAATTTTAAACCAACTGATAAGATATTGCTCTTATCAACAGAATCAATCTGTCTTATCATTAAGAGCGGTGGTTTAAACAAACCGATTGGGTGGGACCATGCTGTCTGCGCTTCTGGCGAAGCCTTAGTGCTGCTGTACTTCTAGGCGATGAGTTGACCGTTCTTCTGAAAACGACGGAGCCTCTGTGCTTTTTGGGCGACGAGTAAGCTGTGTTTCAAAGATGATGGAGCCTTTGTGCTTCAGGGCCACGAGTAGACTTATGTTTCCAAGACGATGGAGCCTTTGTGATTTTGTGCGACGAGTTGCGTGTTTCAAAGACAACGGAGCCTCTGTGCCTTTGGTTGACGAGTAGGCTGTGTTTTGGAGACAACGGAGCCTCTGTGCTTTTGGACGACGAGCAAGCTACATTTTGGAGCCTCTGTGCTTTTGAGGCGAGAGCGTCGTGTGGAGAAATTGGCTATCTGCGCTCCGAGTCGAAGAGAGGGCGCAAGTACCTGGCTGTGCTTCTGAGTCGAAGGAGCTAGTTCCTGTCGAAGTCTTTTTTAAGATCATTTAATAACTGTTCTCCTTGATTGAGGAGTCAGTCGTCCTCCTCTTTAATTGTCGTCGTTATTTGGGGGAATTCGAGAAGTTAGTGCCCTAGGACTTAGTGGAATGAACCTATAAAATGAGGTTCGTTGTGCTGAGTTCTAGGTTCATCGCATTAATCTGGGCACTTTGACCGACGGCCACGTGGCGTGTTGGTTGGACCACACTTACCCTATATAAAGGGAAGTTTTTCTGAAGCGTCGTCTTTCTCTCAAAATGTTATGCTTGATCCTGACTTAGCTCCGAACGACCATTAGCCTTGCACAAGTCGGCTGATGGTTGTGGATGCCTTCGTTCAAAGAGGCTATGTCTTTGTAGAAGAACACCTAACTGGTCCTGAGAAATACCCGAATGTCCATCACAAGGAGTTTGAACCTGGGTGACGTTTTAGAGGTCTTCGAGGTCCAAACTACAGGGTTAGGACTGGTTTCCAACCCGATGAGCCCTCTGTTGTGCTAAGCCCCGCTCATCAGCGGCTGTGTGCCTTCGTTATGCTCGAAGAGCCGTAGAAGCTGACTCACTTTTGAAAAGAGCCGGCCGTCATGTCTCGGACCAGTAACTGCTTCATTAGCCATATTGGAGTTCCTCCGTGTCTGGCTGTGAAGTGGTTTGCTCTGACGAGGCTGCACGTCTGAAGGGGGCTGTGCGTCTGGGGCCATGTGGGAGCAGACTTTGATGGCGACTGTATTCACATCTGCTATCTGCAAGCATTTTCTGTGTTTGTCCATGACGATCACACTATGAAGATTAACCCCATTGTAGATTTTTAAGAGTTTTTAGTTCTTTTCATGTAATCATGTAGAGTCTGTAATAGATCCTTGTAGCTATGATTTTAATAAAAAGAACTCTTTGTGATCCTTTCTGTTCTGTGAGTTTGTCTTTTCTGTTTGCGCATTTGGTCACCTGTACTTTTGACAATATCTGCGTATTTGTATGCTTCTACAAGCCAGAAATCCGATCTTTCTGTCTATCTAGTGCCTTCGCGGAGCGGGGCACTACATAATTACCCACCGAGAAAAAGTTTCATCCTTGAAACTTAAGGAAAAACTTACGATATCCATAGCAGCGATAGTCATCATCCTTCGCCATCATCAATCCATAAAAATCACAGTCCAGATCATATCAAAACTCTTGTTCAATAAAACATCCCAATCCCAATCAATAAAACATATGTCGGCGTCATAAAAATATTTACGAACTTATTTTATGGAACGTTCACCTCATCGATGATATCAAGTAGGCAAGAAAATTCAGATCAGGAGAATATCTTCAAATTCAATTGAATCAACAATTTTTTGGCCAGATAATCGTGTTGCTCTGATACCACTATGTCACGCTCCGATCCTGTAGAGTTCTTTCGTCCTCACTTCGAAGTCAGTGGAACTATTCGTTCTCGCTTGGGCGTGATGCCGTGCAAGCCTAAGTTGCACTTGCACAAGGCTAAGACCTGTAACATGACAAGATAGACAAATATCTTAAGCAATACAGCAGAACAGAATGCAGATATTTAAAACAACAGCGGATATATTGCAGAATATGAATTGAACACATTTGTAACAGAAATAATTCTCATTATTGATATCTTTGAACAGATTACAAAGCTTTTATTTCTCTCTGATACAATGTGATACTTAGCTTACATTCTCTCAGAAACTTTACGGAAGTACAATGATCCCGTTCCATACATTACATCCCTTTATATACAAAACCAACTCTTCGAAACAGATGTCCATCTCCGTCATGCCCTAATTCCAAAATTATAGGAACTTGAGGTGCGAGCATGCTAGCTGATACGATCTTAGGATAAGTTCCTAATTTAATGGACTTATCCCGAGACGTACTACGCTGTCAAGGGTACTAAAAGTAACTAATTATCTACATCTCAATCCACAGTAATGAAATGAACATAATATACTAAAGTTGGCCACCCAGTAAAATACATGTTCGAGCAAGCTCGAGAAAGGAATAAGCTTGGTAATAATAGGCTATATAGCAGCATGAAGCAAATACAGGTGAAATATATGCATGATAAAGTAAATGGAAATACCAAGAACACATATATGAATATATACCTGAGACCTCGGTGCATCACGCAGCACCTGCCCATATATTCTGTACTAACTGCTCAGCGAATACCTGGAGAGATCACCAGGTCCTCAGCGGGACGTAACAAGATACAAATATACGTGCCATAGTATGAACTGAATATAATTGACCAACCTGAATCATAACATGGTCCAATATCCAGTCATCAATCAGCTAACCATATCTCTGACCACTCCTGATCAAAGGATGGCATACCATTCTATGATAGGACACTGTCCCATGATACGGTCCGACATAGGTACACGAACTAACCAGTCTATGTGAATGCATGTTGAAGAAAACCTTTGAGCGTATGGGTAGATAAATCCGGGATTTTTGTCGAAAAATAGGTCGACGTCGGATCACGAGCCAATGTAAACATACAAGCACTAGTATACCTCCCGACCCTACCTAGCGCACAGCTAGTGGCGGCTACCGGACATATCCACTAGTGTATGTATGTCCTATAACCGAGTATCCACGCCCATAACCGGGTATCCACTAAGGCTAAAATAATGTAATTGTCTGTCCCATATGCCTACTGTTTGTCTTTTCCACCCAGAAATGTACAAGTCGTATTCACGACCCAGACAATCCATATCTCAATACGAGTCTCTAACCCAGACACCATCTAACTCTATATGTACCGACACACGAACCGCTCGCAACGATGATCAGTCGAATGCGTAAGTTCATGCCAACATAATGAACCTCACTCAAGGTGCCGTGTAATATCTCGTGTCAAGTCATAGAAGTTATTCGGGATAACTTCACCATCTCGGGTATGTCTACTAACTCTAAGTTACACACACGCACACACCCATTATAACATCGATGCCATCATCAATAAAATCCAAGTCATCCTTGGATGCACACTACCAGTGTCACCAACTAACAACACAATAGTAGATATGAATAATGTAAATAGAACAAGTATGTCAAGGTATTGCCTGGGGTGAAGAAGTGAGCCGATAATTTCTTGCAGACAAATCGTCAAGTCCAAGAATGGTAGCAACATAAGAGTCTCCAAGAATGTCATCGGACGCTGAAACAAACATGACCAACGTTTCCAAAATAAGAAAAATAGCTAGGATAGACTACCCATAAGTCCAATTCTGGAAAAAGGAGCAAAATGGTAATTTTGGGTCAAAATGTGGTCCACCGTTGGACCCACTTTGCACCAAAAAATATGTCAGGATCAAAGTCATCAAAATCTAGCAAGTTATATGTCTACGAGTCCAGAATGACAATACAAACCCAACGGTACATCCGAAAGTGGATTCCGATGAGTCGATCTCAAAATTGTCCGTTGACTTAGACATTGGAATCCGGTTTGCACGAAAATACATGTCGGAGTCCAAGTCCAACATATATGTCAATGAGTCCAGAATAACGATACGAACTTAACGGTATATTCGAAAGTGGATTCCGATGAGCTGATCTCAAAATGACCCGTTGACTCGGATTGTGAGGCCCACCTTGCACCGAAATGTGTGTCGGGGCCCATATCCTCCAAATCTAGAAAACAATTTATGAATGCATGCTAGAACGATGCCACGAGTCCACTGGGGGCATCAGAATTGGAATTCGGAGTCCCGGGTACAAAATTGGATGTTTTTACAAGTTGGAAATTACGAATTCGGATGGCCAACTTTGGCGTCAAATTCAACCAATCAAACGAGATCACAATAAAATAAAACTTTAATGAAAAGAAGTTGGTTATACTAGCTATGCACAGGAACTGGTGACACATCAAACGGAGCTGCAACGGCGAAAATACAATTCCATGAAGTTGGCTCCTTAAAACTGTCCAAAATAAACACAATTATTCGGGCAACTTGGCGGCTGATTTTGACATAGCAAATGATATAATTATCGGCTGATAGAATTAACAACAGAAAACATGCACAAAGTTTCTTCCACAATGTGTATTTCCTGACTTCATAATTCGTGCGTCACTACGGGATACCGTGCAAAACGCACGAATCGCCCCTATCACACGTCAGGGAAGTCGAGGACGACGTAAGGGGGTTCACTGCAGCCGCACGCTTGTGGGAGGGTGGTCGCGGCCACCACGTGGCAAAGGGCGGCCGGTCGGGGCCTCGTCGATAAGTGCGACCGCATCGCACGCGCGGCTCACTGTATAGCAGCGATAGCAGCAATGGATGCTGCGAACCACCATGGCGGCCGTCGGTAAGGGTTGTCGCCGCAACTGCCATACAGGGAGCGTCGAATGCTATGGGAATAATAGCAGTAGCAGCAAGTGTTGCTGCTGTCGCCTTAATCGCGCGGCCCTGGGGTAGCTGCAGGCGGTGGCCCCCTTGGGTGGCACCCCTGGGTGGTGGGTTCCTTGCCGCGGCCGACCAAGGGGGTGGCAGCACCCACGGCAGTAGGAGAGCAATGGCAACAGCCATTCAAGCAGCAGTATAAGAAGAAGAAGATGGTGATGGTGATGGAGGGGGAGATTTAGAGGAGGAGAATATTAGGGTTGAGGGGTGTGAATGTTAAAGAGGAGGAAAGGAAGAAGATGATGAGAAGGTTGATGGTGATAGAATTTTTAGGGCGAGATAGAAAGGAGTTGTCGACTGAGGTTTGTAGAAGGTGAAGCAGCGGTAAAGAATGAAAAGAAATAGGGAAAGAGTGTTTGTGTATGAAATGGTAAGGAGTGTTGGCTGTGAGTAGTGGTTTAGGAGGAGAAAGAGTGGAATCTTTTCAAAAGTGATATTGTGTTGTTGAGTTGTGATTGGACAAGGGTTAGATGTGTCTTAGGCAACTTTTCCTAAGAATCTCATGGCTTGGCCAAAATAGGCTAATTTGGATGGTAAGTGTTTGAATGAGTATAAATAGAAATTGCACTCTAATCTTTTGGTTAGTGAGTTGTACAAGGGTGTTTAGTGTTTTGTAGAAATGGGATGGTGTTGTGTGTGTAGGTATTAATAAGAGGAATAACATGAAGCTTGGGTTGGTCCAGTTGAGTCGGGTCGGGTCAAAAATCGGGCTTCGGACAACAAATGGCTTAATTTAGTCATTTATGATCACGAGTAAATAAGTAGCATGCGGGAGATCAATTAGTTGGCACGCAAGTGGAATGTGCGTAGTAGGCTCAGATTAGGTCAAAATCATATATTGGGTCGATTAGGTTGGATCGATGTCGAGCCCCGAAATTAAATTAGAAGTTAGGTCAGGTTTTACGGTAGGTAATCAAATGGTCTAAATTGACCCAAAAGTTGTGCGATGTAAATAGAATACAAAGGAACAAGTTTGAGTGGGATATGATATATCGACATAAAAATAAATTGTCTAGATCAAAACTCATGAAAAATGTTTCGAGAGATTGACATCTCTGGCGCTCCAAAAATCAAACTCACGGAAAAGTATATTTAATGATCAAAACTAATTATAATAAAATAATTATTGAAAATAATTCCTTTAATAAAATTTAAAATAATCCCTAAAATTCAGGGTGCTTACAACCTACCCACCTTTGAGAATTTCGAACTCAAAATTACAATAAAACATAGTATAAGAAGATAGAAGATTAATATCTTAAAGGAGTCAAGTACGACTAGTCGCAACCAGAAGGCCATGGTCGTGATTCTACTAGCAAGGTTTTGGAAAGGAAATACCGGAATTTAGGTGTTACAGTCTACAATAATCTTAGATACTATCATGTTACTGTTGATCAGGGTTTCAATACGTTAGAAGGAATTGACTTGATTGGTCATTACTAGAGCGAGGTGGCATAGAGGGATTTGTAATCGAGTTTGAAAGAATCGCGAACAAGGAGTTGCAGATCATGGTACGAAGAGTTTTGAAAAGGTCCAGAAGAGATTTTCCACAAGAATATGATACGACTAAGTAGATACTTGATCAAAAATTTGGAAGGAGTGGTGTCCTAGGATAATATGATCATTAGGCAGAAGAGGTATGAAATCAGAATTTTAGATTTGAGATCAAAGCATGGCTAAGGAAGAGTAGGGTCTTCTCAATCGTATCTTTGGAATGATAAAATGCTAAATCACGCAACCGTGATTTACAAGCTTGGGAATAGGAAGGAAAATAATGTAGATATGTCTCAAACAAATACGGAAAGTCACTTAGAATAATTCGAAAATTAAGTGGGCTGAGATAATTTCACACCAATTCATAATATTATTTAGCCTATCGATCAGGTTCCTGGGATAACATATGATCCATCAAATGCGGCTACCATGATCCAAATCATAATATTCGAAAGTCCTTGATATCATCTAATTTTTCCATTAGTACACTCCATTCTACGGATTATCCTTTTCAATTGTAACTTCCGCTAACACAATATCAAGATGCTCATAATATGATATGCCAAGGTCTTCAAACGTCTTCGATTCTTAAATATTTAATTCCTAACTTATCCTCTTTGAAATATCTCCATCTTCAAGAAATTTGCCATCCACTATGTACTTACTCAGCTCTAGATTCTATTTATCAAACTATTTAGGATTACTCTACCTCTCTATCTTGAAATCTTTTCTTCTCATCTCCTGTCGTAATCTTGATCGGTGTTTACAACTTTTCCATATTAATATCTTCGCTTTTCATTATCATTTTTCTAATATTGCCCTTATGTATCATGAATTTTAATCGTCTGTCTCCTCGTGATAATCTCCTCATTCTTTATCTGGATCTCAACTTCAATATCTTGCTTAAGCTATGGTTCTCTCCTTAATCCTCTTTATGTTGTCGTAGATATTCATGGTCGTAATCTTCATCTCAAAAAAATTTCCTGAAATTTCATTCTGATTCACCTTCATTTATTTTAGACCAAACGAACTTTTCCTTATAATTCTCTCTTCTTGTATATCGACTACTTATCCTCAACTAATACAATATTCCAGTTGTAATTTCGCTTGGGTCTCTAACTAACTTGCATCAATAAGGGTTTACCAGTCTGGCTCTTGAGGTAACTAACTTTATTCTTAGATCATTAGCTACGATTAATCATCGGAGATCATGATCAATTTTTGAACTTAATCAACCTTGAAACTCTATGCTACACCTTTAAAAGCCTTAAGTCATATCCAATAACAGTCTAACCAGTGTTCTACCTTATCTATCCATAAACAATCATATGTTTCTCACAAGCGTGCATAACTATCTGCTAAGAATAATCTGATACTTGGTCTAATAAGTACTTATATCTAGTACCTCTATCGTAGTCTAACTCTATTGATCATTCTTCCAGTCCTTATCTCCAATAGTTCATTCAAGGTTTGACTCATCCAACATAGAGTTGGTTGACTAGTCTAACTCGATCTTATCTATTCCTAGATCACACTTCTTCATGATACTTAATCTTTCTAGGATAGTTCCTCATCATCCAAGAAAATTTGTTTTCCCTATTATACCATATTCCTGATTTTTCCTCTATGTGAAAATTACTCAACTTTTAGTACATCTATCAAATCTTATATCTGGTCATGATCATCATGCTTCACCAATTTGTTCATCCTGACAATTCCTCGAACTTTAATTGATATCATCCCTTGAAACTTTCAAGTTGTCTTCCTTTAAATTCAATCCTTACGATCAGAGGATTTTTCTGTACCTTCTTTAGTCAACCTTTATGGTTTTATGATAATTCTCTGCAGTACTCTATCTAACTCAAGCAGAGGGTGGCATAGTTTTGGCCTAATATCCTCATGTCTTCTGGTATGGTTAAACTATGCACTATTCTCTATTCTACATCCTATCTTAGAGGGGTGTCTTTACAGTCTACCCACCTTAGCTAATCACCTAGCCCTATCAAGCATGTGTTACTATATCTTTTCAGGTAAACTTTCTAGCTCAATGTGATAATTTACATGATGTTGTCGAATCACTAATTTGTGACTTAGCAATCATTCAACCAAAGGGATTTTCCTATAAAAATTTAAACCTCGATAGAAATGTCATTCTTATCCTATCTGTCTATCTAGTAAAGCCATCTATCTAAACCTTTACATACCCTCAAATAATTACCTATAAGATATTCTATCTACCTTAGTCACAACCAATAATAATATAATGACGAAGTGATCATCAACACAAGTGCTCATCCTTCCGAGAGAAGGAAAGACGAGAATTCATAAATAGTAATTCAAGAATGGTATGATTGAGCACAAATGCAAAATTCCAAGGGTGGTAGTAGAAGTCAAAGGAATTTTCAGTAGCAGTAGTGGATTGAGATTCTAATATATATCCTAATGCAGGCTCATCCGGTACAGTAACGTAATCGAAACAATTTATCTCGACCTGTATGGGCCACCACAAAAACATGGCACGCCCCAATTCCAAAATTATAGAAACTTGAGGCACGAGCATGCTAGCTGATACAATCTTAGGATAAGTTCTCAATTTAATGGACTTATCTCGAGACATACTTTGTTGTCAAGGGTACTAAAAGTAACTAATTATCTACATCTCAATCCACAGTAATGAAAGGAATACCAAGAATGAACATAATATACTAAAGTTGGCCACCCAGTAATATACATGTTCGAGCAAGCTCGAGAAAGGAATAAGCTTGGTAATAATAGGCTATATAGCAGCATGAAGCAAATACAGGTGAAATATATGCAGAAAAAAGTAAATAGAAATACCAAGAACACATATATGAATATATACCTGAGACCTCGGTGCTTCACGCAACACCTGCCCAGATACTCTGTACTAACTGCTCAGCGAATACCTAGAGAGATCACCAGGTCCTCAGCGGGATGTAACAATATACATATATACATGCCATAGTATGAGCTGAATATAAATGAACAACCTAACTCATAACATGGTCCAATATCCAGTCATCAATTAGCTAACCATATCTCTGACCACTCCTGATCAAAGGATGGCATACCAGTCCATGATAAGACACTGTCCCATGATATAGTCCGACATAGGTACATGAACTAACCAGTCTATGTGAATGCAAGTTGAAGAAAACCTTTGAGCGTATGGGTAGGTAAATCAGGGATCTGCGTCAAAACTCGGGTCGACGTCGGATCACGAGCCGATCTAAACATACAAGCTCAAGTATACCTCCCAACCCTACCTAGCGCACAGCTAGTGGCCACTATCGGACATATCCCCTAGTGTATGTATGGCCCATAACCGGTATCCACGCCCATAACCGGGTATCCACTAAGGCTAAAATAATGTAATTGTCTGTCCCATACGCCTACTGGTTGTCTTCCCCACCCAAAAATGTACAAATCGTATCCACGACTCAGATAATCCATATCTCAATGCGAGTCTCTAACCTAGACACCATCCAACTCTATATGTACCGACACACGAACCGCTTGCACCGATGATCAGTCGAATGAGCAAGTTCATGCCAACACAATGACCCTCACTCAAGGTGCCGTGTAATATCTTGTGTCAAGTCATAGGAGTTATTCGGGATAAATTCACCATCTCGGGTATGTCTACTAACTCTAAGTTACACACACACACACACCCATAACATCGATGCCATCACCGATAAAACCCAAGTCATCCTTGGATGCACACTACCAGTGTCACCAACTAACAACACAATAGTAGATATGAATAATGTAAATAGAACAAGTATGGCAAGGTATCTTGCCTGGGGTGAAGAAGTGAGCCGATGATGTCCTGCAGACAAATCGTCAAGTCCAAGAAGGGTAGCAACATATGAGTCTCCAAGAACGTCATCGGATGCTGAAACAAACATCACCAATATTTCCAAAATAAGAAAAATACCAAGGATAGACAACCTATAAGTCCAATTCAGGACAAAGGAGCAAAATGGTAATTTTGGGTCAAAATACGGTCCACCGTTGGACCCACTTTGCACCAAAAAATGTGTCAAGATCAAAGTCATCAAAATCTTGCAATTTATACGTCTGCATGTCCATAATGACAATACGAACCCCACAGTATATCCGAAAGTGGATTCCGATGAGTCGATCTCAAAATGGTCCGTTGACTTGGACATTGGAATTCGGTTTGCACAAAAATGCATGTCAGAGCCCAAGTCCACTAAATTTAGCAAAGTATATGTCAACGAGTCCATAATGACGATACGAACCCAACGATATATCCGGAAGTGGATTTCGATGAGCCGATCTCAAAATAACCTGTTGACTAGGATTGTGAGGCCCGTCTTGCACCGAAATATCCTCCAAATCTAGCAAACTTTATATTAATTCATGTGAGAATGATGTCACGACTCCATTGGTGGTGTAAGAATAGGAATCCGGAGTCCCAGGTCCAAAATTGTAATTTTTACAAGTTAGAAATTACGAATTCGGACGGCCAACTTTGGCGTCAAATTCAACCAATCAAACGAGCGCACAATAAAATGAAACTTTAATGACAAGAAGTTGGTTATACCAACTGTGCACAGGAACTGGGGGCACATCAAACGGATCTGCAATTGCGAAGATACAATTCCACGAAGTTGACTCCTCAAAACTATCCAAAATAAACACAATTATTCGGGCAACTTGGCGGCCGATTTTGACATAGCAAATAATAAAATTAATGGCTAATATAATTAATGGCAGAAAACATGCACAAAGTTGCTGCCACAAAGTGTACTTCCTGACTTCAAAATTTGCGCATCGCTACGGGATACCGTAAGAAATACACGAATCACCCGTGTCACACGTCAGGGAAGTCGAGGACGACGTAAGGGGGTTCGCCGGAGCCGTCTGCCTGTGGGAGGGTGGTCGCGGCCACCACGCAACAAAGGGCGGAGTACGACCGTGTCACGTGTGCGACTCACTGTACAGCAGCAAAAGCAGTAGTGGCTGCTGCGTACCACCACGGCGGTCGTCGGTAAGGGTAGTCGCAGCAACTGCCATACGGAGAGCATCGAATGCTGCGAGAATAATAGCAGTAGCATCAAGTGCTGCTGCTATCGCCTTGATCGTGCGGCCCTGGGGCAGCTGCAGGAGGTGGGCCCCCGTAGGCGGCACCCTTGGGTGGTGGATGCCTTGCCACGGCCGACCAAGGGGATAGCAGCACCCACGGTAGTAGGAGAGTAACGACAGCAGCCATTCAAATAACAGTATAAGAAGAAGAAGATGGTGACGGTGATGGAGGGGGAGAGTTGGAAGAGGAGAATGTTAGGGTTGAGAGGTGTGAATGTTAAAGAGGAGGAGAGGAAAAAGATGATAAGAAGGTAGATGGTGATGGAATTTTTAGGGGGAGAAAGAAAGGAGCTGTCGGCTGAGGTTTGTAGAAGGAGAAGTTGCTGTAAAAAATGAGGAGAAATAGAGAAAGAGTGTTCGTGTATGAAATGATAAGGAGTGTTGGCTGTGAGTAGTTATTTAGGAGGAGAGAGAGTAGAATCTTTTCAAAAGCTATATTATGTTGTTGAGTTATGATTAGACAAGGGTTAGATGTGTCATAGGCAACTTTTCCTAAGCATCTCCTGGCTTGGCCAAAATAGGCTAATTTGGATGATGAAGGTTTGAATGAGTGTAAATAAGAATTTCACTCTAATCTTTTCGTTAGAGAGTTGTGCTAGGGTGTTTGGTGTTTTTTAGGAATGGTGTGGTGTTGTGTGTATATGTATTAATAAGAAGAATAACATGAAGCTTGGGTTGGGTCCAGTTGAGTCGGGTCGGGTCAAAAATTGGGCTTCGGGTAATAAATTGCTTAATTTAGTCATTTATGATCACAGGTAAATAAGTAGCATGCGGGAGATCAATTAGGTGGCATGCAAGTGGCATGTCCGTAGTAGGCTCAGAATAGGTCAAAATCATCTATTGGGTCGATTAGGTTGGATCGATGTCGAGCCCCAAAATTAAATTGGAAGTTAGGTCAAGTTTTACGGTAGGTAATCAAATGGCCTAAATTGACCCAAAAGTTGTGCGATATAAATAGAATACAAGGGAACAAGTTTGAGTGGGACATGATATATCAATATGAATATAAACTTGTCTAGATTAAAACTCATGAAGAACGTTTCGAGAGATTGACATCTCTGGTACTCCAAAATTCAAAGTCACGGAAAAGTATATTTAATGATCAAAACTAATTGTAATAAAATAATTATTGAAAATAATTCCTTTAATAAAATTTAAAATAATCCCTAAAATCTCGGGGCTTACAATCTCTTGGCATCTCTTCTGATTTCTGGCTCCTGAGGATGAGGCTCGGGCTATCGCTTCGGACTATCTATCTCGATTAATCTTACACCTTCGTGCAGACTGATGGTGGGGTCAGTATATCAATGTACTGGTAATTGTGAACAAAGACTACATCGTCTGAAACGATCACTAATTCAATTAGTAAAAATATATTTCTTGTGATGTGATCTTTGTCACGACCCACACCCAGTGTAGGGGCACGAGAAGTGGGTACGACTAGCCTACGCCGTAGTGTCGACGGTAGAACGTTGTCATAGGTCACATACATCTAACACAGTATATATGTAACTGCACATGATATACTCTCCAATCGGAGGACAATACAGAAGGTACATCTAAATCATAATTCCAAGGTAGAAGTAGCACGATATGATAGATATAAAATCTCAAATAGAGATCATACAAACAGAAGGAAATAAGTCTAAGTGTCTAAACGACACAACATCTCTACATCCAGAAATATAATACAACTCAGAATGTCAATACAAAAATAATAAAATAAGATAAATAGTCTAGCTATCTAGCCTAGACTATAGGGATGGTGTCCCCAACTGCTACTGCTGGATCCTCCTATGGAACCAACTGACAGGTGTTATCTAAGTGGGCTCCGTAGTAGGTGGTACAGAAGTCTTCATCATCCTCTGTAATATTTTCAACAGGTCCAGTCAGAACAGGAACGAGCACAAAATCTCTCACGCAGTTCATATCATGGCAAAAAATATAAAGCAAACAAAAGAGTAAGATACATGAACGGTAAGAAATGTACATAAAAGATAAGAGAGATATTTGTAAACTAGAATATCTATATGGTAAATAAGAACTGTAAGAGACTAAGTGATTTAGAGCACAAGATGGTTATGTAAACATGTTGGATTGTACATGAATAAGCTATGGAGTTGCACATGAATAGCTACTGGGGATAATGATTCATATAACCACTTCTATTTACCCCTGCCCCAATCAATACACAAGGATCCATTCAAGTTAAGTTACTGCACATGAATAACAACTAATTTATACCTGAAGCTCATATAAACATGAGTGCACATGAATATTTATACATGAAGCTCATGTGAGCATGACAGTACATGAAAGCACATGATTGTACATAAATAAAAATGAGTACAAGGAGTACATGATGCACATGATAAAGTACATGAACATAAAGTACCCGATGCACCCGCTTGGGGATAACATCTCCTGATAAGATCCATATAATACTAATCCGTGATAATATCATGACGACATCAAGTAAAGTAATCTTGTAATTTCTAGTTTTCTAAATAAGGGTAATTTTGAAATTTTATAATTTTAATTATTTATAAATGGTATTTAAATTATGTTATGATTTTTGGTGATTTTTAATCATTTTAAAACTATTTAATTCTACGACTTGTGATTTTGATATTTTGCTAGTGAAACCCTATAGACTACTTGACCTAGCGCCTAACCATGTGATTAGGATGTTTTATCTGTCATTTTTGCCTAGGGGTATTTTGGTCATTATGAATTATTTTAATTTATTTTATAATTGTTTGATTGGTGATTGCTATATTTAACTTTTACTAGTTGTGACTTTAGAGAACTAGATGTTGACTTTGACTTTGGTGACTTGGTTAGAATGGTGTGGACCCTAGTCTAACTTAAGTAGACCCAAGTTGACTTGTTTTGGACTAAGTTGCATGGAGAGATTAAAGTGCTTTAGGTGTTTGAACTAATGGCTAAGTGTTTGGACACCTCGTGTCCAGTTTGCTGGACACGAGACACCCTGTGAGACACGTGGATATATACACGACACACTATCAACCCTTATTTTGATGTTTAATTGGTTTTGGTTATGATGATTTAGGGTTCGAGCTTGAACTCTGATACCTGTCTTAGCAACAGAGAACACTTGCATGTACATTACCTATACACCACATTACCTGTGACACTTCACCACAATTGAGTGTCCTGCATCATTTACTATAGTTAGATCAAGTTGGTATCAGAACACATATCACCTGCATATGTCTGCATCCATACATTATATTTCATTCTTTTGCATTTCATTGCCTCTTGCATTTGCATACCACATTGTCCTGCATATAGGATGTCTTCATACATATGAACACTCAGCCACTGTCTTTATTGCATTCACTTAGCCAACTGCACATATCCTTGCAGTCCCTGTCACTCATTCCACTGCATTTATTAGTTCTCACTGCACATGTTAGTCACTGCATCTATGATTAGATCACTGCATAAATTTAGTTGGCACCCTGCACTTGGGAGCATCTAACCTTCTACTCACCAATCCATCCCTTGGAATCAGTTCAGATTTGAACCTTAAGCTCAGTACCCAACTTGCTCAGTTTTTACATTCTTTTATCTGTCTTGAACGATTGAGGTTCAGACCTGAGGTCCACCCTTGCTTTAGCTTGTAGCAGTGGATAGGATATACTATGTTCAGTCCAAATTTTATAGGAGGGTGTGGCTTGAGAGTTGAATGACGTCTTCACACATATAATCCTTGCCTTTGTTGCGTTTTCCAAAACTCTTTGACATATACCCTTAGCACTATTGGTTCACTCCTATGTAATCACTAATTGTTGCTGTCCACATTCCTTAGATGTTAGCCCATGCTTTGCCTTTGAAGTAACAAATGATTGTGGTATTTGGCTTAAAATATCAGTCTTTGGTATGGCCATAATATGCAGCCTCATACATATTTTGGGAGAGAATGGTAGTTGTTAGTAAGTTGTTTGGTCTCATAAGTTATATATAGGGTAAAATCAGTTGTAGTATAGAAATGGCTTGGGGGACATTCATGAAGGCACACCTACTGTTCGATCTTGCATACCTTGGCATATTGAGACTTCATTAGCCACTGTTTCAACTGAACACTCATGCATTCATCTATAGCCATTATTGTCCAGGTACATCCTATAAGCATTGACTTTGTTTGCAGCCATATCCATTTGCACATGCATCTGTCCTGCCACTTGACATTGTTCTGCACCTTCATCATTCACTAACATGCCCTGCTCTCTTGCATATCAAGCATATGACACTCATTCATTCCTCATTTCTTTACTATACAAATTCATCCACTGCCCTGCATTCAGTTCACTGCACAATATAACTACTGCTTACCTGTAATTCTTGAGCACATTCACATATCACTACATTCTTGTTCTTAGAATGATGGAAAGAATGAAAAGAGGCACAAGTTTCAAGAGGGATTTTATAGGGATAGGTACCCTATGTGGCTGGCCATCAATGCTAGGTTTAGGGTTTTGGGGAATCAATCTAAGGGCTCTCATTCCATCTAGTATATTCAATGGTCAAAAATCTAGGTTTCCCCCTTTAATTAAGTTGCAACCTAGTTTATTCTAACTAGTCATGACTTAACCCAACTAACCAATACTAACTAATACTCACCATGGCTAACTAGACTAGCTATGACTAATCTAGGTTAGGTCCAAACTAGGTTAGGGCTAATCACAATCACATGGCAATCCATTTAATGATATTAAATCACACCATTCCTAATAATTATATTAAATTCCAATAAATATATATTAAATTCAAAATGACCAAAATACCCTCAAGCTAAATGTACTAAACAAAAATCTCTACCCACATGGTTAGGCTCTAGGGCAGACAGTCTCTACGGTTTCACTAGCTGCACATCAAAATCACAAGTCATGATATTTAAACAGTTTTAAAATGATTAAAAATCACCAAAAATTTATATTATTATTTAAATATCATAATTAAATAAATTAAAACACAAAATTTCAAAATTACTCTCATTTTAGAAAACTGGGTGTTACAAGTCTACCCTCCTTAGAAAAATTTCGTCCTCGAAATTGAAATGGTAGTAATCCTTCTAGGTCAAACACCCCACAATCAAAGTCTCAATTCACACAGTCCGATAATCATATGTGTCTGTTCAAAATCATGATACTCAGAATCTTTGTCATGCTAGTGAGCAAAGCTACGATAATCACAGAGCCCTCGACTAAGGTACATACATCTAGAATTATGGTATTTAAAATTTTTGCATTGTCGCATGCTTGGCCGCGAAAACCTTAAATTCCCACACCCGAGAAATACATCCAAAATCTGACTATGTTTCCTCACTATGCCAGCTAACACGACTATAGAAGACTCTAGATCCCACAACTTAGGCGACCTAGCCCATACGACTTATCTCGGAAGAAAACCAATCGAAAAGAAATGCCAGATCAAAACTTATCAACAATAAGGAAGCAGATAAGAACAGATGGAGTTGAATTTCAAGATAGATATAATGAGGCAAGGTGGGAATGGTATCGAAAAGAACAGAACCTGCAAGCACCTCTCCCACCGCCTGAGCATCCTCGACTGTCATGGCGTAAGCTCGCCCCTGCTGGCCTCCTCCAGCCTGATGCTGATATTGCACAAATCTCTGTTGCTGTGTCTGTAACGGTCCCCGCTGCTGACCTACCGGAGCCTTGGCTCCTCCTCCTGGTGCTGCTCCTTGTGATACTCTGCCTATGTACTGGGAACACTCCCTCAGCTGGTGGTCCGCTGCTCCACATAGTAGGCACCTGCCCAGCCTCTTTCTGTACTCACCCCATCCATGCCCCGGCTTCTTGCAGTAGGGACAACTGACTGCCTGCTGTCTGGGTGCCTGATGCTGTCTGGGCTGCTGTTGTCCTTGCTGATGGCCCTGACCCTGGAACTGCTGCTGAAATTGATGCTGAATATGTGCCTCTTGGTCGATCATCCGCTGCTGCTGCCCCTAACAGGGTCTCGCCCCCTCTTGAGCCTCAACTCAAGATCGTCCTCAGCCAATAAAGCTTCCGTCAAAATCTCCTCGAAAGTGGCATCCCTGGTGCCCTTGGTTAAGGACTTGACTTCCTTGACCAGACCCTTTCGGAACCTCTGGGCCTTCGCCGTCTCACTCAAGCCCTCTACGAATCTGCCGAGGCGGCCGAACTCCCCAGCGTACTCCTCTACTGACAGGCTCCCCTGCACTAAGCTCTCGAACTGCGACCCCAAGGCTCGGAGCGTTGAATCTGGAAAGAACTTCTTCTTAAAGAAGCCTTTGAACTCCTTCCAGGTCTGTCCAGCTACCCCCACCCTAGGGTCTGACTGATACCAGGTGCGAGCAAGATCTCGCATCCGGCTAGCTGCTGCCTCTATCTGGAGATCTGCCGGTATCCGGGCCAGGCGGAAGATCTCCTCTATATGCTTGATCCACTCGTCAGCATATAGGATCCCCTCCGTCCCCAGGAAGTCTCTGGGGCTCATCTTCTGGAACTGCTCTATCCCAGGTGTCCTCGGCTGCTGGACCACTGGTCGAGCTGTGACTGTCGTAAGGGCCAACTCCATGCCCATGTCCTGTCGGGCCTGCTGCCGGTCCATAAACTGCTGGAAGTAGGCGAACATCTGTGCCGCATCTACGTATCCTGTAGGCGGCGGCTGCTGGAAAGGCATCTCTAGGATGACTGGGTCCTGCCTCCGAGCTGGTGGAGGCATACCCCCTGCTGCTGGTGGAGGGGCTCCTCCGAACGCAGCTGAAATGCCTACCCCAGCTGGCATGACTGGGGCTACGGTACCAGGGGCTGGCTGCTGAGTATGAGAGGTGGCAGACCTCTCATCGGCGCCCTCCTGGCCCTGGCGATGTGATCTCGTCTCAACCATCCTGGAGACAGATCAAAGAAATAATTGCTGAGAATGAGTCAAAATAGCAAGGAAGGACAGTTATATTCAAGAGAGACAATAAGCAGCAAATGTAGATATACGGGATCTGAATAAGAGTTTTTCCTAATGTGATTGAGTACCTCCAAAAATATCATAATCCTACTGCAGGCTGTAGTGATACTCTAGTTCGAATACCAGTACATAAACTCGACATGCATGGGCCACCACTAAAAATGTGTCACGACCCGCACCCTAGAGTAAGGGCACGAGAAGTGGGTACGTCCAGCCTACGCCGCAGTATCGGCGGTAGAACGATGTCCTAGGTCACAACATCTAACAATATAATGCTAAGCAGTTTATACTCCCCGAATGGGGGTGACATAGCAGAATGTAAACTCAATCACAACTAAGGAAGAAGAAGCACGATATGATATAGAACTCAAAGAAATACAGATGATCAGAAGAGTCTAAGATAACATCTCAGCAAATATCCAGAAATACAAGGTCTCAACTACAGAGTATGAAAGAATATATACAATCCAGATCTCAATGACAGAAATAAAGCCTAACTAAGCTAGTCTCAAGACAACATAAGTAAGATAAAGCCTAACTAAACTAGTCTAGGCAGTAGGGAAAAGTCATCAGCTAGAGCTGGGTCCTCCTGAGAGTCCAGCTCACAAGTGTCGTCTAGGGCTGCCCCATAGAAGGTATCCACACAGGCCTCCTCCTCGTCCTCTGTAATATTTTCAACAGGTCCAGTCAGGACAGGAGCGAGCACAATACATCTCAACAAATCATAACAGAATAGGAAATATAATCATGCTAGAGAGTAAGATACATGAAACTGAAGAATAGCATAATGTAAAAGAGAGAGAGACTGTAAGTAAATATCTACAGTATAATAGAGAACTAATCAGTGATTCTAGTGATTTAGAGTACAAGATGAAACATGTGAACGGCTGGAGGGTGATTCATGACTATACTAAAGAGGTGATTCGTGACTATTCTACTTTGGAATTATTTACATGCTCATTTATACTCCCCCATCCCCAATCAATACACAAGGATCCAGTCAAGTTACGTTAAGATTCATGACTATACTACTGCCCGTATAGGGTGATTCGTGAGTGATTCATAAAGATTCGTGAAGGCTCTGTGATTCATGAGAGTACAGGAATCACAAGCTGATTCATGAAGATTCATGATAATAGAAGCACGAGATACATGATGTAAGTGAAACACACGAGACAAGTGTATCTGATGCTCCCGAGGGGGATAACATCTCATGAAGGGATCCATATAGTACCAATCCGTGTTACCAATCTGTCAGCATCAAGTAAAGTAATCTAAAGCAGGAAATATAATCCTAAACAATATATAAAATGATCAGAGAATGTATTCACCTGATAACTGAATGTCCGAAGAGGGTGTATTGCCTGAGGAGAGGTGTCTGTCTCCTAATCAGAGCAACACAAGTTACAACATGTCTAAAATAATGAAATAAACTGCTATAATGCATCTGCATGCTGTTTGGGGTCAATCTAGGCTAAAGTCAACCTTTGGTCAACTCTAGTCAACCCTAACAGTCAAACTAGGTCAATTCTAGTCTAATGAAGTCTAACTAGGCCTAAACAGTCTATCCTAGCTAGAACACACCATACACTAGTCTACAGGGTATTACACATGTGTGTATTTCATACACACAAACTACTCAAGGGTACCTAGGCTATGTACCTTGGTTATATGCCATAGGCAATCAGCCAAACACTAGGCCATATCACATATAGGCCTAAACACCATATACCATATTAGGCTATATACATACACTCACATGACATAGGCAAAGTACTATTGATTTCAATTTACCTATTACATTCACATAAGCCAACTACATAAACACTTTTCACATATATATCTATCTACACATTATGCATAAACCTATAGGAATCTCATCCACACACTATATTCACATATTTTTTTTCTATATTCACATATATATATATATATATATATATCACCCTTACTTCATATACATATATAAAATACATAGGCATAGAGAAAGAGCCATGAATATAAGGTAATGTGTGTCTATACATGTGAGAGTGTGGCATGTGTGCGAGGGTGTGAGGGTGTCCTGTGTACAGGAATGTATAGGGGTGTGTGTGTGTGCTGAAACCAATATGGCAGGAACATTAATATGTGTGTGGGTGTATATGGTTGTGTGTGTGTAGTATTTCCAGGAATCAATTCAGGATTCCAACTCAGTGTATCCCCACTTCAGTCCTAGTAACCCAGGTAGTTCCCAGGTTCTACCTGCACCCCACAGCCTATATGGCTTAGGAACCCCATTCTCAGGTTTCCAGTCTCAGGTCAGTACAAGTGACAGTACCTTCAAGGGTTGATTTTCAGGTTTCCCATGCAAGTGTCTCAGATTTCCACATAATAATAGGAAGTGAAAAACAGTCTCAGGTTTCAGGATTAGCAAACAATGTGGAACCACGTGTGTGTCAGTGTCGAATTGGGTAGCTAATAGTGAGTGACAGGAAAATTTGGGAACATGTTCTCAGGAATTGAGTCAACCAACGGTGTGTGATATGTGTACATTAAACTCAGATTTGTACAATACAAGGAGTCTCATCTATTTGGAAGTAAAACAGTGTACCATAGTGCCAGTGTTCTTACATTAGTGCCTGTGTGTGTGTCTCAGGATTGAAAGAACAGGGAAGTGAACAGTGTGAAATGGGAACATTCTCAGGAAACACAAAATGATAGTTATATATAGGAAACTCAGTGTACATGTGCATATGTATTTAAATCCTAGTTCAATTGTTAAGAACTCATTTATTAGCAACCATTCTCAGGTATTATCAGTGAATGAAAACAGTGTGGTGAACAGTGTATCAGTCCATGGCTAATAGTATGACAGTGTCTTAGTGTCTCAGGTACCATAGTGTCGTGTGTGGAAATACATGACAGTTTGTGAGTGTAAGCACAGGTGTATAGGTCAATAGGGTGTCTCAGTTCAAATGACAGAAAGTAAGGCAGTGTGTGGAAGCATGCAATTCAGTTTGATACCAACCTAGTGTCTAAATTTAGGAACCAAAACAGTATTCATCCAATCTCAGGTTCATGTATGTGTATAGTGTCTCAGTTCAAGTCAGTGAATTACAATCTTATGATAAATTCTCAGGAAACAACTGACCACAGTTTAATTCCCATTTCAACAGTTAACCACAAGTTTCCCCCATTCGAATTTCCATTCACAACTCTTCACAAAGGATCCCCTACAATCTAACATGTATTTAATGTACAGTAAATTAGATCATAAAAAATACATGATATTAAACATTAAATGCAATTTAAAATAAAAAACCAGTGAGCAACCTCACCGATACATCCCATGTATCAGTCGAATGGGATAGTTCCCTTTCCACGTCAATTTAATAATTAATTAATGAAAATTTAGATAGGTAATAGGTGTAGCATATGTGTACGTGTCTTGTGAGTCGTATAATGTCCAAAAATCATGACACAGACGTATCCAGCACATTGCAAACACGTGGGGTGCATCCAGTGTTGCACAGCGTCGTGCACGAGCGCACGCGCGTGTAGGACACGACACACGACACTTCGTGTCACGTGCACACACCCACGTGGTCGCCTAGGATAGGACTACACGTTGGCATACCTGACACGTGTCCACGACGTGTCTACAGTGGACACGAACCCGTGTTGTGCACGTGTCTGCGCGTGTACAGCCGCCAGCGTGCGACAGTGCGCGGCCAGTATGGGCGCGATTGTGCCGCGTGTACTCAACCATCTGCTTCCAAATTTTGGGAGCATGATGTCAGACACTGCCCCCTTCTGTCCACAAAAAATCGTGTCCTGAAGTGTCCTGTGTCACGAGATATGGACCCCGATAGGCAGGACACAGGCGTGTGGCTCGTGCCGCGTGTCCAAGGCCAAAAATACGACACAAACCGACACGAAACACCAAACACCCTTCACAAAAGTTAATACACACATGAAGATCTACAGATCTATGTAATTAGAATTTCAAAATTCAAAAATAAATTCCTAAGAAGCATTTTAACAAACACCTAGGTCCTAGGACTGATACGTGTCCGATACGGACACGTAAAGGACACGAAATGGCACGAATCCTATTCCTACAGTTAGAGGACACCTAGGGCTTGGTATTCATGCAAAGAAATCGAGATTTGATGGTGGGAATAGGGATTTACCTATAGGTGTTGTTCCTTCAAGAAAGCTTCAAAATGGGGGATCCTTCTTGCTAGCCCCAAAGCTCCAAGTTGTCCCAAATTTGAGAATAACCTCCATGAACAGTAGGGGAATGAAATTTAGATTACTATAGAAGAAGTCTCAATGAAAATGGATCATTAATGAATAAACTATGAAGAAATTTCAAAGGAAACAAACCTTGTTCTTAGAATGGTGGAAAGAGTAAAAAGAGGCACAAGTTTCAAGAGGGATTTTATAGGGATAGGTGCCCTATGTGGCTGGCCATCAATGCTAGGTTTAGGGTTTTGGGGAATCAATCTAAGGGCTCTTATTCCATCTAGTATATTCAATGGTCAAAAATCTAGGTTTTCCCCTTTAATTAAGTTGCAACCTAGTTTATTCTAACTAGTCATGACTTAACCCAACTAACCAATACTAACTAATACTCACCATGGCTAACTAGACTAGCTATGACTAATCTAGGTTAGGTCCAAACTAGGTTAGGGCTAATCACAATCACATGGCAATCCATTTAATAATATTAAATCACACCATTCCTAATAATCATATTAAATTCCAATAAATATATATTAAATTCAAATAAATTCAAAATGGCCAAAATACCCTCAAGCTAAATGTACTAAACAAAAATCTCTACCTACATGGTTAGGCTCTAGGGCAGACAGTCTCTACGGTTTCACTAGCTGCACATCAAAATCACAAGTCATGATATTTAAATAGTTTTAAAATGATTAAAAATCACCAAAAAAATCATATTATTATTTAAATATCATAATTAAATAAATTAAAACACAAAATTTCAAAATTACCCTCATTTTAGAAAACTGGGTGTTACAGCAGATCATCACGCCGCACCTCGGACGTCGGCTCCTTCAAATACCCAGCTTCGTGTTGTACCACATTCGCTTGCTTCCAGCTCTACAGAGGATTTGGTCGAGATGATTAGAGATCTACGCGAGTGCTTTGAGGTGCAAAATAGGCAGGAAGAACGTCAGAAGATAGGAATCCCGCAACCTTACCCCCTCGAGTGGAATAAAGTGGTTTACCCTCCTAACTATAAACCTCAAGCATTGATGACATATGATGGGAAGGATTCTCCTCGCCGGTATCTGACCTACTTTCAGTCTCAAACGGAACATCTCCCGAAGGAAGACGCCCTATTCACCAGCATGTTCATCGGGGCATTGAAGGGAGTCGCCTACGACTGGTACTGCAGTCTCTCCGACAACTCCATATCATCATTTGACGACTTGACATGCCTCTTCCTCGATCGATTCTGCGATGGAGGAAGAGACATGATCATGTCGTCCCTCATATAAGTGCGTCAGACAGAGAAGGAGACTGTTCGAGCCTTTATCGAGCATTTTCGACAAGCATGTCTAAGGTTGCCTCTGGGTATGCCCGAACATGCACTCATCGATTCCTGCAGCATGAACATGATCCCTGCAATCAAGCTCTGGCTTAACTCTGCTCAACCTCCCGATTGGAGTTCGTTGATCATCGAGGCCAAAGCTACTGAGAAGAAGGTACGTAATGCTCGCCTTCTGGGGGTTAACTTCCCCGCCTTCGACGACAAAGGGAAACGGCCTGCTACCAGCAATAGTGGGCACGAGGCAAAAGGGAAGCAGGCATTGACTGTCAACACTTCAAAGAGTGCACAGGGGCCCGCTCAGAAGCCTCTACCTACAGCGAGGCCGGAGGAAGTCTACTCCTTCAATAACGAGTACACCTTACAACTCTTCGAGATGCTAAAACAGAGTGACAAGTTCAAGTTACCTGATCCTAAGCGTCCTGACGAGGTGGGCAACCCGAGGTACTGTCACTACCATCGGTTTTTTGGACATCCAACTCAAGACTGCTACATCCTCAAGAACTACATACAACGCATGATCAATGCGAACATCATCTCAGTCGATTAAGAGGAGAAGATAGTCTGCCAACATGGTGTCGCTCTAGTTCGGCACCTTACCACCTACTACAACTCAAGGTGTTATCCCTATCCCGAAGGCGATATTGGAGATGGTCAACCTTCCGCCGACTCGTGACAACGCGAGTGGACTGATCCCACTCACCACATCTCGAGGAGAGATCATGTGGGTTCACCCAGATCTTTTTTCGAAACTGACTCAATCGAGGGTATATTCTACCTCCAAAGCTAAAGGCAAGAAGACCAAGTCTTACCGAATGGTGACCTCCTCCCCCGAGGAGGTACTTCCTATACAAACGTGTTCACAGCATAACGCTCAGCCTGAGGAAGCCCCTGTCGAAGCGACACCTCCCGTCACCACCTCGGCTGTTCAAGGTGAAGGTCCTTCGCTACTTTCAGTAGCTGACAAACAGAAGCATAAGGAGGCCCTTTTCGATAGGCCTCTACGAAGAGACAATGCTTCGAGGTTAACCAAACCCCATAACTTCGACATACTGGCACAACTTGTCGTACTCCAGCTCGGCGGTCCTTGTTCGAGCTTCTCTGTCTGTCTAAAGATACTCGAGAGGCTCTCTGCGAAGCCCTGAAGGATGCTGAGTCTTTCATCAGTCAGGTCAAGTAGCCTGAGGATGATCCAGCAGCATGTCCACACTGCCATAGTATAGGAGAGATCATCCCCAACATCACATTCACTCAACAAGACATGCTGCTCAAGAACAACTGTAGAAGCATGGAAAATATTAGAATAATGATCCATACGGCTCTGAGTAAGAAGCTTATGCGGCCCACCCAGGAGCGGCCCTATGCGGTTCAAAGAAGACTCTCAATCGCATGCGGCTCAGGAGCGTATGCGGTTCAGCAAGGCATATGCGGCTCGATGGACGCCATGTGTGATCCTTCCCTACAGCTGGTCGTTTGAGTAGTGGCCTCATTTATTGCTCCAGCACGATTCACTGTGGCGGCCCTGACATAAAGTTTTATAATGGCCTTGCCATAATGACTGACTCCTCGGGAAAAGAAGAAAATCTCTGACCAAATCCGTCAGAAGTCCCAGATTGCCACGTGGCAATCAGTCATATGCGGCTCCCTGAGAACCCGTTCCATGCGATTCGATACAACGCTAGCTCATGCGGCTCCCTGGGAACACATTCCCTGCGGCCCAATACGACACCAGCTCATGCGGCTCACAAAGATTACGCATATGCGGCTCGATGAAGCATCGTCCTATGCGGCTTACAAAGAGTATCTCTCTGCGGTTCGAGGATAGTCAATCCTATGCGGCTCTGACAGGACTCACAATTAAGACACGTGGCATGGGATTAATAAGAGATTTAACCGAATCTCAACAAATATATTTGACATCATCGTCATAATTACTGAGATCAGGGCATATCATTTATCATCAAGCTAATGGGACACGTGGCGAGCAATCAGACATTGGCATAATCAATCACGAGGATTTAAAACAGCTAGCATTAATTGCTCATAAGATACGATGCTATCCGCATTAATGGCCGAGATTCACTGTAATCAGGATCAAGGGTTCAGATAGAATAAAGGAGCGCCGACATTCCAAACAGATAATCATTAGCAAACCCTAATGATCACCCCCCACTCTTATAAATAGCCAGTATCATTCCCTTGAAAAAAAAGGAGAGAGAGGAGAGGTCGGCAACAAAAGAATAAAAAAAGAAGAAGAGGGAGATCTACACAGAGAGAGCTCCCCCTTTCTTCTTGATAATCACAGAGAGAGAGAAGTCAGGAGAGCAATCCGAGGAGAGCAAGAAGAGCGTTTCTTCGTCAATGCCAAGCAGATCTTCCCCGAGCCAAGGCTACATACTGATCGTCCAAGGAGTAAGGCAGAGCGGCCGTCGCTTTCCCGAGCCTCTATCGTCACCCCTCAGAATCAAAAATAAACAATCGTACTTAGTCTGCTGTACCTAGGTTTTCGTCCCTAGGCTTTCTTTGTACAAGCGAGTTTATATTGTGAGTCTAAGTTCAGTCCTCCGATAATTGTTCTGTTCTTTTACAATCAATGGCAAACACGATGGCGACTCTGCTGGGGACTAACTTCTCCACGGCTGAAGAGTTGGTGACGCAATCAGATGCAGCCAAACTTGGCTCCACACAAAAGAAGATGGTCGTCCGCTTCGACCAACAGGCGTTCGAAGAGATGCTCTCTGAAGGCAGCACTGGCCCGGCCCAGAAGCGCACCTGCACCACGAAGGCTCGCAAAGAATGGAGACCGAAGTCATTTGCTCCTCCTCAAGCCCTCGATGGGATGTCCTCTGCTGCTCAAGACGGCGAGAAGGATTCTCCTGCGGTCCCACTTCAGGTCGTAGACAACTCTGCTGTCCCCAAGTCCGGCAGAAAAAACATTATGATGCTGGACTTGCAGGGACAAAGAGGGACTCTACGCGGACCAAACCGCAGAAGAATATTAGCCGCAAGGAGAAAGCCCATGCGGCTACATCCGCCAACCGTATGAAGAAAACTCATGCGGCTACTTCTGTCAGCCGCATAACTTATGCGACTACAGTTCCCGACAGCATGGATGAGACTCATGCGGCCAGTAAAGTCAATCGTTTGCAGAAAATCCATGCGGCCACAGATGCCAACCGCATGCGGCCAGCCTGCACGGTCGTGACCCCTAGCCGCATAAGAACTCGTCCGACGACAGGAGACAACCGCATGCAGACAGCCTGCACGATTTTCGCTCCCAACCGCATAGCATCTGCTCCATGCTCCTCTCGATCAGTTTTCGACCGTCTCTCGTACGATCCGAACCCTGATGACTCTCTGGATGATAAGCCAGACTCTGTGATGTTCAACTTGGACTCTTCCTATTATGCACCCACGAGTGCTAGAAAGAAGAAGTCTAGGGCAGCGCGGGCTCATCAAGCCCAAACAGCTGCCCCAACCTCTGACTATCAGGGCGTCCCGCTGATTATCACACGGGCCTCTGATGGGAAGTTGTACAGAACTGCTCAAGTCCAATCCCCGGCGGTGAACGGACAGAGTGGTTCCTCTGACCTGCATGAGGCGATCCTCCACAAGCGCAAGGAAAGAAAAAGGGCCTTGGCGTACAAAGAATCCTCACATAGACGTCACTGCACCCAGATCATCGTCAACTACTGCTGCAACAACGCGACAGTGACGGAAGATCGTCCGTCCGTCTTCCACAGACTACAGCACCCGAACTCAGAAGATGAGGCACCTCCTGTTGTCTCCTGCAATTCCGCTCAGAAGGTCCCCGCCGAGGGGAGAGGGAAGAAGACAAGCATCTCCAGTCCAAAGATATCAGCCACTACAGCTAAGAAGTTGTCGGCTAAACGGTTACCCTCCACCGGAGTACACCAACACACCCGTTCGAAGACAAAATCTGCTGCAACAGGAGACTCGTTGTCCCCGACCCTGGGGGTCGTAGGAGCTGGGGGTAGTACTCCTCCGAACGTCCATAATAATCCAATGTTTCAAAGAGACGAACCCCGAGAAACAACCCTTCCATCGGGTACAACAGATGCTGATGTCTCCGAGGACATCCATGATTCTCTAGACGAAGCAAGCTCCGAAGCTGGGGGTAGTGTTCCTTCCGAGTCTGAACCTGAAGAGAACATCCCCACATATCCAGATGATTTCTCGACGCATAGGTACGACTCGGAGAGTACATCCTCCACCACTCCCTCCGTCACTCCTCATGTGAAGACGATATTCATGACAGACAGCAATCAAGGCGGTTCCAGCGATCGCCAGCGCATCGACACGCTGGAGGCCATATTGCATGCCTTGGTCAAGTTTGTAGACGAGATCAAAGCGGCACTTCCTACTCTGCAGGGAGTGACACCTGGCCAGACAAGCACGGGTCCCGCAATCAACGTAGATTCAAATTCAGCGGCGCCAAACCAGGGCAATAATCCTCCTGAGATAACGGCCCCTACCGCGACAGATGAGGCCCGAGAAGTAAGAAGAGAGGTTCAGGAGCTCCGAGCAATATTCTACGCCCGAGAAAACTCTCAAGACCTCAGAATACGGCAACCATATCCTGCTGAATGGAGGGATGTTCCCTTTCCGCCAAGATATAAGCCATTCAATATCAACCCATATGATGGCAAGACTTCAGCAAGCCGATACATCACTTACTTTGAGATTACTACTGACCATCTGCCCCATGATGACGCTATCCTCACGCGGTTATTCATTAGGGCATTGGAAGGAGTCGCCTTCGATTGGTACCGCAACCTGCCAGACAATTGCATCCACTCCTTCGCTGGCTTCAAGCGCTTGTTCTTGGAGAGGTTCTATGAGGTAGGATAGGACGTTACGATGTCTACCCTCATGGACGTCGTTCAAGGAGAGAAAGAACTGACGAGAAATTACATTGAGCGATTTCGTCAAACCGCAATGAAGTTACCATCTGGCAACCCGGACTCTTCTTTGATTGAAATTTGCCAAAAGAGACTACTTCCAACAATTAGTCTCTCGATGGGCGAAAGTCAGTTCAAGGATTGGAAGGCTTTTATCATCAGTGCTACAAGTGCTGAAGAACGATTGAAGAAGGCTCGCCAACTGGGGTTGCATATCTCGGAGGGAGAGAACAAGAGCAAGCGTCCCAACACCAGCAACGACAATGGGGGTAGCCCCTCCAACAACCGGGACAACAAAGACAAGCAGGCTATGGTGACCGATACAGCCCAGAAGCCCGAGCCACAGCCAGCAGACAAACAATGGCCTCAAATCACTTATTCTTTTGAAGACGGCCACGTCAAGCCTATTTTGGACATGCTTATACAAGAAGATAGGATTCAGCTTCCTCCACCAAGACGGGAGCCTCGGTCGGCTGATCTGGAGAACCCAAAGTTCTGCCATTACCATCGCTACGTCCACCATGCGACACACGACTGCTACTAACTGAAACGGTATATCCAAAACCTCATCGATTCGAACGCCCTGGCCATCGATTTCGAAGAGGTAACCGTGGCAGCCAACATAGTGTCCGTACAATTCGGCAGCTTCCCTCCAACAGAGACTCAGGACGGGGTTATACCTATCCCTCTGGCAATAATGGAAATTGCTAATCTGCCGCCTGCTCGCGATCAAGCCGCTGGTCTAGTACCCCTCACCATATCACAAGGGGAAATCATGTGGGTCCATCCGGACCTAGTCCACGAGGTAACTCAGCCCTCTCCACCTTCTAAAAGGAAAAGTAAAAAAGTCAGATCCTGCCGCACTGCCTCGGCGGAAGAAGAGGAAGTCTCGGCCGTCACCACTCGATCTGGAACACAAGCCCAACCGGTAACCGAAAGCGCGACTGATGATCATCCGCCCACTACCAATGATGCTCCGGGACCGGCTCAGCCTTCGACGACCGACAAGCCTAGGCCGAAGGAGACTCGCTTCGACAAGTCCCTCCGGAAGGAGACACCTCAGGGGCTGGAGAGGCCCTACAACTTCGACATCTTAGCGCAATTAGCTAATACCCCGGCCAAATTGTCTTTATATGAACTCCTCAGGCTCTCAAAGGATGTCCGTACGGCTTTAAGTGAGGCGCTCCAAAATGTCGACGCATACTTGGCTCAGGTCAACCTTACGGGCGATAACCAACCTGCAGAGCTCCAAGATAGTGCGTGTACGGGAGCAATGCCCAACATCGTCTTCTCTCCGCAAGATATGCTCATCAAAACTAACCTGCATGATCGCCCGCTATACTACACTGGATACATCGGCGATGTAAAGGTGGACCGAATGCACATTGATCCTGGGTCCTCTATAAGCATCATTCCGAAGGGTCTGCTACATCATCTTCGCATTCCGATGCATCGCCTGACACCTACAAGCACCGCCATTAGCGGTTTCAATTCGGGCAGGAGCTACCCAATAGGGAAGATCCGTTTGAAGTGTCAGATCGGCGATCTCCAATCAGAAGTCACCTGTTATGTCATAGATGCCGACACTTCTTACAATATCCTTCTGGGGCGGCCGTGGATACACGATTACATGATCGTGCCTTCCACGCTACACCAGTGCTTCAAATATGTCGATAAGCACGGCTTCGTGAGGACAGAGTTTGCCGATATCGACCCCTTCAAGGGGGTCGAATCATATTACTCAGACTCCTGTCTGTACAAAAAATCAAAAAAGCATCTGGTCGAAGAAGATGTGTAAGCTCACAACAAGACGGCTACGGGATCAGAAGAACCTCTAACGATCCACCTTCAGGCTCGCAAACCGGGCAATTCCATACCCCTTACGGCCACTCTGCGTAAGGACGCAATCAGTCTCTCCGCACAAGAAGAACAAATGAGAATCCGGCTGCCAAGGTCCGGCCAAGCGCCGAGACCCATAACAGGGCCACTTACCATCAGACTACCGAGAGTCGGTCATCTCCAAACGGAGAAGCCCAATCCCTCCGACAGACCGCTCATAATACGCCTTCCCAAGAAGATTCTTCACCCCGATGCGAGGTCTGACACTTCTAGCGAACCAGCCACCCCTCGCCTCACATCAAGTACCAAACTGGGGGTTGCTAGTTTACCAACAACTCCACGATCTGCTCCGCCAGTTGAGCCTCTGAAGATCAAGCTGACTAGGTCGTCCTCTCAGTCTTCATTTATACAGGGGGTGGCCGAAGAAGAACCAGAATTAGCCAAGTATGTGGCTGCCCACTCCGATACCCCTTCCGCAGATGATGTAATCCCTCTAGAAAAGATACCTTACTTCATCAATAAAGGATTATCTTTGAACTACACCGAGCTCAATAAGCTATGTACAATGTATGCTATGGAACACGGTATAGGCACTCACCTACATACACAGGTGACAAACGTGTACACCGCCATCCGACTTACTCCAGCAGAAGACACTTACCGAATAGTCAAGGGAGGGGACCACCCGATCATCTTCGGCCGGACGAACAACCCACATCCCCCCGCTATGGAAGAAGTCGACTTCGGGTCAGATGCCGGAAGACTGCCTCTGTATCTCTATAGCCCTCAATCCAAATATCTCATGCAGAAACAGGGGTACGATCTAGAGACAACGCCAGGACTGAACTACGGCACTGGACGACGATTACCTTTGAAGACACCAGCCCCGGCGGCCAAACCACGGAACTACTATAACAAAACCCGATGCGGTTTAGGGTATGTAACGCCTACTACGACCCCTGAAAGCTTAGATGAAGAATGCGACTGGCAGTCACATTCAACCGGATCACCAACTTCCGACTCAGATACCAGCATCGGAGATGTGTTCAGACAAGTCATGTCAGTCAACATGGCATTCACCGACGCTTACGAGGAAGACGAAGACATCCCCGAAATCCTTGAGCTAGAACCATGGGCCCAGCAATTAGACACACAATGGGAAAAGCGGTTCGAACTGAGAGAACCTCCTACCGAAGATGAGGTCATACAAGTGGATCTCGACAGCGAATCTTCTCCAAAACCGATCTTTATCAGTAAAAGCCTAACTGACGAAGAACGAGAATCGCTGTTAGTACTCGTCAGAGAATACATTAATGTGTTCGCCTGGAGCTATGAAGACATGCCGGGGTTAAATCCTGACATCGCTCTCCACAAACTCAATATACGGCCAGATGCAAAGCCAGTCAAGCAGCAACAATGACGCTTCCGCCCAGGTGTCATGGACGCGATCGAAACTGAAGTCAACAAGTTAATAGCCAGCGGTTTCATTCATGAAGAGCAACATCCTGATTGGGTCACCAATATAGTACCCGTCCTCAAGAAGAATGGGAAGATTCGAATCTGCATCGACTTCCGCTACCTGAATGAGGCATGCCCCAAAGATGAATTCCCCCTTCCCATCACAGACATCATGATCGACAACACATGCGGCTTCGAACGTATGTCATTCATGGATAGTTTCTCGGGGTATAATCAAATCAAGATGTCTCCCGACGACGAAAAGCACACATCATTCCGAACACCGATTGGCACATACTGCTACACAGTCATGCCATTCGGTCTAAAGAATGCTGGCACTACATATCAACGAGCCATGAGTATCATTTTCCGAAAACATTTACGTAAAACAGTAGAATGCTATGTCAACGACATCGCCGTCAAGAGTCGCCATAAGGAAGATCATTTGTAAGACCTGAGAATGGTGTTCGACCTGATGAGAGCCCACAACCTGAAGATGAACCCTACGAAATCATTCTTGGGCGTGTCCAGCAGAAAATTATTAGGCTTCATCATCACGGCACGGGGCATCCATGTAGACCCTGAGAAGACGAATGCAATCATGGAGATGGGTCCCCCGAAAAATCTCCGCGAACTCAGAGGCCTCCAAGGGAGGCTAGCTTACATCAGGAGGTTCATTTCCAACCTCTCCGGGCGATGCCGACCGTTCACACACCTTATGAAGAAGGGAGTCTCATTCGTATGGGACGAGGAATGCCAGCGTGCTTTCGACGACATCAAAGAATATTTGTCGAATCCCCCAGTCCTGGTGGCCCCGGTCCCCGGAAAACCATTCCTGCTCTACGTACGAGCAATGGAACATTCCCTTGGTGCCCTGCTAGCACAAAATAACGATGCAGGCCACGAGCAGGCCATATATTATCTCAGCCGGATGATGATCGGGCCAGAACATCGATATACCGCCGTAGAGAAGGAGTGTCTCGCCCTGGTATTCGCTATTCAAAAGACGCGGCACTATGTCACAGGACAAACCATACATGTGATCTCGCGAGTCAACCCCCTCAGAGTCCTCATGACTAAACCAGGGGCCCTCAACTCTCGCCTCGCCACATGGACAATATTACTGTCCCCCTATCATATGATCTTCGTCCCGCAAAAGGCTGTTAAGGGTCAAGCCCTAGCAGACTTTTTGGCAGCCCACCCAGGATCGGAGTCATCCAGAATCTATGAAGAGATCCCAGACGAGGTCGCCGATTCGAATACAGCCACCCACGATAACATATGGCGAATGTTCTTCGATGGCGCCTCAAGGACCGGACCCAAGGGAAACATCGTCGTCGGGGTCGGAGTGGTATTAATTTCTCCTACTGGGCTGGTGATCAATCGCGCCTACTCCCTCACGGAACCCTGCTCCAACAATGTGGCCGAATATAACGCTCTGGTCATTGGCCTCCAACTTGCAAAAGAGCTGGGGGTAGAATACCTTGAAGCATACGGCGACTCCCAACTAATCGTCAATCAGATCAGGGGCTCATACGAGGTTCGCCATGAAGACATGATCCCCTACCATCAAATTGCGATCAACATTATCTCATCATTCGAGGGATTCTTCATCGAGCACGTCCCCAGACTCCAAAATATCGAAGCTGATGCCCTAGCAGGCCTGGATGCTTCCCTAGCAGTGCCAAATCACTCTCATCATTCGGTCGATGTAATCGGCCATGAGCTGGTCTGCCCCAAGAACAACGTTCAAGCCATGGCAAGTTATTCTGCCCAGACGGTCGACGACACACCGGACTGGAGACAGCCATTCATCGACTTCGTCGTATACGACATCCTCCCAGAGAATCCAAAGGAAGCTACCTCTATCAGGCGGCGTTCTCTCAGATTCTTCTACGATACAGAGACGAAAATGTTGTATCGCCGCTCCTACGACGGATTATTGCTCCGGTGCTTGTCGAACGCGAAAACTACAGAAGCTGTACGAGAAGCTCACGACGGTGTCTGTGGGGCCCATCAACCCGGCCCTAAGCTACAGGACCGCCTTCGCCGGATGGGCTACTACTGGCCCACGATGGTGGCAGATGCGATAGATTATGCCAGAAAATGCAAGGCCTGCCAAGTCCACGCGGATTTCATTCACCAACCATCCGAGTTCCTGCATCCAACGGTGGCATCCTGGCCATTCGAAGCATGGGGGATGGATATCATTGGTCCAATCACCCCACCTTCCTCCCGAGGACATCGCTTCATACTTGCGATCACTGATTATTTCTCCAAGTGGGCGGAAGCCGTCCCACTCGCAGAAGTTAAAACTTCAAACGTGATCAGCTTCCTTAAGCATCACGTTATCTACCGCTTCGGACTACCACGAAGAATCATCCATGATAATGGTCCACAGTTTATAAGCCATGCATTCTACCGATTCTGCGATAAGCACCGCATTCAGAATGTCGCTTCGACACCATACAACCCGGCAGCAAACGGGTTGGCAGAGGCATTCAACAAGACAATCATCAACCTCCTCAAGAAGTTCGTCTCCTCCAATAAACGCGACTGAAACGAGAAGCTCGGCGAGTGCTTATGGGCTTATCGCACCACGGTTCGAACAGCCACCGGGAATACACCATTCTCTCTGGTGTACGGGAGCGAGGCAGTCCTCCCTTTGGAGACTCAGATCCCCTCACTCCGCGTCGCCCTCACTTATCAATTGACGACGGATGATAACTACCGACGATGACTACAAGAGTTGGAGGCTTTAGATGAAAAGCGCCTCCTAGCTCAGCAAAGGATCAAGCTATACCAAGCACGCATCTCCGGAGTCGTTAACAAGAAAGTTAAAATCAGAACATTCCAAGTGGGTGATCTTGTTCTGGCAGTCCGGAGGTCGATGGTCATGACTCACAAGACCACCGGTAAGTTCCAGCCAAAATGGGAAGGTCCATTTGTCATCGAGACCGTGTTCTCCAACGGCGCCTACCACCTTGCTAAGCAGAACGGAGATTTGCTCATGTTGCCCGTCAACGGCAAGTTCCTGAAGAAATACTATGTTTGAACATCATTCTCTAGATTATCGAGTCATGTACTCCTTTAGTACCACTGAACTCTCATCCATCATTCTCCAGATTACCGAGTCATGTACCCCTTTAGTACCACTGAACTCTCATCTATCATTCTCCAGATTATCGAGTCATGTACCCCTTTAGTACCACTGAACTCTTATCCACCCTATTTCAGATTATCGAGCCATGTACCCGCTAGTGCCGCTGAACTCTCACTCCCTCAATAGTCCAAATTACCAAGTTATGTACCAGCTGGTGCCTCTGAACTTACATTCTGGTCACTCTTTCAGATAGTAAGTCAAGTATGATTATACCTCTGAACTTTCTTCCTGGCAGAGATCCTCCCTTAGGATTCACTATCCGTACTCCCAGTGCACAAAAAGGGTAGTCGATCCACCAATTTTCGAAACGACCATGTCCTCATTACCTCTGAGTCGTCTTCACTTCTACCAAAAACAAACCGCCCCCTCGCATAGAACTTCCACGTTCTCCTACCTCTGAGTCGTTCTATGTACCCAATCTTCATTGAGCCCACTCCTGCCATGTCCTCACTACCTCTGAATGGGAAGGCTCCGTCGAAGAAATCGTCATATTTGCCATGTCCACATTACCTCTGAGCAAGTATGTCGGTCCTCTTTTAACCTATTATCTGTACCCACAACCGGAGTACGACAAGGATAATAGGTCCACAAATGTCCTCTGTTGACCACAAATGTCCTCTGTTGACCACAAATGTCCTCTGTTGACCACAAATAGCTTCCGTAAAGTCTCTCCTGCCATGTTTTCATTACCGCTGAGCAGGAAGATTTCACGATACAACCTTCATGTTTGCCATGTCATCATAACCTCTGAGCAAATGTGATCGGTTCCCTTTCACCCCATTATCCGCATCCTGAACTAGGGTACGCCAAGGGTAATAGGTCCACAAATATTCATTTGCTAAGCTTCTTAGCATAAATCCACCATCTTACCATGCCCTGGGAGCCCAGCTGCTCTACGGCATTCCTTCCCCCAGTACCGAGAACATCCATGACCACTTTGCCGTGGCTGTCCCGGACATCCTATCTAAACTGTTATCCGTATCTAAAACCAAGGTACGCCTAGGATAACAGGTCCACAAATAAATCCCCCAGCAAGTCCAAATTCCATAAACACCGCAAGTGCAAGAAAGAAAATATGAGTTGAAACATACTCATTTATTCAAAAATCAAAAGGCTACATCAGCAGGGATCACACCCCCTTGCAAAAATTAAAAAAAAAAAAAAAAAAAAAGAGAAAGAGAGAAGAAGAAGAAGACAGAAAGCCAATCACTGCTCTGGAACACATAACGCCGTAAGACGGTCCTTTATCAAAGCAACCGACCGCTCAAGCTTTTGTCTGGCTCGGCGCTCCGCTTCCTGATCCAACACCGCCGTATCCTCCAGATGAGCATGGGCTCGCCAGTTGTCCTCAAACTTCTTGAAGGCCCGCTCCAGGTTGACAGAGGATCGGGAAATCCTCTCGGCCTCTCGAGCAATCAACTCTTGTTCTGCACGAGCAGCCTCCCGCTCTGACTCTAAGAAGACCAACTCCTTCTGGAGTACGAGAATCCGCTCCTTCGTATCAGCTACTCCACGAGAGGCAGATTCTTCCCGGGCTCTACAAGCCTGACTCCGACGACCCAGTCGGTCATAAGAGACAGAAAACTTGTCAAGGTCCTCCTGCACAGCCGGTCCAGCAGTTTCCCGAGCGAGCTTAATCCTGTCCCTAGCAGCGACCAGGAAGCTGCGCTCCCGTTCAGTTGCGGCGGGTAAGCCAGCCTGCCGCACTGCCAGCAGTTGGGTCACAAGCTGGTCAGCCTTTGTCAACTTAGGCTCCAAGAGCGCTGTTAACCCCAGCCCGCCAGGAAGACCCTTCAAGGTGTCAATTTGGCCCCGAGCTCCCCGTAGAGACAGAGAAAAAGGGACCCCCTGTTCCACGGCAGCGTTTACACCCCTCCCTAAGTGGCGATAGAAGCTGTCAACCACATCCTGCGTCACCTCGTCCAGAGCCTCCGAGGAAACCGGTGTCAACGGGAGTGTGGCTGGTAGCACGGAAGAAGACGCGACGGAATCTGTCGCTCCTGCCACAAGAGAAACCAACTCCGCACGGAAGGACGCTTGAACATCGGCCAACTCCTCTTCAGCGGCCCACAGAATTTGGATGCTCGGCAGGGTCGAGAAGTCAATCTCCGGAGCCGTATAAGCAGCCGAAGACGAGGCCGGGGCCAGCACCAACTCCATCCCCATCTGCCCAGAGCTGGCAGGATGTCCCTCAACATGCGATGACGAAGGAGAGGAAACGCTCATTTTTCCCTGATCACGGTAGACCAGGCCTTCCCCAAGAACATCAGCGGCAGGAGATAAAGGGTCAGGACCTGCACGGCCAAGGCAACCATGAATCGACTTGACCCGAAGGATATGCTGATAGAGCAAATAAGCCCCCTTGGTGGTCAATATGTGGCTCAGCTTACCAGTGGAGGAATATGGAGGCTGAGGTTCGCCTACAGCCATCACAACCTCTTCACCAACAGCCTCCGAGTCAGGAATAAAAGACTCATCCGCCCTTGCATCCTCGGGAGGGGATGCACCGAGGATGGCGTCATCTCGCTGAAGTTCAGAAATCTCGGAGATGGGCCCAAGGAAACTTTCGTCACCCCGGGCTGGGGCCTCAGCAGCTTGGGAGTCCTTAGCCGCCGCTGAGAGAGCCCCCGCAGAGAGGACCGCGGCACACATATCGCTAATCAAAGCGGCAAGGGCCGGATCAACTACTGAGGCAGCAGATGGTTCAGGAGAGCCTGGTTCGTCAGACGCCTACAAAGAAAAATGATCAAGTCATATCCCCCGAAAGGAAATAAAGCTACAACAAAGATATAACTCCGACTTGGACTTACCTCCGGAACATCGTCTACACCCTCACCCTTCTCCGTAATGAGCAGCCTACGGGGACCGACAGCCGCTCTCTTTACAGAAAAAGTTATCTCTCCGCCGGTAGGCTCATGCCTGCCTCGCTTACGCGAAGGACCAGGCATGGTGGGCGATAGATCTACCCGTACCTCCTCCGACGCAGACGGTAACGGGCCCACTGCTTCGTCAAATACGGCCGACGGTTGTTCCGTCGCCATCTCAGCCGCCATAATGGGAGGCTGACCCGCCATTATCCCATCACCCGAAGAAAATGAGTCTTCGTCGTCCCGCTCATTATCTTTCTCAATTGTGTCGAAGGATTCGGAATCGGGCGAAGGAACCCTATTCGTCCTTTTCTTCTTTGCTCTCGACGTCATAGCCTTCTTCGCTAGGCGAGTGCCCACAATGAAGCTAGTCCTCAAGTCAAAATCGAGGGGAGGAGGATTCGCCGTGACATGATACAGGGCTGCCATATGCAGGATTTCATCCATCATATTTGTGGCAGGGGCCAAGAAGCTAGTCCGAGTATGACAGGTGTCATAGTAGTTCCATGCTCTGATACCATCAAGAATGCTGCCTTCAAATCCCAGGTGAGAACTGGGGTGCCCGAGGAATAGCTGACTATACACAAATTGACGGGCAAACCTACTAGGCAAGTAGGGCTCCAAATACACAGTGGTGCAATTCCGGTAAACTAGATGCGTTGGGCGAATGTTGTGCGGCCAGAAACGCATCTTTTCAGGCAAAAAATGAGGAGGTCCGACCCCATCAACATGAACACTCCTCACCTCTTGATCAGTGAAACGAGGAACGGATACGAAGAAATTGTACCCATCCACCCTCGCCAGCATCCTCCGACACGCCGGTATGGTACTACATTCCCAAGGCTGGTGGTGATACTTGAAAAGAAACGCGTCATCACCTGTAACGCCATCTCCCGTCCCGGGTCTCATCAAGGATTGATAATGCAGCAATAGCCATCCCAGCAAGTAATGGTAAGGCAATTCTACACGTTCAAAATCTATTGCCACGTCACGAGCAATGACCTTGGACGAGAAGGCGCAAAGACCATGTTGAATACTGCACACCATGGCAGGAAGGAGGGCCAGCCTGACCCCAAAGGCCAACTTCACGGCAGGAAGAATGAAGTGGCGACTGATCCTCTCAATAGAGCCTGCCCCTCCTGAGACCACGCAATTGCGCAGCCACACCATTAAAAATCCGGCCAAGAGCGCCTTCTCTGACAACCGCCGAGTACCATAACGAAAGTAGCTAAAGGAGTCAATCTGGCTCCCGAACCTGTCACTTTGAGACTTCGACCTCCTGGCAGTCGACATCAAGACCTCCACTTCTTTAGGAGTTAAACGATCTCGGGAAGTAACCCGGCCAGCCGTGCTAAATTTGAAAAGGTATGCAACCCAAGATTTAGTATGGGGAGAGTCCCCCTCCGAGCTATCATTTTTCTGGATAGTCGTCCGGTGACAGGTGCTATGATGGCATAATAATTCTTGATACACGGTGATGAAACCGGGGAATCGCTGATCCAAATCTTGGAGCTCCTCATTCGTCGGCGTATACACTTCGAAGGGTTCATCACCCCAGGGGAGCTTAGAGACAGCATACATCTCATGAAGAGCGAGCCCTAATTCTCCAACAGGGGTAAAAAAGGTCCCCGTTCGATGACTGTACATCTCCAAAAGGGCCATGAACAGTGGCTTATTAACGGGCAACCCGTGGCTGGTACCCCGTATAGCTTCATAAAGGTTGACTCCCCGCAAAAACTCTTCATACTTTCGTAGAATCCATGAGGACAGATTAGCCCACGGAGGAATGGGGTGTACCCAGCTCGGCAGGACCAACCTACCAATAGGATAGGACCCTTTGCGAGCAAGCTGACTCAGGAAGGTATCAGCCTGGAAGAATAAAAAGTTAGGACCAGGGGTGTTGATGAAGGTACCTGGAACTAACCCCATCACGGACCGACTGGCCGAATCTTTGACTGCGCGCACTGACCCAGTGGCTCTGTTATAACGGATATTACCAACAAACATCCCCGGTCTGGTTGGAGTGAGGGTGTCCGGCATCTGCCTATCCAGAACGATCATATTGAACCACTCAAAAGGGAAATGGCGCTTCATAATAGGGATGTGAATCGGCATCCCGTCCAGGTCAAAATCCCAACTCTCTGAAACATCCAACACTCGGGAGTTTTCTACAACCAACGCATCCCCAAAGAGGAAGACCGGTTTCAGATACTTCCCGTCAGACTGCCCAGAGCTTATCATATCAACAAGGAACTGAAAGGATTGAACCCTGATAGCATTTAGTCGCTCCAAAGGTTCATCAACAAGTAGCTGTTCGGACACTTGACGAACTAAGTCGTCCCGATGAACGCCCGAGGCAAACTGACGCGAGCCTACCATAAGTTCCCCAGCAGGATTCACGGGCAGAGTCACTGAAGAAGGGCAAAAGAAACAAGGTTAAAATGATAGCTGAAACGACAAAAAAAAACACATGATGCTTATGCGGCTCAGCATAGGTGCGGTTCGGTTTATACAGGTCAGTTCAAATGAGCCTATGCGGCTCAGTTTGAAAAAGCCCATGCGGTCCAGTACGAATAAACTCATGCGGTTCCGTTCGAAGGGAACTCATGCGACTCAGTACGGAGGAACTTATGCGGTCCGAAAGGAGTATGTTCGGCTCGAAAACGTTTATGCGGCCCTGCAAGGATGAGCTTATGCAGTACAGCGAGGATGAGCTTATGCGGCCCTGTTAAAGAAGTAGTTACGCAACCACTTCCATGCGGCTCAAACCTAGGTCATACCCCATGCGGCCCAGGCATGAGTCGGATACACAGTGTGCTTTGGAACATAGGCTTGCGCATAAAATATGCGGCATAGCCATAGCAGTTCATATTAAGGGACCCTTACCAGCGATAGACGGGTGGACGTCGGGGTGAAAAGCGGGTACGTCGGTCAACGGAGGAGCCGCCATGTTCGTCGTCGCAGTCGATGAAGACGCAGCTTTTTTGCCCTTCGCTGCCGCAGAAGATGAGGCGGCCTTCGATGCTGCAGCTTTCTTGGGAGCTATTGTCGGTTGCTAAAGGAAAAAGACGAAGAGCAAAGACAGCAAATAGAGATTCAGAGCAAAGAGAGAAGGTAAAGAAAAGCCCCAAGAGGCTTAAAGACTCCTATTTATAGGCAAAAAAGACCCACGAAATGAACAGACGTCTCGGAGTATGCCTCGGATTACGCGCCGCCCCCGAAGAATAAAGGCAAAACGCTTCGGTCAAGACAAAACTGACTCTTGGGATCCTCCCCCAAAAGGCGGCGTTAAATCAAATCAAAGGCACTTAATGAAGATTTGCACACGTGTTCAGGACACGTGGCAATCAGTTTATGCGACCAGATGAATTCATGCGGCTAAGGCACTTATGCGGTTAGGAAGCTCAGGCAGACAGAAAACTCCTATGCGGCATGAACGGGGCCATGCTTCTTGTTCAAAGTATTCCAATTTTTACAAATTGAAAACTTTGAAGGGGGTCCTGTAGAAGCATGGAAAATATTAGAATAATGATCCATGCGGCTCTGAGTAAGAAGCTTATGCGGCCCACCCAGGAGCGGCCCTATGCGGTTCAAAGAAGACTCTCAATCGCATGCGGCTCAGGAGCGTATGCGGTTCAGCAAGGCATATGCGGCTCGATGGACGCCATGTGTGATCCTTCCCTACAGCTGGTCGTTTGAGTAGTGGCCTCATTTATTGCTCCAGCACGATTCACTGTGGCGGCCCTAACATAAAGTTTCATAATGGCCTTGCCATAATGACTGACTCCTCGGGAAAAGAAGAAAATCTCTGACCAAATCCGTCAGAAGTCCCAGATTGCCACGTGGCAATCATCATATACGGCTCCCTGAGAACCCGTTCCATGCGGTTCGATACAACGCTAGCTCATGCGGCTCCCTGGGAACACATTCCCTGCGGCCCAATACGACACCAGCTCATACGGCTCACAAAGATTACGCATATGCGGCTCGATGAAGCATCATCCTATGCGGCTTACAAAGAGTATCTCTCTGCGGTTCAAGGATAGTCAATCCTATGCGGCTCTGACAGGACTCACAATTAAGACACGTGGCATGGGATCAATAAGAGATTTAACCGAATCTCAACAAATATATTTGACATCATCGTCATAATTACTGAGATCAGGGCATATCATTTATCATCAAGCTAATGGGACACGTGGCGAGCAATCAGACATTGGCATAATCAATCACGAGGATTTAAAACAGCTAGCATTAATTGCTCATGAGATACGATGCTATCCGCGTTAATGGCCGAGATTCACTGTAATCAGGATCAAGGGTTCAGATAGAATGAAGGAGCGCCGACATTCCAAACAGATAATCATTAGCAAACCCTAATGATCACCCCCCACTCTTATAAATAGCCAGCATCATTTCCTTGAAAAAAAAGGAGAGAGAGGAGAGGTCGGCAACAAAAGAATAAAAAAAGAAGAAGAGAGAGAGATCTACACAGAGAGAGCTCCCCCTTTTTTTTGATAATCACAGAGAGAGAGAAGTCAGGAGAGCAATCCGAGGAGAGCAAGAAGAGCGTTTCTTCGTCAACGCCAAGCAGATCTTCCCCGAGCCAAGGCTACATACTGATCGTCCAAGGAGTAAGGCAGAGCGGCCGTCGCTTTCTCGAGCCTCTATCGTCACCCCCCAGAATCAAAAATAAACAATCATACTTAGTCTGCTGTACCTAGGTTTTCGTCCCTAGGCTTTCTTTGTACGAGCGAGTTTGTATTGTGAGTCTAAGGTCAGTCCTCCGATAATTGTTCTGTTCTTTTACAATCAATGGCAAACAACAACAAGCACAACAGACCACTGTATTACACAGGGTACGTCGGTGCCATCAAGGTGGATCGAATACAGATCGACCCGGGGTCTTCTCTCAGCATTATCCCCTTAGCCCTGTTCCAGACATTGGGGATCCCGATGCATTGTCTGACAGCATCCCACACTACAATCAGTGGCTTCAACGCCAGCAAGAGTGAGCCGCTGGGAAAGATATAGCTGAAGTGTCATATCGGTGATCTCCAGACCGAAGTGACCTGTTATGTTGTAGATGCGGACGTCAACTACAACATCTTGTTAGGACGGCCGTAGCTACACGAATACATGGTGGTACCATCCACTCTTCATCAATGTATGAAGTACGTATCCACCCACGACATAGTCCAAACAGAGTTCGCTGATGTCGATCCTTTCAGAAGGATTGAGGCCTTCTTCACCAACTCTGATCTGTATAAGTTGATTCATCTCGAAGATGAAGCCAACGATGCCGATGATGAAACCGAAGCCGAAGCAGACTTAGAGGCAGAAATGATAATCGATGCTCTCCTGAAAGTGCGACTCAAGGGGAAGCCGCCTCAAACACAGTCTCCTATAGTGGTCAAACTTCGCGGGAGGGCACCAACTTCTCTAGGCGGAGCATCCACTAAAGCCCCTTAAAGATATGACACAAGGGGAAGCCTCCCCAAGTGTCGGCTCCTCTCGTAGCAAAACTACGCGGGAAGGCACCAATAGCCGGAACACCAACTGAGGCACCTCTCAAGGTGCGGCTTAAAGGCAGACCTCCTCAGTCTTCAGCCCCTCTTAAGCTTCAAGAGAAGGCCCATGTATCTTTATTGGCACTAGAGCCGACAAAAGCCAAGCTCCTATTAGGTTCTCCCGAACCACCTCAGGCTGCTCCAGTACTCACTGACGAAGAACTAGGAGAGTACATATCTGCCAATATGGATGCACCGTCCCTTGATGATGTAATCCCTCGAGACAAGATCCTGTATTTTATCAATAAAAGGGTATCTTTCAATTATTCTAGTCTTCCACATTGAATGCCACGTATACTCTAGATAATGCTCTATAGTCGTTGCAAATATAAATAACGACTGTTAATCATGTAAATCGAGTCGTCCTGTACCAAGGAGTCTGTTATATAGTTCCGCCTTTGAACCAGGACGAAAAACCTATCATCTTCGGCAAAGTTCAGTGTCACCAAGACCTTCCACCGACGGAGCCAGAACCCGACGCCGACAGAATGCAAATTTACCGGTACAATGATCGAGCCAAGTATCTCATCCAAAAGATAGGCTACAACCTAAAAAGCGGCAAGGGTCTAAACTATGGCAAGGGCCGACATCTTCCCTTACAACTCCCTATTCCGAAAGGGAAGCCACAAGACTATTATCACCGTACTCGATGGAGGGTGGGCTATATCACGCCCCCAACAACCCCAGAAAGTTCAGAAGAAAAAGACGTCGCACACACTCACTCGTCTGAGGCTTCAACTTGGGACTCCGACACCAGCATCGGCCCAATCTTCAGGAAGGTGCTGTCAGCCAACATGACATCTGCGCATCCTTTAGAAGATGAAGACGACAATCAAACAATAGAGTTCTTCGAAGAAGAACCCTGGGCTCAATGCCTAGGCATACAATGGGAATCTTGCTTTGAATTACGAGAACCCCCTACCGAAGATGAAGTCGAGCAGATCGACCTCGGGGATGGATCTTCATCCAAACCTATCTTCATTAGCAAGAGCTTGGCAGGAAAGGATCGAGAATCTTTGGTCCAACTGGTCAAAGAATACATAGACATATTTGCCTAGAGTTACGAAGACATGTCGGGGCTCGACCCACAAGTCGCAATGCACAAGCATAATATCTTACCTAACGCTAAGCCCGTTAAGCAGCAACAGCGACGCTTCTGTCCCAACATTATGGACGCTATTGACAAAAAAGTAGATAAACTCCTGGGCAGCGAGTTTATTCGCGAAGAGCAACATTCGGAGGGGGTAGCCAACGTCGTCCCCGTCACCAAGAAGAACGGGAAGATCCGGATCTTCATTGACTTCCGGGACCTCAACTCGGCTTGCCCGAAGGACGAGTTTCTACTCCCGATTATCGACGTAATGATCGACAATACATGTGGCTTCGAGCACATATCCTTCATGGACGGGTACTCGGGCTACAACCAAATCAAGATGTTCCTAGATGATGAAAAGCACACGTCATTCAGGACTCCGAAGGGAGTTTACTGCTACACTGTAATGCCCTTTGGCCTGAAGAATGCAGGTGCCACATACCAAAGAGCTATGAGCACCATCTTCCGCCAGCACCTCCACAAAATAGTCGAATGCTATATTGATGATATCGCCGTCAAGAGCCGTCTTTGAGGCGATCACCTACAAGATCTGAAGACAGTCTTCGATCTCAGGCAGGCACATCAGCTCAAGATGAACCCCGCCAAATTCTTCCTTGGGGTTTCCAGTGGAAAGTTTTTGGGCTTCATTATCACTGCAAAAGGCATCGATGTCGACCCCGAGAAGACTAAAGTCATCCTTGACATGGACCCTCCGAAGAATCTTAGAGAACTTCGAGGCCTGCAGGGACGACTCGCATACATCCGAAGGTTTATCGCGAACCTTTTCGGGAAATGCCAACCCTTCACCAAGCTCATGAAGAAGGGAGTCTCCTATGTCTGGACAGAAGAATGTCATAAAGCCTTCGATGACATTAAAGCTTATCTGACGAGCCCTCCAGTCTTGATGGCACCCATCGTAGGCAAACCATTTCTACTTTATGTCCGCGCAATAGACCATTTCCTTGGCATTTTGTTGGCCCAGAATAATGATGCTGGCCACGAGCAAGCCATCTACTACCTCAGCAGGACAATGATCAGGGCCGAACATCAGTACAACCCCGTCGAAAAGGAGTGTCTAGCTCTGGTGTTCGCCATCCAGAAGACTCGCCATTATGTTTCGGGATAGACAATTCACGTCATCTCCCGAATCAACCCGCTCAGAGTCCTTATGACTAAGCCGGGAGCGCTAAACTCACGATTGGCTACTTGGGCGATACGATTGACACCATATGACATGGTATTCATCCCACAAAAAGTTGTCAAGGGCCAAGCACTGGCCGACTTCCTAGCCGTGCATCTAATTCCGGAATCGTCTAGACTCTATGAAGACATTTCACATGAAGTACGAGAATCAAACATTATCGAAGAAAATTCCATCTGGCAGATGTTCTTCAATAGTGCTTCAAGAACAGGCCCCAAAGGCCAGATCATCGCAGGAGTAGGGGTAGTCCTGATGTCTCCCAATAAGTTGGTCATCCAGCGTGCATATTCCCTTTCAGAGTTGTGCTCCAACAATATTACAGAGTACAATGCCCTCATCATGGGACTCCAGTTAGCAAAATAGCTGGGGGTAGAATACCTCGAGTCTTACGGCGACTCGAAGCTTGTCGTCAATCAAGTTTGAGGATAATACGAGGTCCACCATGAAGACCTAATCTTTTATCACAAAGAAACATTGGACATCACCTCAACCTTCGCTGAATTCTTCATAGAACATGTGCTTCCGCTACAAAACTTAGAAGCTGACGCTCTGGCCGGTCTTACTGCCTCATTAGCAACACTGTCGGCACGTAACACTTTATTACAGTGGTGGGCCGGGATTTGGCATGCCCCAAAAATAATCTGTGTATACAGACAACTTATGTCATGGATACAGACACCAGCATCAACGTCAGAGACTGGAGGTTCCCGTTCATCGACTTTATCGTCTACGGAATTCTTCCAGACGACCTAAAAGAAGCAGTCTCAGTCAGAAGGCGCTCGCTCTGGTTCTATTACGATACGGCCACTAAAATGTTGTACCGACGCTCCTACGATGGACTTCTCCTCTGATGTCTATCAAACGAAAAAGCAGCTGAAGATCTTCGAGAAGCTCATGACGGAACATGCGGAGCCCATCAACCAGGTCCTAAGCTACAGGATCGACTTCGACGTATAGGCTATTACTAGCCCACCATGATGGCTGACGTTGTCGAGTATGCAAAGAAATGTCGTGCTTGCCAGCTACATACCGACTTCATCCACTTACCTTTAGAGCCTCTACATCCTACGGTCGCCTCTTGGCCATTTGAAGCCTAGGTCATGGATATAGTGGGGCCTATCACCCCTCCCTTATCTAGGGGACACCGCTTTATCCTAGCAATCACCGACTACTTCTCTAAATGGGCATAAGCAGTACCATTAACAGAGGTAAAAAGCTCAAAGGTGATCAGCTTCATCAAGTATCATGTCATCTACCATTTTGGGGTGCCCCGGAGGATCATCTATGACAACGGTCCACAATTCATCAGCCATGCATTCAGTAGATTCTGCGACAAGAATAGTATTCAGAATATGGCATCAACCGCCTATAATTCGGCAGCAAACTGATTGGCTAAAGCTTTTAATAAAACCATCATCAAGTTACTCAAAAAGGTCGTGTCATCTAATAAGCGCGACTGAGACGAGAAGCTCGGTGAATGCCTTTGGGCCTATCGTACGACGGTATAGACCCCGACAGGTAACACACAATTCTCTTTGGTCTATGGAAGCGAAGCAGTACTGCCTCTAGAGATCCAGATACCCTCACTCTGAGTAGCGATTATGAACCAGCTGATGGAAGAAGACAATCAACGTCGTCGTCTGCAAGAGTTGGAAGCGTTGGATAAAAAAAGCCTCTTGGCTCAACAGCGCATCGAACTTTATCAAGCCCGTATTTCACAGGCTTTCAACAGAAGAGTCAAACAGAGGACTTTCCAAGTAGACGACCTGGTTCTGGCAGTCAGAAGATCGATGGTGATGACTCACAAGACACCGGAAAAGTTTGAACCCAAATGGGAAGAACCCTTCATCATATAGACGGTATACTCAAACGGTGCTTACCGTCTCGCTCAACCTAATGGAGACTTGTTCATGATGCCCATCAACAGCAAGTTACTAAAGAAGTACTATTCCTGACATCCTTCAAAATGTACTTCCTTCTACCCAGCAAGGGAATTTGTGGACCTAATAACCTATTTCACTCCCCTTATTTGACAATCAAGTGCTTCTGGAACCCAGTTGTTCTGTTGCATCCCCAGTAGGAGAACAACCATGTCCACATCACCTCTGAGTTGCTTCTTTACACCCTACAAAGTAGAATTCTATACTACATAGGATCATGCTCATTACTATGTTTACCATGTCCATATTACCTTTAAATAAACATCCTGTACAACAATCCTCAGGTTGTTGCACGTCAATCATAGAACATCCACGTCCACATCACCTCTGAGTTGCTTCTCTACACCCCACAAAGCAAAATTCTACACTACGTAGTTGCACGTCATTACTATGATTACCATGTCTACATTACCTCTGAGTAAACATCACGTACAACCATCCCCACGTTGTTGCACGTCAATCATAGAACATCTACGTCCACATCACCTCTGAGTTGTTCTATACATCCCTACAGAGTTCACTCCTACCACATCCATATCACCTTTGAGTAGGAAAACTCTACCATTAGCCCTATATTTACCACGTCTATACTACCTCTAAGTAAATATGTCGGTTTCCTCCATGGGCAACTTATTATCTGTACCTAGAAGTCAATGTGAGGAAAAGATAATAGGTCTACCAAAAGTCACAAAAAATAAACAAAAGCAAAAAGTTCTTTATTTCCTCAGAATAAGAAGTGGAAGGACGACATTTGTAAACCAAACTAAAAAAAAGAGACAGACACGTCTCTAACCAAAAGCAACCAAATAAAGGATGGAGAAACTAAGGATCGACGGACAGCTCTTCAATCCGAAGTTTTAAGTCTTCAGCCCTGGTCTCTACAGTCGCCAAAACGCGACGCTCAGCTTCATGGTGCATCATTTGTCTAGCCTCGGGAGCAAGGTCAGCTGCGTGTTTGTCATCAAGTTCCTTCTTCTGACGGATCAGAAAGGCCACATGGCGAGTGAAATTTGTCGTTTCTTCTTTAAGCTGAACGTGTTCAGCCTATGCCCGTTCAGAATCAGCCAGAAGCTGAGCCCACTGCCCTTGAAGGAGACGAATCTCGACATCAACTTCCGCTATGCTGACATTCAGAGATTCCCGCAGATTAGCCTTTTCCTCCATCAACGAGGACAACCTCTTCTTCCTGGCCTCAGCATCGGCCAACTCTTGCTCCCAGATAGCCATGGTGTCAGAGTAAGTCGACTCAACAGCAGCCACTAGCCTGCTCTGCTCCTCCTCGATCAAAGCAGAAAAATTATTCCGCCGAATGTTCTGGAGTTCGGCAAGACGATGATCGAGCTCAGTGACAGAAAATTCCAAAATCTCAGCCATATGGTCATGGCCCTGGTGACATCAGATCAACTTGATATACGGGAGCGCCATGCCCTTCGCGGTCTCGAAGCTCCTGCCTTCATCCAGCACAGCCGATACCCCCTCCTCAACATCTTGTATACGGCCTCAAGGATGAACTTCACATATTCATCTGCATCGGCCAACACTTGAGGTGTCATAGCAGGAGTTGTCGGAGCTACTATATGAGCTGGGAGAGCAGTTGACCCTGCAGAGGCTTTCATACCTGAGACTGACGATGTAGCCACCGCTTGGCTCACAGGAGACTCAGTCGTCGTACCTTCAGGGTTCGAGGCCGGAGCCTCGGTATTCACGACCTCCATCTCACCAACAATGTCGACGGAACCACCAACCGTCAGAGCTGAGTCTCTAAAGGACCCAATACTGTACCCCAAGTAGAAGGAACTGAGGGGGTGTCTTCCACCATGGGGCCTTTGTCCTTGTCTGAGCAGGCCCCAGAGGGCCCCATAACATCCGAGTCTGCCACAACAGACCTTGAAGCAACAACTGCAACCTGGACAGATTCTTTAACCCTTGATCGAGGGTCAAGTCCAGCATGTGGAGGGAGAGTAGACAATCCCACCTCTTCTCCAATCAAAGTCGGAGTGGGACTCGACAGATGAGTCACTTCCACTTCGTCGGCACCGATTTCCAGAACGGGAGTAGGACTTGGCAGTCGGGATGTTTCCCCTACCTCGGTCTCTGTCACTGGGACAGGAATAGGACTCGGCAGTGGAACTCCCCGCAGAGCCGATCCCCCTGCACCATTCTTAGGAGAGGGTTCAGTTCCCGACTCCTCAGCCTGCTCTTCTTCGTCCATCACGGAGTCCTCCTCAACATTTTTAACATCTTTTTGGGGGGCGTCATCCGGAGAAGACGAGTCCCACTCTTCCCCCTCACCCGGAGGGTCTTGTCTGATAACTTCCTTCGGGACCCCGTACCAGTTTTAGGGGCCCCCACGGTTGTTTGCTTCACCGCCTGTGATGACTCTGCTTCACCTCCCCGACCAGTTGACGAAGAGGGATCAACATTCTCAGGTGCCACTACATCAGCAGCAGCATCTCCGGCCCGGTCCAAAGAGGCCGAAACCTCTACCGGAATAGCATCATCCAAAGTCTCCTCCATGGGAGATGACACAATCGGAGGGATACGCTCATCAAACGAGCTCGCCACCTCCTTCGATTTACTTGAACCCCGCCTCGAAGATCGGGGTTTCTTCTTCAATGCGTCATGCAAAGAAGATAGGTATAAGTACAAGGGGAAAAAATCGAACGGGACCAATGCTAATTTACATACCACTACGGGAGCTGGTTGTGTTGGTGCCGCCGAAGGCGGTATTGTGCCCCCATCTTTAGTGGTTAACATCTTCTTGGGCTTCTTGGGAGCCGAGGAATCTGCCTCCGTCGAAGCACGCCTCTTCAGCCGACTTGCCGCGGGCTCCTCTTGAGAACCTCCCGTTAGTACTATAGGGGCGGCCCTGAAAGCTGCCACGTCAGGCGGACGATACGCCCGAGCCTTCGCCAGCATACTCTCTGACGCCTCAAGTTGCATCTCGACAATGAAACTGGTCTTCCGGTCATACCCAGGGGAAACAGTATTCATCGCACAATAGAGCTTTATGGCAGAAAACAAAATATACGACCGAAGATTATGAATCGGGAGTGTGGAACGCACTCCAGTGCACCCGATATTATAATATTTCCAACCTCGGGCTCCATCTAACAAACTCCCAACAAACCTCAAACAACTACTGGGGTTTCTCAACAACAACTGGGTGTAGCCAAACTGGCGGGCAAAACGATTCGACGGGTATGGTTCTAAGAAACAATGATTCTTGTTCCGATACACTAAGTGGGAAGGCCGAATGCTCTGTAGCCAATGGAACCCCCACATTGGCAAAGTGGTCGCATCTTCGCCAGAGACTTCCAACTCCTCATCCACTTCACAGCCCTGGAAAATTTGGGCAACCTTGGTGATCTTCCACCCTTGGATGTAGGACAGAACTCTCCTACAAAATGGAACGCCTGTATGCAGCCACTTTCTTCTGTAGTAGTGACAAATAAAGGCATCACCAGCCACATGCTCCTCTTTCGGGCCAGGGGTCATTGTATTTGGATGGTGCAAGATCAACCATCCCATCAGATAATGAAAAGGCAGCTCTGTACGAGGTACCCATCTCGTGAACCACATTATCTATAAATTCCCTCAGACCCCGCTTCAGGTTGCACACTATAGCAGGAAGCAAGGCCAAAGGATGACCAAAGACCAGCTTCACAGCCGACAAGATGAGATTTCTAGTCACCCTCTCCATGGAGCTAGATCTACCAGCAAACACATGGTCTCGAAGCCATATCATCAGATAGGCTGTCAACACTGCCTTTGGAGACATCATGTAAACATAATTAGATATGGTCGGATGGCTCCTGGTTCTTATTTTCACGAGGATTTCGTTCGCTGAGTCTAGTCATCTCAGTAAGCACCTATGCATGGGTAAGCCCCTGAGGAGTAACAAATCGAACCTTCGAAGGGTCCGTCATGTCTTGTTTGAAGACATAATCCTTCCAAGCAGTCACATGAGGCTGTGCCTTACCTTTGTCCCTCCGTTAAGCCAAGTAATGTGGGCTCGCCACCTCTTTGAATACTGCCATCATCTCAGAATTCTTCTCTGCCAAGGTAAGAAGCACCTTATTCTTAAGAAAGTACTCCTCATAGGATCAGACCCTCAAGAAAGCTTCGGCACCTCATACATCTCATATAGTGCCAAGCCTAACTCCCCCATGGGAGTGAAGAAGGTGCCGATATGAGTGTTGTACATCTCCAGGAGAGCAAGGAACATAGGTCGGTTTATATCTATGCCCTCATGAGTAGCATATAGAGCAGCAGTCAGACCAACTTCCCTGAGCTCAGTCTTAAACTTCGACATAACCCAGAGTGTCAACTCGTCCCACTTCTGCACATAATGGCACCAGCCCTTAACCCAAAATTCCCCTTTCGGGTACGAGATCTTGGCCTCCAGCATATGGTTGACAAAGGTCGAGGCACTAAAAGAGAAAGTATTAGGAGGAACATCACTATATACTCCTAGGACACAGAGTTCGCAAAAGATAAGAGGTTCTGGCTCGCGAAGCGGCTAAGGTATCCTTTTGGTTGGAGGTGGTATCGATCCGGATGATGCCTGCTACTGCCCCTCCCTGGGATGGAGTTAGCTCCCCCTTCATCCTCCTCTTGGAAGCAAGACTACGAAAAGTCGTCAGGGGCAATTGACGCTCCACTTTCTGAATGTACATGTTCACATCCCTCGCTGTGAAGAACCAATCTTCTTTGACCTTCAACACCTTTGCTTCGGTAGAGGTCGAACGGTCACCAAACAAGAACTTGGGTTTTAAGAAGGTCACATTGTCAGATTCAACAGACTTGAGTTTGCTACTCTCCATCATGAGTTGAAGAAAAGTAAAATATTGATCTCTAATTTGTGTCATCCTCTCCGGACGCTGGTCCAACATAATGGTAGCCTTGGCCAGGTTGACAACTTATTCATTAAAGTCCAAGCCCATCTGACATAGCGCAAGGTCTAAAAGGACTTCATTCAACAAAGGGATGGTCATCGACACTGTCACACAAACAAGACAAAATGGTCAGCCAAGGAGACTAAAAGCCCTCCAAAAGTTAGCAAAAGACTTAGAAACTCAAAATAAGCATCTGAGGTGCATCAATAATCTGGCGCATCAACTGGGTCGAAACCCATGTGCACAGTTTGAAGCTTATCAAGACGCACAGGACCGAGGCCTAGGCGCATCCGAAGAGAAGCTTCGGCGCATCATCAGGACCTAAGTCCATGCGTGTCAGCAAAGGGACCTTCGGCGCATCACCAGGACCTAAGTCCATACGTGTCAGCAAATGGAGCTTCGGCACATCATCAAGACCTAAGTCCATGCGCGTCAGCAAATAGAGCTTCGACGCAGCATCAGGACCTAAGTCCATGCGCGTCAGCAGAGGAAGCTTCAGTGCATCATCAGGACCTAGGTCCATGCGCGTCAGCAATGGGAAGCCTAGGCGTGTCAATAGGAATGTGACTCATTTCAGTCACACCCACGCGCCCCAACAGTGTTGCAACGAAGTGAAAACACCAAAGCGGAGGATCACCCACCGATCATCGTCGGCCGAACGTCGACAGACGTCGCTGCGACGATGGGGATGTCCTCTACGTCGACATCCATGGGCTCCTTGTCATTTCCTCTTCCTCGACCAGCACCACCACGGGGAGTCTTAAGAGCCATCTCTCTAAAGAAGCTAGGGTTTTCGAAAGACTCTAGAGGAAGAAGGAGAAGGAGAAAACAAAAGTAGAAGACTCTCTCTCTCTCCCTTATAGATGCCTATTTATAGGTATGAGCAATGCACGTGAAACGATAAAGGCTGACATCAGCAAAAAAAAATAAACTCTTCGGGTCTCGTGAAACTGACGACTGCATATATTCTAAAAGATTATCATTAATCTTTCAAACTTTGAGGCGTAATTTTCTTGCATTAAAAACGAGAAGAGCATGCACCCCCCCTCCCCCCCCCCCCCCCCGCAGCAATACGCGGAGCGGTCATGCGCCCAGAAGAGCCATGCACCCAGACGAGGACATGCACCCAGAACAACGACTACCCATGCTTCTTGTTCAAAGTATTCCAAAACTTGGCAGAAAGTTTTAAAAACTTCGAAGGAGGTCTTGTAGAAGCATGGAATTTTAAGTGCATCTAAGGCCAGAAATCGTATGCGCCCCAAATTGATATGCACCAAGGAACTCAACTGAACACTTGGCACAGCAAAAAACAACAAAGAAGTAGAGCATAAAAATTAGGCTTTTATTTCATATGACAGTCTATTACATGTCTAAAACTCTTTTACAAAGGAAATTCTTTACAAAGAAAGGAAAAAAGCCTAAAAAAGCTATAGCCAGGCGCATCACTCAAGTGCTACAGCCAGGCGCATCATTCCAGCATCTCATCGTAGGTGCATCCCCGTACATAGTCAGAGCGAATCACTTCCTCATCAGCGTACGAGCACTCTAGCAAGAGGAGTGGCTCTTCTAGCCTAACAAAATTGGGGCACGATAGCCCCGATCTGCAGCTCTTCCAATATAACAAAAATCGGGGCACGACCGTCCCATCAAGCATTTAATGCTATATGACGGATTGGGCAACACATTCCTAGAAAACTGAACAGTTGGCAGCTTTTTTGTAGAAAATAAAGAGCCGCTGATGTCAGCATCATCATTTGCTTCTTTGTCGGCTATAGCTGTCCTTGCCATGTGGCCGACCGATCACACGCATGCGCATCCGGTGCCATGCGCCCAGAAATTTGCATGTGCCTCAAAAGCCATGCGCTTCCGACTTACTCCTGATCCCAAAAGACAGAAGCTAAGTCCCTACATGCGCCTCCACAGCCATGCGCCCAAAACTCAGCTTGTGCCTCAAAAGCCATGTGCCCGGACTCGCTCTTGATCCCCAAAGACAACAGTTCAGTCCTCTCCATGCGCCTAACCCTAGGCACATCATGACAAATCACTCTCCTCCAAATCCAAGATCTTCGAGCCACAAACATGCGCCATGTGTCTTTTGACTTGGTTCTGCTCAAGAATGGGTGCTAACCACCCAAGATCTCAGCAACAGACGAATCTCAACAACTGTCATGTGTCAGCTCCACCGTAGCCCAACAGAGACGTTCAACAGATTTGGCTTCAACTCAGGACACATCATCCATGCATCCCACAGCATCAGCCATGTGGCATTCCTACGTACAGGTGCATCCTACATATGCGCACATAAGCAGACCAGTCTGCTGCCTATAAATAGAAGGATCATTCATTCATCCCCGGGGGGACACACACAGAGATCAGCATATCTACATACAGAGACAAGAAGAGACACGTAACGTCTACTTCTCCTCCAAACGTTCTGACATCCAGACCAGCCCAGACCTTCAGAGAATTCAAGATCGTCGTCGGATCGTCAACGGAGTCAACGCATTACCACTCGCTCCACCGATACAGTTCCCAGATAAAAACAAAAGTGTACTCCTAGGACTACGTCTAAGTCCTACATTGTATATTGTTCTGTTTGTAATTGAAATACCAAAATTTTATCAATCAAAAAAACCTTGTCGCATTTTCGATGGCAAACAGTAGCTACAGTTTATACTACAACAGGGTCTACCGGGTATGATCACATATCTGACTAATACTTCCTCCATCCCGACTAACACTAACAGATCCGAATCACGACATGTCAAAACACGTAAATCACAATACACGAATAAAACACGATCACGAGATCACGGTACAGCAATAGCATGAAAGGCATATCTCCTGACTAGGAATCTATGCAGTACAAGTCCGTGTAATGTACGTGTCAGAAATCAAGTACACATTACTAAAATATGTAATATAGAAACTATCATATATATACTGAAAACAATTAGAGAACTATAATTGCCTTTGTTCCTGAGCTGAAAGTAACAATAAGAATCTATATATGTGTCCTAAACCCATATATATGATAATATAGTATCAGTAGCTATCCTAGAGTCTATTACACTTACACAAGATCATTTCTATATACACATAAGGTAGACTATGATTCACAAGTAAAAGGAACTAGTTTGATATTCTGGTCACCTAGCAACTTATTAACCTAAAAGTTAATATGTAAGCCATAGTTATCATGGTAGTCTCTAAGTTACTAACCAATATATGGTATGAGATATACTTCTACAAAAAATAAATATGATCATAAGTAGAGTATGTTACAATAAGAATAAGAATATGTATATGTGTCCTAGACCTATATATAATAATATAGTATCAGTAGCCATCCTAGAGTCTGTTACACTTACACAATATCATTTCTATATACACATAAGGTAGACTATGATTCACAAGTAAAAAGGAACTAGTTTGATATTTCGATCACCTAGCAACTTATTAACCTAAAAGTTAATATGTAAGCCATAGTTATCATGGTAGTCTCTAAGTTACTAACCAATATATGGTATGAGATATACTTCTACAAAAAGTAAATATGATCATAAGTAGAGGGACTTATTATTCATAACACAATGTCATAAACTAGAGAAGGACAACATCTATAAATTGCCAATTGTGACAATACCAACCCTATGTATTCAATCATATAGTCTTATTAACCATTAGAACAACATACCAACATGTTTTCTATGATTTCTATGAGTTCAAAATGGAATATAACTATATATATAGTGCGACACACCATAATAACGATATTTGGACGAATTTAGCACTAAATATATGCTGAAATGTAACGTCACAAACACCTATTGTTGGTCATGTAAACAAGTGAAATAAAATAGTTTCCAGCATGGTTTTGGGTGTTAAATATGTTTTTAAAGTTTTGTACGGGTTAGAGGAAAATTTGTACATAAAATGATAGCGTTTGTCACATTTTTACACTAAATTACAGTTCTGAAATTTTATGCTTTTCATGACAAAAGCATGATTCCACCCAATTATAGCATGCAATTACCATAAAATAAAATATTGTCATGCTAGGGGGTTAAGTTAGAGTTTTGATTGTGAAAGTTTCAGTCTGAATTACTAAATATTCACACAGAAAATGTCGCGCACGAAAAATGTCGCAGTTCTGGAATTGAATTAAAATGTGACAAAATACAATGTTAACATTTATATAAGCACGTTTCTATCATGAAATAATTATAGAATATGTTAGGGGGCATTCATAAGTAAAATTTTGTGAAGGTTTCAAGCACAAAATAACATGTGTAGATAGGTGTACGAACAAAATATCGTATTCACCATCTTTTAAATTGATTTTCCATATTTTAATTATGGTTTCTACCTAGAGGATTGATGTATCTAGTTGTATCCTAAGTTAGGAAGCATAAAATGGCAAGAAATATGTTACTTACCCGTTTTTTGTATCGTGGTACAGTCGCGACACCAACGGTTCAACAGGGACACTTATTAGGAGAATGTCTCTACAGAAAGGAAAATGACAGCAAAGCCGTAGCAAATCATATATGTACGCAATAGAAATTGCTAGAGTTACTCGATAGAGAATGTTAGGAAGAGTTTTACCTGGTGGTTTGGGCTGCATAACCCAATCTTTGAATAATTGTACCAGCAAGATCTATACTGAATACATTGTCGTGCAACAACGATTAGGAAATGATAAACCACTAAAACCCTAGGGAATTATATATGGTTGGAAAACTAAAATGTAGAGCTATATGTTAGAGGTAAATTTGAAGGGCTTACCTTTAGTTTTGGTGGTGTATTTGGCCTCGGAAGTCACCCTATCATGTTGCACCTATTATGGAACTTGGCTGAAAGTTTCCTCCTTGTATGGACTGTTTGAGAGTGAAATTGAATGAAAGGGATGGGAAAGAATGTATGGGGATGTAGGGGAATGAATGAGGGAGGTGTGGGAGAAGTTTTAGGAGAAATTAAGGTAATGAGAGGGAGTTATATCAACTACCACACTAAGTGGCTGCCACATAGGACCGGCCCTAGCATAGTTGTAAGTGGCTGTTGTCCACCACTTGTGTGTACCATGGTTTGGTCCACTAAGGGTTGGTTTAGGTCCCCTAGGTCCTAGGTACGTGTGGGTCAAAATTGGGTTCAATTGGAAATAATTTGGATAGGTTTATCTAACCCAAACTACACCCTAGTCCAATACAACCTAGATTGATAATACCCTAGTTGTGGTGTGCCTAAATAACTACCAAACCCATCTTAAAACTTGTTTTATGAGAAAATAGAGAACCATTAATATAATACTACGTATATTTATATATTGATCATGCAACAAGTATGTATATTTTTATACAAATATATTAATATAGATACCCAACTATGTACTGACAAAAATATAATTGATGCATTGGAAACGAAGGTTACATAATGTATTGTATTAGAGTGTTTACATTGCCATAAATTACACGTACAAGTATTTAATATAGAATATATAAATAACAAGTAAAATAAAGTTATATAGCTATAAATTTTACATGTAAAGTAAAAATTGTTCGGAGGTAATCTTCTAGTACTTACACCAAAGATCGAATAGAGTTGATTTTGGATTATAACACGATGGATTTGGTCAAATTAAATTTTTGTTGGTTTTGCATTACAATATAATGGATTTGGAAAACGTTACAATTGTAAAGAGAATTTTATCTTTATTTTCACATTTAAAAATATAACCTCATTGTCAAAATTGAAATGTAATAAAATTTTAGATTGGGCTTTATATTACTTATTTTGCACTTTTTAAACAATCATTTTAGATATAAACCCCTTAAATCTTGCCTATTCCGATGTAAGCTCTCAGAATCTTGTTAATTAGAATGAGACCCCTTGAATCAACAAGATTATTGCTCATGAATTTTTGTGGCTAAGAACACTAATAGACATCTGTTAACTGATATCATATTTTTATCATTTTGTCCCTTTTAGCTTCATCCTCAAACACATCAATCCTAACTAATTATTCTTCATTATTCAACCCAACCACTAACCTCCCACAACCGGTCACCTTACCCATCAAAGTCCTTCCTCTGCTCATTATTATCAAATACAACAAACCTAAACAAATGGAAAGCTAAAATACAACCAACACAAACACATATGATAACGTAACAACATCACTATATTCCACTCGATAACATAGCAACAATGCTATATTCATGTCTATGATAGCAAAACAATATTCCATGTATCTAGCATAAAAAAAATAGTATATTCCACATGATAACATAAAATAATACTCTATTTCAATTTCCACACGATAACACAACAACAATACTATATTCCATATGACAACGTGACAACATCACTATATCCACTTGATAACATAACAACAACGCTATATTTCATGTCTATGATAGCAATACAATATTCCATGTATCTAAATAGCAAGTTGATAATAAAATATTACTCTCTTTTATTTTGGTTCTTTTTTGAACTTGGCATTGCAGTCTCATATAATATAGAACAAGTATAGACGGTTCCTTTTATTAATTATGAAGGTAAAGGAGAGAATGATCAAAATTACCCACCAAGTGATGAATCGACTTCGTCCCGAACACAAAGACTCTTAATAATTCCTCCGTATGAATCCAAGTTCAACCAGGCTCTTTAAGCCAACAAGACAACACAATGCACAGTACGGAGCGGGGCACTACAACGTTCGTGTCTGATACGTCGACGCTTCACCAACCTTGATCATGCGAGTATTGTAAACTTATTGTTTACCATTATATGTAGATTTGTCATGTTTGTTCAGTTCTTAAACTCTCTTACATGTACGTGACACTATGATTTGTACACAAGCGAGGTTATATATATTATTTGAGATTAGAGTCGTATTATTTTATAATTTGTGACTTGACGTGTTTGTATTACGGCTTTTTATTTGAGTGATAGTAGGGAGAGAGAATACTATAGTAGGCATGTGGGCAACCCAGAACTATCACATGACATACTCGTGACTAATAATATAGCCATACTTGTACAGTTCTTTATGTTTTATACTACATGGGTACTTTAAGCTGTATATGTACTTGCTCAATCTTGATTGGATAACATTGATATTTAGGCAAGGAGGATTTGTTTCCTTTATTCTATATACCTTTCGATGATGAGACTGAGGTTCTTATTGCAGACGCATGATTAGATGGTGAGGATGTTCATGGCAATGCTTAGCTCTGACATCAGTTATCTTAGTTGTTGTTAGTCGTATTGTCACGTCCCAGAACTAGAATACTGGAGAGCGGGGGACAGATACAGCCAGCTACGTATATAGAAGTGTAATCCACCTCGATATACGGTCATGGCTGTCTAGATGTATAAGGATTTATCTAGAAGCCATCAGTCTTTTATGGTCAAGAATAAGCCTAGTGTCTCAATCTCAAGCAAGTAATAATAGTTACAAGATGTTAGACCATCAGATATTCAATAGTAAGGCGTCTCATACATTTCATATACAGATGATCATGTAGCTAGTCGTACAAAATGTGAGAACTAGCAAGAGTTTTAGTCATACATGATCAACCCTAGGATTTGTTAATCATGTTACAGCCCGTAGGCAGACAGTAAATAAAGTATTCAACACGAGCTAACACTTGCTCGGTGGCTAAACGCCTCAAAAGAATAATTTTACAATAGAGTAGGAGAGCAAAATAAAACCCACCCGTTGCCAGGGTTGCGTCTAGTGTTCACCGTCTGGCTGGAAGGCTAGGAGATCCTCGAGAGCTACTCTGAAATCTGGCCATACAAAATCAGCTGGGTCAGAACCCAGAAAGAGCAAGTTCCACAAGGGAGGCTTCACTTAAGAACTAAAACCAGCATGTTAGCACATGATTTATAAAGGATAACGAAAAACATGAGTTAGAGAAAACAGGGTGATAAACGATAAGATAACTAAATGACTATTCCAGTAACCAAGTTACAAGCCGTAAACCAAACAAGGACCGGGGTTGTAACCCTTCACCTGAACAAAACTTAGTCTCTAACCAATTATCGAATAAGTAAAGCATAACAGTAACGTGCTGAAGTAACCATATACTGACCTGTCTAGACAAGACTAGACTAGACTCCATTCATCAATCACGGCTAAGCAAGGAGTATGGCTTGCTATTTTTAACTAATTAGGGTTATCACAAGCCTAATTACTAATAAGATGCAATGACATGTTCCAACAGCCACAAGCCCTGCAGACTTAATCCAGGTTATCCAGTTGCAAGTTGAGAGAGTTGGATTAGGTGACTTGGGGGTGCAACACATGACAGTGCGCTGGAAATGTGCCCTATTCGACGACAGGCTACAAGTCCAATTAAAGCGCCCAAATAACGGGACTGCCTGTAGCTGGAAAATCCCTTTATAAACTACTTGATCAATCTAGTTATTACCCTAGTCAGATTTAGTATGAATCCCTGACCGTGGTAATCAGGAATCCATGTCCTAGGCATGATGCAAGACGAGACATGTAGCCTGTACAGGCACAACCAAGAAAATCAACCACGGTGTCAAGACAAAAGTTACTTAGCAAGTCTAGGTAGTTGTCGCAACAGCGTTCAAGAATTATCATGTCATGTCGGGTTACTTATCATGTCAAGAGTGCGTCACGAAGGACCACTATCAAGAATTATCATGTCATGCTGCTTGTCAAGAGTGCACCACGATGGGTCACTATCAAGAGTTATCATGTCGTGTTCATGTTATCATATTCGTGCCAGATTCAAGTTACTAGCTCAAGACTATCAAGTGTCAAGTCGGATCGCCGCGATTTAGGTCAAGTATATAAAACATGCAAAGAAGATCGAGAACACCCATATGAAAATGAAAACATAAGTCACATATGAACCTTGATTAAAGTGAGACAAAAAGATTCTTGAAGCCGAGACAAAGATATAGAACTTTTATGTTCTGAGTTTTTTGAGATTTTAGCTACAAAACAGCTTAAACGGGCAAAAACAACAAAATAATGCAATTCCGGCGCATGGAAATTCTTGCGCATCCGCGCATCAGAATTCCTACATATCCGCGCATCAACACATCCGCGTATCAGAATTCCTGCGCATCCGCGCATCAGAATTTATGCGCATTCGCGCATCAGCACATCCGCACATCAGAATTTATGCGCATTCGCACACCAGCACATCTGCGCATCAGAATTCCTACGCATCCGCGCATCAGCACATCCGCGCATCAGAATTCCTGTGCATCCGCACATCAGAACTCACGTTGCGTCTTCAGTACATGCACGTAGGAAGACTACGCGCATGACACGCTCGGAGTCAAAGAATACGTTGTCGGGACTTCACGGCGCATGGCCTCCCGGTCGCATGGAGATCATCGTCCCCAACAGCAAGTTCAGCCATAAAAGTTTCAAAAACTTGCCATGGCCATAACTTCCTCATTCGAAGTCGAAATCAAGCAAAAAAAAAGCCAAAACTGTATGAAATTAAATTCGCTACAACATAGAACCATTAGTTTTTGGAAATACCAAGTTTTTAGAGATCAAAACCAAGAAAAACAAGAAAAACTTTAAGTCTAGATCTACAAGAATCTATCCATGGAAACTAAAAACTTCAAGTTCTAAAGAGGCTTAGAATCAAGTAAAGAAGAGAATGAAATAATAAAACTTGAGATCCATCATGAAGCAAGTTGCACTTGCCTAGGGTTTCTTTGGTGGTTGGAGAGGATTAATGGAGAAGATGAAGGAAATAAATGAAAGTAATGAAGAGAGAGAGGGAAGAGTTGACTTATATATCAACCCCTCTCATCTTAAACTACACAAAACCAAACCAAGCCAAGCCAAACCAAGATGAACCAAAATAAACCTAGGCAAGATTAAACCAGGATCAGGCTAAACAAGATAAGTCTAACTACGGGTCACCTGACAAACGTCAGAAATCCGTACACGTATACTGAAAATACGTATAATAAAAAACGGGAGTGACAACTCTACCCACCTTAAAAGAATTCTATCCTTGGAATTTAATCAAGAGGCTAGAGATGTCGGGGCAAGCTATACTAATCACGAGCAATCTACGACTAGCATCCAATCAAGCAATCATTCATGCAAGCAAGGAATTTAAAAGCATAAGGCATAAGGAAGACATTCTGCTGGAAACCTCTCTGCCGGTTCTGTATCTGAGCTTGGGTCTAGGCATACGGTTGGGATCTCTGTTGCTGGAAGGCATATGCCTGAGGCGACAATGGCCTCGGAGGCTGGTACTGCTGCTGCACTGGTGCTGAGGCTGGTCCTCTAATCGATGGACTAGTTAGGTTCGATGATGATGAACTGGCTCTATTCGGACAGGACCCTATCTTGTAATCCGGTGCCCCACAAGCCAAGCACAGTCCCTGTGCTCTGCGACACTCTAATACTACATGCCCTGGCTTCCCACAATGAGTGCAGCCCATTATGGAAGACTGTATCTGCTTCTGTTGCTGAGGGGACGTCGGTGTCGAGTGCTGAACCGACGAAACCGAATTCGCCCTTCGGAGAACTCCAATAGTCAAAGCCCTAGCTGCCGGGGCTGGTGCTGAGGACAGACTCATCTGCCTATGGGACCTCTTCCGTCCTCCGCTTCTATCTACAATCCTCTGTGAAGTATATTCATGCCTCTTCGCTGCTCGCAAGACGGCATCAAACGTCTGGTGCTCAAACTGCTCCACCGATATAATAATCTCTAAGTGAAGCCCCTGCTGAAACTGCTGCACTCGATCTAATTTGGTTGCCACCAAGTTGGGAGCAAACCGACTAAGCCTAGAAAACTCGGCCGCATATCCATCAACCGTCCTTCCCATCTGCTTGAGATTAGTGAATCTTGTCTGTAGATCATAGCGAGCTACTGCGTCGAAGTACTTGGTCTGGAACTTGTCGCTGAATACCGCCCATAAAATCGACGTCGCTAATCCAACTGCTAACATCGCCCACCAGGTGCGGGCTAAGGCCAATAACTGTAAGCATACTACAGCCACCTTCTTTTCCTCAGGAATCCTAGCTGCTTCCAGGATAACCTCTGTGTCCTGAAGCTATGCATCAGCAGTGATAGCATCTTTACTGCCATCAAAAAAGGGAGGGTTCAGGTACTTGAAATTATTGGCTGTATTATTCCCTTGATAACCAACTCTGTCCATGGCATCTTGTACTGTCTGGTGCAGGGCATCGCACCGACGATCTTGTGACGCAAGCAATTCCCGGATGAGTCCCACCTGGGTTCCATTGTCAGGCTCTGCAGGCTGGACGGGTTGAACTAGGGGCTCTGGATCCCCAGAATGCATGACTCGAGATGCTGCTCCTGAGTGTTGGGCTTGGTCCCCAGGTTGCTGCTGGTTCACTGGCCTCCCGGCTGATCGGTAGGACCATAAACAATGCCACTAAAAAACAAAGACATAGGAGACAATAAGGAAGGACCAAGATAGATCAGGGATATAAGCATGTGATCAGGTCAAGATTCCATAAAGATTAGAAGGCACGAGTAGAGATCAAGGGCGAATGCTGATTGAGACATCTATTCGGTAAAACCCTCATACATCTTGATTTACAAGACCTTGCATGGGCCACCACTCGTATGCCTTAGAACTCTTTAGTATTTCATTTTGATCAGGTTTGTTCATGAGATACACTTATGGTTTGTATTTATTTATGGGCCAAGGTGGTTAAACTTCTTCTATGTTGAGATGCTGTATTGTATGATTCAGTTAGACTGTTTATGCTTTTATTATCTACTTGTTATAGTTTTATCCGCGGATTGAGTTAGATATTATTTAGTATGATATCATACATGCCTGGATGTTACTATGATGGATACAACGCATGCAGAGGTTTAGACAACGTACTACCATCGATACCATAATGTATATTGGACGTTCTCATGTACTAATACCCGGTTATTCGTGAGTGGCTCGTGATAGCTTCACTGCCTTTCAATGGGGTTGGTCTGCTTGAGGACAATGTCATGATGCCTCCTTATTCGTAGGACGCGATCTTATCGTCATGGTACCAATTCCTGAAGCTGACCATCATGCTGCTGGTGAGTTATCATTTATTGCCTTGGGGGATATCGTGTGTTGTCTTTATTACCCTTGGAACTCGTTCAAAACATGCACTTTGTTCCATTCACTTTTAGGTGCCAATTAGTCTAGCCTCCTTTCGAGTCAGATTTTTTTTCCTAAACCATACACGAAAAATAGGTCCTAGGGGTTGTTGACGTCCTAGGAGCAACGAGGCGAGGTCTCGTACCTCAATGGGAGGTGCTCTCACAAGGTTTAGAGTTGCATCGCGGAGGCTTGATGCAAGGGATTGGTGGTGGTGTCAGCTTGTTTGAGTATGAGATAGTCCTTGCCCAATCAAAATAGGAGGATAATAGGGTGGCTCGGCCTGGTGAAGGGGGTGAGTGAGAGGAGATGTGGAGGAAAAGAATAATTAAGGCTAGGGCTTTATGTTGGAAAGATGGAGGTGAGATTGAAAAAGAGTGATGGAGATGAATAAATTAGGGTTATGGCTTGCTCAAATTTGGGGAGGGTGGATAGAAGGAAGAAGAAAGGAGGAACTCCATCTCATGGCTGTCAAGTGTGAATAGATGATCATGTTTATTTATAGGGAGAAGAGATTCATGGGTAATTTGGTATCAAGAAAGTCGCATTTTTTAGTTTGGATGAAAAAATTAGTGTAGGAGCGTAAAAAGTGCTTCGGAGAAAGAGTCAAAGTGATAGATCATTCCACTCAAATTGATCTACTTTACGCCGCAGAGAGGCTAAATACTTTACGCCCAAGACAAGGCTAATCACTTTACGCCTAAAGCAGGCTGATCATTTTACGCTCGGGTCTACACCTATGGGTTTACGCCAAGGATAGACCAACCACTTTTACGCTGGACAAAGCTGTCAAGTCTCGTATTTAATGCAAACTCTGACATGGAGATATTAATGATGGCATATATCACAGAATTCAAAGGGATTTGTTTTTACACAGAGACCAATATTGTCATTTAGTATGTGGATTGAGCTACTTTACGCTCACGCTATGGCTTCTTTTATGCATGAAGACTATACGAGCTTTTACGCTCAACAGTTGACGTGTGCGTAAAGTCTATTTGAGCTACTTTTACGCTCAAGGTTATTTAACAACCACTTTACGCGGGAAGTCTATATCGGGGCTATTTTACGCCTAGTCTACTGCTTTACACTCAGAGTACATTGGGGCTATTTTTACGCCCTATTCTTTCTGACCAGCTTGGAACGTGGTTTGCCTACATGGCTTTCATGCCACACATCCCGAAGAACGTGTGTACGTGCATCCTATTCTTAATGAAATGATAGGACACATGTCAACGTATACAGAGGATGACTTTGGTCGTGGGTGGCGGTTGTTGGCGTAAAGATGGAACTTTCGCTGAGTTTTTACGCACAAGAGCCCAAGTCTATAAATAGACTTATTTTTCTCAAATCAACACACAGACAGAGACAGAAGAGAATACAGAGATCAGAACTTTGAGATTTTGATCTTCTAGAGCATTCTTCTTCAACCTTTCTTCCAGAACAGAGTGAAGCAAAGCAGAAAAGCATTCGGCCTCGCCATCAGTGCCCAAGTGCGTCGATACCTTTCTGGTGACTTAGTTCTTCCGGTTGTTCAACTTCAAGCAGTGATCTTCATCATCATTATATGGTCCAAGGAACAAAGTGATCATTTACAGATCAGACTTCCATAGCAATACTTTTCTAGAATCAAACTTGTACTTTTTGTACTTTTTCTCGTTTTATTTTCAAAAGCCAATTTTTTCTGGCATTTTATTAAGTGAAACAAAATGGCGACTCTGCTGGGGACTACCTTCTCCTCTGACGAGAAGGCAATTGCTCAATATGATGATGTTTCGGTCGGTTCGACCAAGAACACTCTGGTTGTGCACTTCGACCAGACTGCCTATGAAGAAATGCTCCGAACTGGGGGTGGTTCTCGCTGCTCCAATGTTCAAAAGTCTCGCAAAGCACGAAAAGTTTGGATTCCTAAATCCAAAGTGGCTTCTGATCTCTCTGTTGTTTCTGATGACAAGGGAATTCTTCCCACTCCTATCGTAGGGGCTTCCGTTCGTAACGAGGCAGTCCTTACTTCAGCGTTGCACTCTAAGTGTGACAACTTATCTCCCGTCTGTCACGGTGAAGATAATCAGGTTTCAAGCCTACTGCGTAAGAACCAGGTTTTACGCCCAGTGGGTAAAAACCATGTTTTACGCTCAACGCATAAGCATAAGTCTCCCATTTGTAATACAGCAGACTCTAATGTTAATGCTTCTGAGGGTAAGAATCAGTCTCCCGTCGGTGACGTGGTAGGCCCAAATAAATTATGCTTCTCGCGTAAAACGAAATCTCCCGTCTGTGACGTGGTAGATAACCAATTTTTATGCTCTACGTGTAAAGGTAAGTCTCCTGTCTTTGACAGTGTAGATAAAATTCACAACGATATTTTTACATCTAATGTGAATATACCTAAACGTGTACAGCGTAAAAATGTTGTTGGTAAGGCTTCTGTCCTACACCAACAACCTTCTTATACTGCTTTACGCAAAGTACCAAACTTACAAATTACATGCCATGAAAATGGAGTCCTTCGTGCCAAAAAATCTCAAGATTTACGCACACAACTCCAAACGCGTAAAAATGTACAGTTTGGTTCTGCGAATGCAGCCAGTAATCTTCTTTATACACAAGGGACTAAACGTTTTTCTACCCCAAATGTAACAAAGAAGAATACTCCATCTGTTCCTTCTGATTTACGTGAATTGCTAATACAAAAGCGTAATAACAGACAATCTTCGGTAACACTCCCCCAAGAAAAATATTATTGTGAATATCAACAGGTTGTGATCAACTGTTGTTGTTCGGCTTCAAAACGGTCAGTTTTTGATCGATTAAGTTTTAATTCGCCTCAACATCAAGCTGAAGACCAAGAACATGAGCTTTCATATGCATCAGTCAACATGGCATCTCATACTAACAGAGGATGACATCCAAGACGGAATATGTCCCAAACTCCAGGTCAACAACAGTTCAACAGACTTCTTGATTCCTTTGAAGGAGTATATCAGAATACTCGATCAAAAAGACAAAGACAATTGCAGGCTTCTGATTCAGAAGCTGGGGTACTCAAATCTTTTGAGTCTGATACCGATAGTGTGGATTCATACTTCTATACTAATCCCTCTATATCTTCAAGAGAGGTTGAATCCTACGCTGTTAGAGATGAACCAGAGACGTCATCTGCTAATACAGAACAACGTCTCACTGTCGTGGAGCAATCACTGAAAGACATGCTTAACATGGTGCAAAGCATGCATCAGATAATTTTGAATCAGTAAACTGCTCAGCCGGCAGTAGTAACACCGGTACCAGTAGCAGCACAAACTCAATATAGTCAAGGGGCTGAAATACCGTTGAATATTCAAGAGCCTACTGTTAATCAAAATTCTGCATCTCCAGATCCCATCATTCCTGAAGACGTACCACCTCCAGTGGGGGTTACGGTACATCCAGCTATTCAATCAAATGTGCTTTCTCAAACCAGTAAAGCCATTCAAGCAGTGCATGAGCTCAAAGCACAGTTTGAAGTTTTGAGGAACAAAGATCAGCTCCAGAGGTTAGGGATTAAGCAACCTTATCCTCCTCATTGGAATGATGTACCCTTTCCACCGAAATTCAAGCCACAATCTATGGTTTTGTTCGATGGAAAAGCGTCTCCCAGTCAATATATCAATTACTTTGATATTATGACTGTGCACTTGCAGAAAAATGATGCTCTTCTCACTCGAGTGTTCATCGGGTGCCTGACGGGTTCAGCTTACGACTGGTATCGTAGCTTACCCGATAATTCTATTTCGTCTTTTGACGAATTCAAGGCAATATTTCTCTCCCGCTTCTATGAAGGAGGTATGGACATGAACATGTCCTCCTTGATAGAAATCAAACAAAAGGAGAAAGAAGATACTCGGACGTTCATCGAACGTTTCCGACAGGCTACTCTAAAGATGCCCCATGGTATGTCAGATTCAGCGTTGATTGATACATGCAAGATGAATCTGCGACCATCCATTGCTGTCTTCACGGATTCCCAATTCACAGATTGGGCTTCTTTTATCATAGCAGCAGTTTCTGTCGAGACCAATGGTAGGTTGGCTCGTGAGCATGGAATGATTTTCGTTTCAGAAGATAAAGGGAAGAAAAGTAATCCTGGTAATAATTCTAGCAATCGTAATATGAAAGGAAAAGATACTCTTATGGTCAATCTTTCCAAGAACAAAACGACGCCGAATAATCAAGAATCTTCCAGGCCAAAAGAAGAATACTCTTTTGACGAAAGTGATATCCCAGGGATATTCCAATGTCTGGTAAAAAGTGGCAAACTTCAGGTTCCGGAGCCCAAGAGGCCTAATGAGGTAAATTTGACTGATAATCCCAAATATTGTATCTATCATAGATACATTAATCATCCTACTAGTGCTTGCTATGTCTTGAAAAAGAAAATCCAAGAGCTGATAAATGGTGGTGCTATTGCTTTAACCAATGATGACCAAGAGCTGATAAATGGTGGTGCACACACCCACGTGGTCGCCTAGGATAGGACTACACGTTGGCATACCTGACACGTGTCCACGACGTGTCAACAATAGACACGAACCCGTGTTGTGCACGTGTCTGCGCGTGTACAGCCGCCAGCGTGCGACAGTACACGGCCAGTACGGGCGCGATTGTGCCGCGTGTACTGAACCATCTGCTCCCAAATTTTAGGAGCATGATGTCAGACACTACCCCCTTCTGTCCACAAAAAATCGTGTCCTGAAGTGTCCTGTGTCACGAGATATGGACCCCGATAGGCAGGACACAGGCGTGTGGCTCGTGCCGCGTGTCCAAGGCCAAAAATACGACACAAACCAACACGAAACACCAAACACCCTTCACAAAAGTTAATACACACATGAAGATCTACAGATCTATGTAATTAGAATTTCAAAATTCAAAAATAAATTCCTAAGAAGCATTTTAACAAACACCTAGGTTCTAGGACTGATACGTATCCGATACGGACACGTAAAGGACACGAAATGGCACGAATCCTATTCCTACAGTTAGAGGTCACCTAGGGCTTGGTATTCATGCAAAGAAATTGAGATTTGATGGTAGGAATAGGGATTTACCTATAGGTGTTGTTCCTTCAAGAAAGCTTCAAAATGGGGGATCCTTCTTGCTAGCCCCAAAGCTCCAAATTGTCCCTAATTTGAGAATAACCTCCATGAACAGTAGGGGAATGAAATTTAGATTACTATAGAAGAAGTCTCAATGAAAATGGATCATTAATGAATAAACTATGAAGAAATTTCAAAGGAAACAAACCTTGTTCTTAGAATGATAGAAAGAGTAAAAAGAGGCACAAGTTTCAAGAGGGATTTTATAAGGATAGGTGCCCTATGTGGCTGGCCATCAATGCTAGGTTTAGGGTTTTGGGGAATCAATCTAAGGGCCCTCATTCCATCTAGTATATTCAATGGTCAAAAATCTAGGTTTTTCCATTTAATTAAGTTGCAACCTAGTTTATTCTAACTAGTCATGACTTAACCCAACTAACCAATACTAACTAATACTCACCATGGCTAACTAGACTAGCTATGACTAATCTAGGTTAGGTCCAAACTAGGTTAGGGCTAATCACAATCACATGGCAATCCATTTAATAATATTAAATCACACCATTCCTAATAATCATATTAAATTCCAATAAATATATATTAAATTCAAATAAATTCAAAATGACCAAAATACCCTCAAGCTAAATGTACTAAACAAAAATCTCTACCCACATGGTTAGGCTCTAGGGCAGACAGTCTCTACGGTTTCACTAGCTACACATCAAAATCACAAGTCATGATATTTAAATAGTTTTAAAATGATTAAAAATCACCAAAAAATCATATTATTATTTAAATATCATAATTAAATAAATTAAAACACAAAATTTCAAAATTACCCTTATTTTAGAAAACTGGGTGTTACAGCAGATCATCACGCCGCACCTCGGACGTCGGCTCCTTCAAATACCCAGCTTCGTGTTGTACCACATTCGTCTGCTTCCAGCTCTACAGAGGATTTGGTCGAGATGATTAGAGATCTACGTGAGTGCTTTGAGGTACAAAATAGGCAGGAAGAACGTCAGAAGATAGGAATCCCGCAACCTTACCCCCTCGAGTGGAATAAAGTGGTTTACCCTCCTAACTATAAACCTCAAGCATTGATGACATATGATGGGAAGGATTCTCCTCGCCGGTATCTGACCTACTTTCAGTCTCAAACGGAACATCTCCCGAAGGAAGACGCCCTATTCACCAGCATGTTCATCGGGGCATTGAAGGGAGTCGCCTACGACTGGTACTGCAGTCTCTCCGACAACTCCATATCATCATTTGACGACTTGACACGCCTCTTCCTCGATCGATTCTGCGATGGAGGAAGAGACATGATCATATCGTCCCTCATATAAGTGCGTCAGACAGAGAAGGAGACTGTTCGAGCCTTTATCGAGCATTTTCGACAAGCATGTCTAAGGTTGCCTCTGGGTATGCCCGAACATGCACTCATCGATTCCTGCAGCATGAACATGATCCCTGCAATCAAGCTCTGGCTTAACTCTGCTCAACCTCCCGATTGGAGTTCGTTGATCATCGAGGCCAAAGCTACTGAGAAGAAGGTACGTAATGCTCGCCTTCTGGGGGTTAACTTCCCCGCCTTCGACGACAAAGGGAAACGGCCTGCTACCAGCAATAGTGGGCACGAGGCAAAAGGGAAGCAGGCATTGACTGTCAATACTTCAAAGAGTGCACAGGGGCCCGCTCAGAAGCCTCTACCTACAGCGAGGCCGGAGGAAGTCTACTCCTTCAATAACGAGTACACCTTACAACTCTTCGAGATGCTAAAACAGAGTGACAAGTTCAAGTTACCTGATCCTAAGCGTCCTGACGAGGTGGGCAACCCGAGGTACTGTCACTACCATCGGTTTTTTGGACATCCAACTCAAGACTGCTACATCCTCAAGAACTACATACAACGCATGATCAATGCGAACATCATCTCAGTCGATTAAGAGGAGAAGATAGTCTCGACCAACATGGTGTCGCTCCAGTTCGGTACCTTACCGTCTACTACAACTCAAGGTGTTGTCCCTATCCCGAAGGCGATATTGGAGATGGTCAACCTTCCGCCGACTCGTGACAACGCGAGTGGACTGATCCCACTCACCACATCTCGAAGGGAGATCATGTGGGTTCACCCAGATCTTTCTTCAAAACTGACTCAATCGAGGGTATATTCTACCTCCAAAGCTAAAGGCAAGAAGACCAAGTCTTACCGAATGGTGACCTCCTCCCCCGAGGAGGTACTTCCTATACAAACGTGTTCACAGCATAACGCTCAGCCTGAGGAAGCCCCTGTCGAAGCGACACCTCCCGTCACCACCTCGGCTGTTCAAGGTGAAGGTCCTTCCCGACTTTCAGTAGCTGACAAACAGAAGCATAAGGAGGCCCTTTTCGATAGGCCTCTACGAAGAGACAATGCTTCGAGGTTAACCAAACCCCATAACTTCGACATACTGGCACAACTTGCCGTACTCCAGCTCGGCTGTCCTTGTTCGAGCTTCTCTGTCTGTCTAAAGATACTCAAGAGGCTCTCTGCGAAGCCCTGAAGGATGCTGAGTCTTTCATCAGTCAGGTCAAGTAGCCTGAGGATGATCCAGCAGCATGTCCACACTGCCATAGTATAGGAGAGATCATCCCCAATATCACATTCACTCAACAAGACATGCTGCTCAAGAACAACAGGCACAACAAACCACTGTATTACACAGGGTACGTCGGTGCCATCAAGGTGGATCGAATGCAGATCGACCCGGGGTCTTCTCTCAGCATTATCCCCTGAGCCCTGTTCCAGACGTTGGGGATCCCGATGCATTGTCTGACAGCATCCCACACTACAATCAGTGGCTTCAACGCCAGCAAGAGTGAGCCGCTGGAAAAGATATAGCTGAAGTGTCATATCGGTGATCTCCAGACCGAAGTGACCTGTTATGTTGTGGATGCGTACGTCAACTACAACATCTTGTTAGGACGGCCGTAGCTACACGAATACATGGTGGTACCATCCACTCTTCATCAATGTATGAAGTACGTATCCACCCACGACATAGTCCAAACAGAGTTCGCTGATGTCGATCCTTTCAGAAGGATTGAGGCCTTCTTCACCAACTCTGATCTGTATAAGTTGATTCATCTCGAAGATGAAGCCAACGATGCCGATGATGAAACCGAAGCCGAAGCAGACTTAGAGGCAGAAATGATAATCGATGCTCCCCTGAAAGTGCGACTCAAGGGGAAGTCGCCTCAAACACAGTCTCCTATAGTGGTCAAACTTCGCGGGAGGGCACCAACTTCTCTAGGCGGAGCATCCACTAAAGCCCCTTAAAGATATGACACAAGGGGAAGCCTCCCCAAGTGTCGGCTCCTCTCGTAGCAAAACTACGCGGGAAGGCACCAATCGCCGGAACACCAACTGAGGCACCTCTCAAGGTGCGGCTTAAAGGCAGACCTCCTCAGTCTTCAGCCCCTCTTAAGCTTCAAGAGAAGGCCCATGTATCTTTATTGGCACTAGAGCCGACAAAAGCCAAGCTCCTATTAGGTTCTTCCGAACCACCTCAGGCTGCTCCAGTACTCACTGACGAAGAACTAGGAGAGTACATATCTGCCAATATGGATGCACCGTCCCTTGATGATGTAATCCCTCGAGAATAGATCCTGTATTTTATCAATAAAGGGTATCTTTTAATTATTCTAGTCTTCCACATTGAATGCCACGTATACTCTAGATAATGTTCTATAGTCGTTGTAAATACAAATAACGACTGTTAATCATGTAAATCGAGTCGTCCTGTACCAAGGAGTCTGTTATATAGTTCCGCCTTTGAACCAGGACGAAAAACCTATCATCTTCGGCAAAGTTCAGTGTCACCAAGACCTTCCACCGACGGAGCCAGAACCCGACGCCGGCAGAATACAAATTTACCGGTACAATGATCGAGCCAAGTATCTCATCCAAAAGATGGGCTACAACCTAAAAAGTGGCAAGGGTCTAAACTATGGCAAGGGCCGACATCTTCCCTTACAACTCCCTATTCCGAAAGGGAAGCCACAAGACTATTATCACCGTACTCGATGGAGGGTGGGCTATATCACGCCCCCAACAACCCCAGAAAGTTCAGAAGCAAAAGACGTCGCACACACTCACTCGTCTGAGGCTTCAACTTGGGACTCCGACACCAGCATCGGCCCAATCTTCAGGAAGGTGCTGTCAGCCAACATGACATCTGCGCATCCTTTAGAAGATGAAGACGACAATCAAACAATAGAGTTCTTCGAAGAAGAACCCTGGGCTCAATGCCTAGGCATACAATGGGAATCTTGCTTTGAATTACGAGAACCCCCTACCGAAGATGAAGTCGAGCAGATCGACCTCGGGGATGGATCTTCATCCAAACCTATCTTCATTAGCAAGAGCTTGGCAGGAAAGGACCGAGAATATTTGGTCCAACTGGTCAAAGAATACATAGACATATTTGCCTAGAGTACGAAGACATGTCGGGGCTCGACCCACAAGTCGCAATGCACAAGCTTAATATCTTACCTAACGCTAAGCCCGTTAAGCAGCAACAGCGACGCTTCCGTCCCAACATTATGGACGCTATTGACAAAAAAGTAGATAAACTCCTGGGCAGCGAGTTTATTCGCGAAGAGCAACATCCGGAGGGGGGAGCCAACGTCGTCCCCGTCACCAAGAAGAATGGGAAAATCCAGATCTGTATTGACTTTCGGGACCTCAACTCGGCTTGCCCGAAGGACGAGTTTCTACTTCCGATTATCGACGTAATGATCGACAATACATGTGGCTTCGAGCACATATCCTTCATGGACGGGTACTCGGGCTACAACCAAATCAAGATGTTCTTAGACGATGAAAAGCACACGTCATTCAGGACTCCGAAGGGAGTTTACTGCTACACTGTAATGCCCTTTGGCCTGAAGAATGCAGGTGCCACATACCAAAGAGCTATGAGCACCATCTTCCGCCAGCACCTCCACAAAATAGTCGAATGCTATATTGACGATATCGCCGTCAAGAGCCGTCTTTGAGGCGATCACCTACAAGATCTGAAGACAGTCTTCGATCTCAGGCAGGCACATCAGCTCAAGATGAACCCCGCCAAATCCTTCCTTGGGATTTCCAGTAGAAAGTTTTTGGGCTTCATTATTACTGCAAAAGGCATCGATGTCGACCCCGAGAAGACTAAAGTCATCCTTGACATGGACCCTCCGAAGAACCTTAGAGAACTTCGAGGCCTGCAGGGACGACTCGTATACATCCGAAGGTTTATTGCGAACCTTTCCGGGAAATGCCAACCCTTCACCAAGCTCATGAAGAAGGGAGTCTCCTATGTCTGGACAGAAGAATGTCAGAAAGCCTTCGATGACATTAAAGCTTATCTGACGAGCCCTCCAGTCTTGATGGCACCCATCATAGGCAAACCATTTCTACTTTATGTCCGTGCAATAGACCATTTCCTTGGCGTTTTGTTGGCCCAGAATAATGATGCTGGCCACGAGCAAGCCATCTACTACCTCAGCAGGACAATGATCAGGGCCGAACATCAGTACAACCCCATCGAAAAGGAGTGTCTAGCTCTGGTGTTCGCCATCCAGAAGACTCGCCATTATGTCTCGGGATAGACAATTCACGTCATCTCCCGAATCAACCCGCTCAGAGTCCTTATGACTAAGCCGGGAGCGCTAAACTCACGATTGGCTACTTGGGCGATACGATTGACACCATACGATATGGTATTCATCCCACAAAAAGTTGTCAAAGGCCAAGCACTGGCCGACTTCCTAGCCGCGCATCTAATTCTGGAATCGTCTAGACTCTATGAAGACATTTCACATGAAGTACGAGAATTAAACATTATCGAAGAAAATTCCATCTGGCAGATGTTCTTCAACAGCGCTTCAAGAATAGGCCCCAAAGGCCAGATCATCGCAGGAGTAGGGGTAGTCCTGATGTCTCCCAATAAGTTGGTCATCCAGCGTGCATATTCCCTTTCAGAGTTGTGCTCCAACAATATTACAGAGTACAATGCCCTCATCATGGGACTCCAGTTAGCAAAATAGCTGGGGGTAGAATACCTCGAGTCTTACGGCGACTCGAAGCTTATCGTCAATCAAGTTTGAGGATAATACGAGGTCCACCATGAAGACCTAATCTTTTATCACAAAGAAACATTGGACATCATCTCAACCTTCGCTGAATTCTTCATAGAACATGTGCTTCCGCTACAAAACTTAGAAGCTGATGCTCTGGCCGGTCTCACTGCCTCATTAGCAACACTATCGGCACGTAACACTTCATTACAGTGGTGGACCGGGATTTGGCATGCCCCAAAAATAATCTGTGTATACAGACAACTTATGTCATGGATACAGACACCAGCATCAACGTCAGAGACTGGAGGTTCCCGTTCATCGACTTTATCGTCTACGGAATTCTTCCAGACGACCTAAAAGAAGCAGTCTCAGTCAGAAGGCGCTCGCTCCGGTTCTATTACGATACGGCCACTAAAATGTTGTACCGACGCTCCTACGATGGACTTCTCCTCTGATGTCTATCAAACAAAAAAGCAGCTGAAGATCTTCGAGAAGCTCATGACGGAACATGCGGAGCCCATCAACCAGGTCCTAAGCTACAGGATCGACTTCGACGTATAGGCTATTACTAGCCCACCATGATGGCTGACGTTGTCGAGTATGCAAAGAAATGTCGTGCTTGCCAGCTACATGCCGACTTCATCCACTTACCTTTAGAGCCTCTACATCCTACGGTCGCCTCTTGGCCATTTGAAGCCTAGGTCATGGATATAGTGGGGCCTATCATCCCTCCCTTATCTAGGGGACACCGCTTTATCCTAGCAATCACCGACTACTTCTCTAAATGGGCATAAGCAGTACCATTAACAGAGGTAAAAAGCTCAAAGGTGATCAGCTTCATCAAGTATCATGTCATTACCATTTTGGGGTGCCCCGGAGGATCATCTATGACAACGGTCCACAATTCATCAGCCATGCATTCAGTAGATTCTGCGACAAGAATAGTATTCAGAATATGGCATCAACCGCCTATAATTCGGCAGCAAACTGATTGGCTAAAGCTTTTAATAAAACCATCATCAATACTCAAAAAGGTCGTGTCATAATAAGCGCGACTGAGACGAGAAGCTCGGTGAATGCCTTTGGGCCTATCGTACGACGGTATAGACCCCGACAGGTAACACACAATTCTCTTTGGTCTATGGAAGCGAAGCAGTACTGCCTCTAGAGATCCAGATACCCTCACTCTGAGTAGCGATTATGAACCAGCTGATGGAAGAAGACAATCAACGTCGTCGTCTGCAAGAGTTGGAAGCGTTGGAAAAAAGCCTCTTGGCTCAACAGCGCATCGAACTTTATCAAGCCCGTATTTCACAGGCTTTCAACAGAAGAGTCAAACAGAGGACTTTCCAAGTAGACGACCTGGTTCTGGCAGTCAGAAGATCGATGGTGATGACTCACAAGACACCGAAAAGTTTGAACCCAAATGGGAAACCCTTCATCATATAGACGGTATACTCAAACGGTGCTTACCGTCTCGCTCAACCTAATGGAGACTTGTTCATGATGCCCATCAACAGCAAGTTACTAAAGAAGTACTATTCCTGACATCCTTCAAAATGTACTTCCTTCTACCCAGCAAGGGAATTTGTGGACCTAATAACCTATTTCACTCCCCTTATTTGACAATCAAGTGCTTCTGGAACCCAGTTGTTCTGTTGCATCCCAGTAGGAGAACAACCATGTCCACATCACCTCTGAGTTGCTTCTTTACACCCTACAATAGAATTCTATACTACATAGGATCATGCTCATTACTATGTTTACCATGTCCATATTACCTTTAAATAAACATCCGTACAACAATCCTCAGGTTGTTGCACGTCAATCATAGAACATCCACGTCCACATCACCTCTGAGTTGCTTCTCTACACCCCACAAAGCAAAATTCTACACTACGTAGTTGCACGTCATTACTATGATTACCATGTCTACATTACCTTGAGTAAACATCACGTACAACCATCCCCACGTTGTTGCACGTCAATCATAGAACATCTACGTCCACATCACCTCTGAGTTGTTCTATACATCCCTACAGAGTTCACTCCTACCACATCCATATCACCTTTGAGTAGGAAAACTCTACCATTAGCCCTATATTTACCACGTCTATACTACCTCTAAGTAAATATGTCGGTTTCCTCCATGGGCAACTTATTATCTGTACCTAGAAGTCAAGGTGAGGAAAAGATAATAGGTCTACCAAAAGTCACAAAAAATAAACAAAAGCAAAAAGTTCTTTATTTCCTCAGAATAAGAAGTGGAAGGACGACATTTGTAAACCAAACTAAAAAAAAGAGACAGACACGTCTCTAACCAAAAGCAACCAAATAAAGGATGGAGAAACTAAGGATCGACGGACAGCTCTTCAATCCGAAGCTTTAAGTCTTCAGCCCTGGTCTCTACAGTCGCCAAAACGCGACGCTCAGCTTCATGGTGCATCATTTGTCTAGCCTCGGGAGCAAGGTCAGCTGCGTGTTTGTCATCAAGTTCCTTCTTCTGACGGATCAGAAAGGCCACATGGCGAGTGAAATTTGTCTTTCTTCTTTAAGCTGACGTGTTCAGCCTATGCCCGTTCAGAATCAGCCAGAAGCTGAGCCCACTGCCCTTGAAGGAGACGAATCTCGACATCAACTTCCGCTATGCTGACATTCAGAGATTCCGATTAGCCTTTTCCTCCATCAACGAGGACAACCTCTTCTTCCTGGCCTCAGCATCGGCCAACTCTTGCTCCCAGATAGCCATGGTGTCAGAGTAAGTCGACTCAACAGCAGCCACTAGCCTGCTCTGCTCCTCCTCGATCAAAGCAGAAAAATTATTCGCCGAATGTTCTGGAGTTCGGCAAGACGATGATCGAGCTCAGTGACAGAAAATTCCAAAATCTCAGCCATATGGTCATGGCCCTGGTGACATCAGATCAACTTGATATACGGGAGCGCCGCCCTTCGCGGTCTCGAAGCTCCGCCTTCATCCAGCACAGCCGAACCCCCTCCTCAACATCTTGTATACGGCCTCATGAACTTCACATATTCATCTGCATCGGCCAACACTTGAGGTGTCATAGCAGGAGTTGTCGGAGCTACTATATGAGCTGGGAGAGCAGTTGACCCTGCAGAGGCTTTCATACCTGAGACTGACGATGTAGCCACCGCTTGGCTCACAGGAGACTCAGTCGTCGTACCTTAGGGTTCGAGGCCGGAGCCTCGGTATTCACGACCTCCTCTCACCAACAATGTCGACGGAACCACCAATCGTGAGCTGAGTCTCTAAAGGACCCAATACTGTACCCCAAGTAGAAGGAACGGAGGGGGTGTCTTCCACCATGGGGCCTTTGTCCTTGTCTGAGCAGGCCCCAGAGGGCCCCATAACATCCGAGTCTGCCACAACAGACCTTGAAGCAACAACTGCAACCTGGACAGATTCTTAACCCTGATCGAGGGTCAAGTCCAGCATGTGGAGGGAGAGTAGACAATCCCACCTCTTCTCCAATCAAAGTCGGAGTGGGACTCGCAGATGAGTCACTTCCACTTCGTCGGCACCGATTTCCAGAACGGGAGTAGGACTTGGCAGTCGATGTTTCCCCTACCTCGGTCTCTGTCACTGGGACAGGAATAGGACTCGGCAGTGGAACTCCCCGCAGAGCCGTCCCCTGCACCATTCTTAGGAGAGGGTTCAGTTCCCGACTCCTCAGCCTGCTCTTCTTCGTCCATCACGGAGTCCTCTCAACATTTTTAACATCTTTTTGGGGGGCGTCATCCGGAGAAGACGAGTCCCACTCTTCCCCCTCACCCGGAGGGTCTTGTCTGATAACTTCCTTCGGGACCCCGTACCAGTTTTAGGGGCCCCCACGGTTGTTTGCTTCACCGCCTGTGATGACTCTGCTTCACCTCCCCGACCAGTTGACGAAGAGGGATCAACATTCTCAGGTGCCACTACATCAGCAGCAGCATCTCCGGCCCGGTCCAAAGAGGCGAAACCTCTACCGGAATAGCATCATCCAAAGTCTCCTCCATAGGAGATGACACAATCGGAGGGATACGCTCATCAAACGAGCTCGCCACCTCCTTCGATTTACTTGAACCCGCCTCGAAGATCGGGGTTTCTTCTTCAATGCGTCATGCAAAGAAGATAGGTATAAGTACAAGGGGAAAAAATCGAACGGGACCAATGCTAATTTACATACCACTACGGGAGCTGGTTGTGTTGGTGCCGCCGAAGGCGGTATTGTGCCCCCATCTTTAGTGGTTAACATCTTCTTGGGCTTCTTGGGAGCCGAGGAATCTGCCTCCGTCGAAGCACGCCTCTTCAGCCGACTTGCCGCGGGCTCCTCTTGAAACCTCCCCGTTAGTACTATAGGGCCCCTGAAGCTGCCACTCAGGCGGACGATACGCCCGAGCCTTCGCCAGCATACTCTCTGACGCCTCAAGTTGCATCTCGACAATGAAACTGGTCTTCCGGTCATACCCAGGGGAAACAGTATTCATCGCACAATAGAGCTTTATGGCAGAAAACAAAAATACGACCGAAGATTATGAATCGGGTGTGGAACGCACTCCAGTGCACCCGATATTATAATATTTCCAACCTCGGGCTCCATCTAACAAACTCCCAACAAACCTCAAACAACTACTGGGGTTTCTCAACAACAACTGGGTGTAGCCAAACTGGCGGGCAAAACGATTCGACGGGTATGGTTCTAAGAAACAATGATTCTTGTTCCGATACACTAAGTGGGAAGGCCGAATGCTCTGTAGCCAATGGAACCCCCACATTGGCAAAGTGGTCGCATCTTCGCCAGAGACTTCCAACTCCTCATCCACTTCACAGCCCTGGAAAATTTGGGCAACCTTGGTGATCTTCCACCCTTGGATGTAGGACAGAACTCTCCTACAAAATGGAACGCCTGTATGCAGCCACTTTCTTCTGTAGTAGTGACAATAAAGGCATCACCAGCCACATGCTCCTCTTTCGGGCCAGGGGTCATTGTATTTGGATGGTGCAAGATCAACCATCCCATCAGATAATGAAAAGGCAGCTCTGTACGAGGTACCCATCTCGTGAACCACATTATCTATAAATTCCCTCAGACCCCGCTTCAGGTTGCACACTATAGCAGGAAGCAAGGCCAAAGGATGACCAAAGACCAGCTTCACAGCCGACAAGATGAGATTTCTAGTCACCCTCTCCATGGAGCTAGATCTACCAGCAAACACATGGTCTCGAAGCCATATCATCAGATAGGCTGTCAACACTGCCTTTGGAGACATCATGTAAACATAATTAGATATGGTCGGATGGCTCCTGGTTCTTATTTTCACGAGGATTTCGTTCGCTGAGTCTAGTCATCTCAGTAAGCACCTATGCATGGGTAAGCCCCTGAGAGTAACAAATCGAACCTTCGAAGGGTCCGTCATGTCTTGTTTGAAGACATAATCCTTCCAAGCAGTCACATGAGGCTGTGCCTTACCTTTGTCCCTCCGTTAAGCCAAGTAATGGGCTCGCCACCTCTTTGAATACTGCCATCATCTCAGAATTCTTCTCTGCCAAGGTAAGAAGCACCTTATTCTTAAGAAGTACTCCTCATAGGATCAGACCCCAAGAAAGCTTCGGCACCTCATACATCTCATAGTGCCAAGCCTAACTCCCCCATGGGAGTGAAGAAGGTGCCGATGAGTGTTGTACATCTCCAGGAGAGCAAGGAACATAGGTCGGTTTATATCTATGCCCTCATGAGTAGCATATAGAGCAGCAGTCAGACCAACTTCCCTGAGCTCAGTCTTAAACTTCGACATAACCCAGAGTGTCAACTCGTCCCACTTCTGCACATAATGGCACCAGCCCTTAACCCAAATTCCCTTTCGGGTACGAGATCTTGGCCTCCAGCATGGTTGACAAAGGTCGAGGCACTAAAAGAGAAAGTTTAGGAGGAACATCACTAATATACTCCTAGGACACAGAGTTCGCAAAAGATAAGAGGTTCTGGCTCGCGAAGCGGCTAAGGTATCCTTTTGGTTGGAGGTGGTATCGATCCGTGATGCCTGCTACTGCCCCTCCCTGGGATGGAGTTAGCTCCCCCTTCATCCTCCTCTTGGAAGCAAGACTACGAAAAGTCGTCAGGGGCAATTGACGCTCCACTTTCTGAATGTACATGTTCACATCCCTCGCTGTGAAGAACCAATCTTCTTTGACCTTCAACACCTTTGCTTCGGTAGAGGTCGAACGGTCACCAAACAAGAACTTGGGTTTTAAGAAGGTCACATTGTCAGATTCAACAGACTTGAGTTTGCTACTCTCCATCATGAGTTGAAGAAAAGTAAAATATTGATCTCTAATTTGTGTCATCCTCTCCGGACGCTGGTCCAACATAATGGTAGCCTTGGCCAGGTTGACAACTTATTCATTAAAGTCCAAGCCCATCTGACATAGCGCAAGGTCTAAAAGGACTTCATTCAACAAAGGGATGGTCATCGACACTGTCACACAAACAAGACAAAATGGTCAGCCAAGGAGACTAAAAGCCCTCCAAAAGTTAGCAAAAGACTTAGAAACTCAAAATAGCATCTGAGGTGCATCAATAATCTGGCGCATCAACTGGGTCGAAACCCATGTGCATTTGAAGCTTATCAAGACGCACAGGACCGAGGCCTAGGCGCATCCGAAAGAAGCTTCGGCGCATCATCAGGACCTAAGTCCATGCGTGTCAGCAAAGGGACCTTCGGCCATCACCAGGACCTAAGTCCATACGTGTCAGCAAATGGAGCTTCGGCACATCATCAAGACCTAAGTCCATGCGCGTCAGCAAATAGAGCTTCGACGCAGCATCAGGACCTAAGTCCATGCGCGTCAGCAGAGGAAGCTTCAGTGCATCATCAGGACCTAGGTCCATGCGCGTCAGCAATGGGAAGCCTAGGCGTGTCAATGGATGTGACTCATTTCAGTCACACCCACGCGCCCCAACAGTGTTGCAACGAAGTGAAAACACCAAAGCGGAGGATCACCCACCGATCATCGTCGGCCGAACGTCGACAGACGTCGCTGCGACGATGGGGATGTCCTCTACGTCGACATCCATGGGCTCCTTGTCATTTCCTCTTCCTCGACCAGCACCACCACGGGGAGTCTTAAGAGCCATCTCTCTAAAGAAGCTAGGGTTTTCGAAAGACTCTAGAGGAAGAAGGAGAAGGAGAAAACAAAAGTAGAAGACTCTCTCTCTCTCCCTTTATAGATGCCTATTTATAGGTAGCAATGCACGTGAAACGATAAAGGCTGACATCAGCAAAAAAAATAAACTCTTCGGGTCTCGTGAAACTGACGACTGCATATATTCTAAAAGATTATCATTAATCTTTCAAACTTTGAGGCGTAATTTCTTGCATTAAAAACGAGAAAGCATGCACCCCCCCTCCCCCCCCCCCCCCGCAGCAATACGCGGAGCGGTCATGCGCCCAGAAGAGCCATGCACCCAGACGAGGACATGTACCCAGAACAACTACCCATGCTTCTTGTTCAAAGTATTCCAAAACTTGGCAGAAAGTTTTAAAAACTTCGAAGGAGGTCTTGTAGAAGCATGGAATTTTAAGTGCATCTAAGGCCAGAAATCGTATGCGCCCCAAATTGATATGCACCAAGGAACTCAACTGAACACTTGGCACAGCAAAAAACAACAAAGAAGTAGAGCATAAAAATTAGGCTTTTATTTCATATGACAGTCTATTACATGTCTAAAACTCTTTTACAAAGGAAATTCTTTACAAAGAAAGGAAAAAAGCCTAAAAAAGCTATAGCCAGGCGCATCACTCAAGTGCTACAGCCAGGCGCATCATTCCAGCATCTCATCGTAGGCATCCCCGTACATAGTCAGAGCGAATCACTTCCTCATCAGCGTACGAGCACTCTAGCAAGAGGAGTGCTCTTCTAGCCTAACAAAATTGGGGCACGATAGCCCCGATCTGCAGCTCTTCCAATATAACAAAAATCGGGGCACGACCGTCCCATCAAGCATTTAATGCTATATGACGATTGGGCAACACATTCCTAGAAAACTGAACAGTTGGCAGCTTTTTTGTAGAAAATAAAGAGCCGCTGATGTCAGCATCATCATTTGCTTCTTTGTCGGCTATAGCTGTCCTTGCCATGTGGCCGACCGATCACACGCATGCGCATCCGGTGCCATGCGCCCAGAAATTTGCATGTGCCTCAAAAGCCATGCGCTTCCGACTTACTCCTGATCCAAAAGACAGAAGCTAAGTCCCTACATGCGCCTCCACAGCCATGCGCCCAAAACTCAGCTTGTGCCTCAAAAGCCATGCCCGGACTCGCTCTTGATCCCCAAAGACAACAGTTCAGTCCTCTCCATGCGCCTAACCCTAGGCACATCATGACAAATCACTCTCCTCCAAATCCAAGATCTTCGAGCCACAAACATGCGCCATGTGTCTTTTGACTTGGTTCTGCTCAAGAATGGGTGCTAACCACCCAAGATCTCAGCAACAGACGAATCTCAACAACTGTCATGTGTCAGCTCCACCGTAGCCCAACAGAGACGTTCAACAGATTTGGCTTCAACTCAGGACACATCATCCATGCATCCCACAGCATCAGCCATGTGGCATTCCTACGTACAGGTGCATCCTACATATGCGCACATAAGCAGACCAGTCTGCTGCCTATAAATAGAAGGATCATTCATTCATCCCCGGGGGGACACACAGAGATCAGCATATCTACATACAGAGACAAGAAGAGACACGTAACGTCTACTTCTCCTCCAAACGTTCTGACATCCAGACCAGCCCAGACCTTCAGAGAATTCAAGATCGTCGTCGGATCGTCAACGGAGTCAACGCATTACCACTCGCTCCACCGATACAGTTCCCAGATAAAAACAAAAGTGTACTCCTAGGACTACGTCTAAGTCCTACATTGTATATTGTTCTGTTTGTAATTGAAATACCAAAATTTTATCAATCAAAAAAACCTTGTCGCATTTTCGATGGCAAACAGTAGCTACAGTTTATACTACAACAGGGTCTACCGGGTATGATCACATATCTGACTAATACTTCCTCCATCCCGACTAACACTAACAGATCCGAATCACGACATGTCAAAACACGTAAATCACAATACACGAATAAAACACATCACGAGATCACGGTACAGCAATAGCATGAAAGGCATATCTCCTGACTAGGAATCTATGCAGTACAAGTCCGTGTAATGTACGTGTCAGAAATCAAGTACACATTACTAAAATATGTAATATAGAACTATCATATATATACTGAAAACAATTAGAGAACTATAATTGCCTTTGTTCCTGAGCTGAAAGTAACAATAAGAATCTATATATGTGTCCTAAACCCATATATATGATATATAGTATCAGTAGCTATCCTAGAGTCTATTACACTTACACAAGATCATTTCTATATACACATAAGGTAGACTATGATTCACAAGTAAAAGGAACTAGTTTGATATTCTGGTCACCTAGCAACTTATTAACCTAAAAGTTAATATGTAAGCCATAGTTATCATGGTAGTCTCTAAGTTACTAACCAATATATGGTATGAGATATACTTCTACAAAAATAAATATGATCATAAGTAGAGTATGTTACAATAAGAATAAGAATATGTATATGTGTCCTAGACCTATATATAATAATAGTATCAGTAGCCATCCTAGAGTCTGTTACACTTACACAATATCATTTCTATATACACATAAGGTAGACTATGATTCACAAGTAAAAAGGAACTAGTTTGATATTTCGATCACCTAGCAACTTATTAACCTAAAAGTTAATATGTAAGCCATAGTTATCATGGTAGTCTCTAAGTTACTAACCAATATATGGTATGAGATATACTTCTACAAAAAGTAAATATGATCATAAGTAGAGGGACTTATTATTCATAACACAATGTCATAAACTAGAGAAGGACAACATCTATAAATTGCCAATTGTGACAATACCAACCCTATGTATTCAATCATATAGTCTTATTAACCATTAGAACAACATACCAACATGTTTTCTATGATTTCTATGAGTTCAAAATGGAATATAACTATATATATAGTGCGACACACCATAATAACGATATTTGGACGAATTTAGCACTAAATATATGCTGAAATGTAACGTCACAAACACCTATTGTTGGTCATGTAAACAAGTGAAATAAAATAGTTTCCAGCATGGTTTTGGGTGTTAAATATGTTTTTAAAGTTTTGTACGGGTTAGAGGAAAATTCGTACATAAAATGATAGCGTTTGTCACATTTTTACACTAAATTACAGTTCTGAAATTTTATGCTTTTCATGACAAAAGCATGATTCCCCCAATTATAGCATGCAATTACCATAAAATAAAATATTGTCATGCTAGGGGGTTAAGTTAGAGTTTTGATTGTGAAAGTTTCAGTCTGAATTACTAAATATTCACACAGAAAATGTCGCGCACGAAAAATGTCGCAGTTCTGGAATTGAATTAAAATGTGACAAAATACAATGTTAACATTTATATAAGCACGTTTCTATCATGAAATAATTATAGAATATGTTAGGGGGCATTCATAAGTAAAATTTTGTGAAGGTTTCAAGCACAAAAAACATGTGTAGATAGGTGTACGAACAAAATATCGTATTCACCATCTTTTAAATTGATTTTCCATATTTTAATTATGGTTTCTACCTAGAGGATTGATGTATCTAGTTGTATCCTAAGTTAGGAAGCATAAAATGGCAAGAAATATGTTACTTACCCGTTTTTTGTATCGTGGTACAGTCGCGACACCAACGGTTCAACAGGGACACTTATTAGGAGAATGTCTCTACAGAAAGGAAAATGACAGCAAAGCCGTAGCAAATCATATATGTACGCAATAGAAATTGCTAGAGTTACTCGATAGAGAATGTTAGGAAGAGTTTTACCTGGTGGTTTGGGCTGCATAACCCAATCTTTGAATAATTGTACCAGCAAGATCTATACTGAATACATTGTCGTGCAACAACGATTAGGAAATGATAAACCACTAAAACCCTAGGAATTATATATGGTTGGAAAACTAAAATGTAGAGCTATATGTTAGAGGTAAATTTGAAGGCTTACCTTTAGTTTTGGTGGTGTATTTGGCCTCGGCAACTATCATGCAATGCCCCTATTATGGAACTTGGCTGAAAGTTTCCTCCTTGTATGGACTGTTTGAGAGTGAAATTGAATGAAAGGGATGGGAAAGAATGTATGGGGATGTAAATAAGAGGGAGGTGTGGGAGAAGTTTAGGAGAATTAAGGTAATGAGAGGGAGTTATATCCTACCACAAGTGGCTGCCACATAGGACCGGCCCTAGCATAGTTGTAAGTGGCTGTTGTCCACCACTTGTGTACCATGGTTTGGTCCACTAAGGGTTGGTTTAGGTCCCCTAGGTCCTAGGTACGTGTGGGTCAAAATTGGGTTCAATTGGAAATAATTTGGATAGGTTTATCTAACCCAAACTACACCCTAGTCCAATACAACCTAGATTGATAATACCCTAGTTGTGGTGTGCCTAAATAACTACCAAACCCATCTTAAAACTTGTTTTATGAGAAAATAGAGAACCATTAATATAATACTACGTATATTTATATATTGATCATGCAACAAGTATGTATATTTTTATACAATATATTAATATAGATACCCAACTATGTACTGACAAAAATATAATTGATGCATTGGAAACGAAGGTTACATAATGTATTGTATTAGAGTGTTTACATTGCCATAAATTACACGTACAAGTATTTAATATAGAATTATAAATAACAAGTAAAATAAAGTTATATAGCTATAAATTTTACATGTAAAGTAAAATTGTTCGGAGGTAATCTTCTAGTACTTACACCAAAGATCGAATAGAGTTGATTTTGGATTATAACACGATGGATTTGGTCAAATTAAATTTTTGTTGGTTTTGCATTACAATATAATGGATTTGGAAAACGTTACAATTGTAAAGAGAATTTTCTTTATTTTCACATTTAAAAATATAACCTCATTGTCAAAATTGAAATGTAATAAAATTTTAGATTGGGCTTTTATTACTTATTTTGCACTTTTTAAACAATCATTTTAGATATAAACCCCTTAAATCTTGCCTATTCCGATGTAAGCTCTCAGAATCTTGTTAATTAGAATGAGACCCCTTGAATCAACAAGATTATTGCTCATGAATTTTTGTGGCTAAGAACACTAATAGACATCTGTTAACTGATATCATATTTTATCATTTTGTCCCTTTTAGCTTCATCCTCAAACATCAATCCTAACTAATTATTCTTCATTATTCAACCCAACCACTAACCTCCCACAACCGGTCACCTTACCCATCAAAGTCCTTCCTCTGCTCATTATTATCAAATACAACCTAAACAAACGGAAAGCTAAAATACAACCAACACAAACACAATGATAACGTAACAACATCACTATATTCCACTCGATAACATAGCAACAATGCTATATTCATGTCTATGATAGCAAAACAATATTCCATGTATCTAGCATAAAAAAATAGTATATTCCACATGATAACATAAAATAATACTCTATTTCAATTTCCACACGATAACACAACAACATACTATATTCCATATGACAACGTGACAACATCACTATATCCACTTGATAACATAACAACAACGCTATATTTCATGTCTATGATAGCAATACAATATTCCATGTATCTAAATAGCAAGTTGATAATAAAATATTACTCTCTTTTATTTTGGTTCTTTTTTGAACTTGGCATTGCAGTCTCATATAATATAGAACAAGTATAGACGGTTCCTTTTATTAATTATGAAGGTAAAGGAGAGAATGATCAAAATTACCCACCAGTGATGAATCGACTTCGTCCCGAACACAAAGACTCTTAATAATTCCTCCGTATGAATCCAAGTTCAACCAGGCTCTTTAAGCCAACAAGACAACACAATGCACAGTACGGAGCGGGGCACTACAACGTTCGTGTCTGATACGTCGACGCTTCACCAACCTTGATCATGCGAGTATTGTAAACTTATTGTTTACCATTATATGTAGATTTGTCATGTTTGTTCAGTTCTTAAACTCTCTTACATGTACGTGACACTATGATTTGTACACAAGCGAGGTTTATATTATTTTTGAGATTAGAGTCGTATTTTTTTATAATTTGTGACTTGACGTGTTTGTATTACGGCTTTTTTTGAGTGATAGTAGGGAGAGAGAATACTATAGTAGGCATGTGGGCAACCCAGAACTATCACATGACATACTCGTGACTAATAATATAGCCATACTTGTACAGTTCTTTATGTTTTATACTACATGGGTACTTTAAGCTGTATATGTACTTGCTCAATCTTGATTGGATAACATTGATATTTAGGCAAGGAGGATTTGTTTCCTTTATTCTATATACCTTTCGATGATGAGACTGAGGTTCTTATTGCAGACGCATGATTAGATGGTGAGGATGTTCATGGCAATGCTTAGCTCTGACATCAGTTATCTTAGTTGTTGTTAGTCGTATTGTCACGTCCCAGAACTAGAATACTGGAGAGCGGGGGACAGATACAGCCAGCTACGTATATAGAAGTGTAATCCACCTCGATATACGGTCATGGCTGTCTAGATGTATAAGGATTTATCTAGAAGCCATCAGTCTTTTATGGTCAAGAATAAGCCTAGTGTCTCAATCTCAAGCAAGTAATAATAGTTACAAGATGTTAGACCATCAGATATTCAATAGTAAGGCGTCTCATACATTTCATATACAGATGATCATGTAGCTAGTCGTACAAAATGTGAGAACTAGCAAGAGTTTTAGTCATACATGATCAACCCTAGGATTTGTTAATCATGTTACAGCCCGTAGGCAGACAGTAAATAAAGTATTCAACACGAGCTAACACTTGCTCGGTGGCTAAACGCCTCAAAAGAATAATTTTACAATAGAGTAGGAGAGCAAAATAAAACCCACCCGTTGCCAGGGTTGCGTCTAGTGTTCACCGTCTGGCTGGAAGGCTAGGAGATCCTCGAGAGCTACTCTGAAATCTGGCCATACAAAATCAGCTGGGTCAGAACCCAGAAAGAGCAAGTTCCACAAGGGAGGCTTCACTTAAGAACTAAAACCAGCATGTTAGCACATGATTTATAAAGGATAACGAAAAAACATGAGTTAGAGAAAACAGGGTGATAAACGATAAGATAACTAAATGACTATTCCAGTAACCAAGTTACAAGCCGTAAACCAAACAAGGACCGGGGTGTAACCCTTCACCTGAACAAAACTTAGTCTCTAACCAATTATCGAATAAGTAAAGCATAACAGTAACGTGCTGAAGTAACCATATACTGACCTGTCTAGACAAGACTAGACTAGACTCCATTCATCAATCACGGCTAAGCAAGGAGTATGGCTTGCTATTTTTAAACTAATTAGGGTTATCACAAGCCTAATTACTAATAAGATGCAATGACATGTTCCAACAGCCACAAGCCCTGCAGACTTAATCCAGGTTATCCAGTTGCAAGTTGAGAGAGTTGGATTAGGTGACGGGGGTGCAACACATGACAGTGCGCTGGAAATGTGCCCTATTCGACGACAGGCTACAAGTCCAATTAAAGCGCCCAAATAACGGGACTGCCTTAGCTGGAAAATCCCTTTATAAAACTTGATCAATCTAGTTATTACCCTAGTCAGATTTAGTATGAATCCCTGACCGTGGTAATCAGGAATCCATGTCCTAGGCATGATGCAAGACGAGACATGTAGCCTGTACAGGCACAACCAAGAAAATCAACCACGGTGTCAAGACAAAGTTACTTAGCAAGTCTAGGTAGTTGTCGCAACAGCGTTCAAGAATTATCATGTCATGTCGGGTTACTTATCATGTCAAGAGTGCGTCACGAAGGACCACTATCAAGAATTATCATGTCATGCTGCTTGTCAAGAGTGCACCACGATGGGTCACTATCAAGAGTTATCATGTCGTGTTCATGTTATCATATTCGTGCCAGATTCAAGTTACTAGCTCAAGACTATCAAGTGTCAAGTCGGATCGCCGCGATTTAGGTCAAGTATATAAAACATGCAAAGAAGATCGAGAACACCCATATGAAAATGAAAACATAAGTCACATATGAACCTTGATTAAAGTGAGACAAAAAGATTCTTGAAGCCGAGAGACAAAGATATAGAACTTTATGTTCTGAGTTTTTTTGAGATTTAGCTACAAAACACTTAAACGGGCAAAAAAAAACAAAAAAATAATGCAATTCCGGCGCATGGAAATTCTTGCGCATCCGCGCATCAGAATTCCTACATATCCGCGGCATCAACAACATCCGCGTATCAGAATTCCTGCGCATCCGCGCATCAGAATTTATGCGCATTCGCGCATCAGAACACGCACATCAGAATTTATGCGCATTCGCACACCAGCACATCTGCGCATCAGAATTCCTACGCATCCGCGCATCAGCACATCCGCGCATCAGAATTCCTGTGCATCCGCACATCAGAACTCACGTTGCGTCTTCAGTACAGCACGTAGGAAGACTACGCGCATGACACGCTCGGAGTCAAAGAATACGTTGTCGGGACTTCACGGCGCATGGCCTCCCGGTCGCATGGAGATCATCGTCCCCAACAGCAAGTTCAGCCATAAAAGTTTCAAAAACTTGCCATGGCCATAACTTCCTCATTCGAAGTCGAAATCAAGCAAAAAAAAAAGCCAAAACTGTATGAAATTAAATTCGCTACAACATAGAACCATTAGTTTTTGGAAATACCAAGTTTTTAGAGATCAAAACCAAGAAAAACAAGAAAAACTTTAAGTCTAGATCTACAAGAATCATCCATGGAAACTAAAAACTTCAAGTTCTAAAGAGGCTTAGAATCAAGTAAAGAAGAGAATGAAATAATAAAACTTGAGATCCATCATGAAGCAAGTTGCACTTGCCTAGGGTTTCTTTGGTGGTTGGAGAGGATTAATGGAGAAGATGAAGGAAATAAATGAAAGTAATGAAGAGAGAGAGGGAAGAGTTGACTTATAATCAACCCCTCTCATCTTAAACTACACAAAACCAAACCAAGCCAAGCCAAACCAAGATGAACCAAAATAAACCTAGGCAAGATTAAACCAGGATCAGGCTAAACAAGATAAGTCTAACTACGGGTCACCTGACAAACGTCAGAAATCCGTACAGTATACTGAAAATACGTATAATAAAAAACGGGAGTGACAACTCTAACCACCTTAAAAGAATTCTATCCTTGGAATTTAATCAAGAGGCTAGAGATGTCGGGGCAAGCTATACTAATCACGAGCAATCTACGACTAGCATCCAATCAAGCAATCATTCATGCAAGCAAGGAATTTAAAAGCAAGGCATAAGGAAGACATTCTGCTGGAAACCTCTCTGCCGGTTCTGTATCTGAGCTTGGGTCTAGGCATACGGTTGGGATCTCTGTTGCTGGAAGGCATATGCCTGAGGCGACAATGGCCTCGGAGGCTGGTACTGCTGCTGCACTGGTGCTGAGGCTGGTCCTCTAATCGATGGACTAGTTAGGTTCGATGATGATGAACTGGCTCTATTCGGACAGGACCCTATCTTGTAATCCGGTGCCCCACAAGCCAAGCACAGTCCCTGGCTCTGCGACACTCTAATACTACATGCCCTGGCTTCCCACAATGAGTGCAGCCCATTATGGAAGACTGTACTGCTTCTGTTGCTGAGGGGGACGTCGGTGTCGAGTGCTGAACCGACGAAACCGAATTCGCCCTTCGGAGAACTCCAATAGTCAAAGCCTAGCTGCCGGGGCTGGTGCTGAGGACAGACTCATCTGCCTATGGGACCTCTTCCGTCCTCCGCTTCTATCTACAATCCTCTGTGAAGTATATTCATGCCTCTTCGCTGCTCGCAAGACGGCATCAAACGTCTGGTGCTCAAACTGCTCCACCGATATAATAATCTCTAAGTGAAGCCCCTGCTGAAACTGCTGCACTCGATCTAATTTGGTTGCCACCAAGTTGGGAGCAAACCGACTAAGCCTAGAAAACTCGGCCGCATATCCATCAACCGTCCTTCCCATCTGCTTGAGATTAGTGAATCTTGTCTGTAGATCATAGCGAGCTACTGCGTCGAAGTACTTGGTCTGGAACTTGTCGCTGAATACCGCCCATAAAATCGACGTCGCTAATCCAACTGCTAACATCGCCCACCAGGTGCGGGCTAAGGCCAATAACTGTAAGCATACTACAGCCACCTTCTTTTCCTCAGGAATCCTAGCTGCTTCCAGGATAACCTCTGTGTCCTGAAGCTAGCATCAGCAGTGATAGCATCTTTACTGCCATCAAAAAAGGGAGGGTTCAGGTACTGAAATTATTGGCTGTATTATTCCCTTGATAACCAACTCTGTCCATGGCATCTTGTACTGTCTGGTGCAGGGCATCGCACGACGATCTTGTGACGCAAGCAATTCCCGGATGAGTCCCACCTGGGTTCCATTGTCAGGCTCTGCAGGCTGGACGGGTTGAACTAGGGGCTCTGGATCCCCAGAATGCATGACTCGAGATGCTGCTCCTGAGGTGGGCTTGGTCCCCAGGTTGCTGCTGGTTCACTGGCCTCCCGGCTGATCGGTAGGACCATAAACAATGCCACTAAAAACAAAGACATAGGAGACAATAAGGAAGGACCAAGATAGATCAGGGATATAAGCATGTGATCAGGTCAAGATTCCATAAAGATTAGAAGGCACGAGTAGAGATCAAGGGCGAATGCTGATTGAGACATCTATTCGGTAAAACCCTCATACATCTTGATTTACAAGACCTTGCAGGGCCACCACTCGTATGCCTTAGAACTCTTTAGTATTTCATTTTGATCAGGTTTGTTCATGAGATACACTTATGGTTTGTATTTATTTAGGGCCAAGGTGGTTAAACTTCTTTCTATGTTGAGATGCTGTATTGTATGATTCAGTTAGACTGTTTATGCTTTTATTATCTACTTGTTATAGTTTTATCGCGGATTGAGTTAGATATTTTTAGTATGATATCATACATGCCTGGATGTTACTATGATGGATACAACGCATGCAGAGGTTTAGACAACGTACTACCATCGATACCATAATGTATATTGGACGTTCTCATGTACTAATACCCGGTTATTCGTGAGTGGCTCGTGATAGCTTCACTGCCTTTCAATGGGGTTGGTCTGCTTGAGGACAATGTCATGATGCCTCCTTATTCGTAGGACGCGATCTTATCGTCATGGTACCAATTCCTGAAGCTGACCATCATGCTGCTGGTGAGTTATCATTTATTGCCTTGGGGGATATCGTGTGTTGTCTTTATTACCCTTGGAACTCGTTCAAAACATGCACTTTGTTCCATTCACTTTTAGGTGCCAATTAGTCTAGCCTCCTTTCGAGTCAGATTTTTTTTCCTAAACCATACACGAAAAATAGGTCCTAGGGGTTGTGACGTCCTAGGAGCAACGAGGCGAGGTCTCGTACCTCAATGGGAGGTGCTCTCACAAGGTTTAGAGTTGCATCGCGGAGGCTTGATGCAAGGGATTGGTGGTGGTGTCAGCTTGTTTGAGTATGAGATAGTCCTTGCCCAATCAAAATAGGAGGATAATAGGGTGGCTCGGCCTGGTGAAGGGGGTGAGTGAGAGGAGATGTGGAGGAAAAGAATAATTAAGGCTAGGGCTTTATGTTGGAAAGATGGAGGTGAGATTGAAAAAGAGTGATGGAGATGAATAAATTAGGGTTATGGCTTGCTCAAATTTGGGGAGGGTGGATAGAAGGAAGAAGAAAGGAGGAACTCCATCTCATGGCTGTCAAGTGTGAATAGATGATCCTGTTTATTTATAGGGAGAAGAGATTCATGGGTAATTTGGTATCAAGAAAGTCGCATTTTTTTAGTTTGGATGAAAAAATTAGTGTAGGAGCGTAAAAAGTGCTTCGGAGGAAAGAGTCAAAGTGATAGATCATTCCACTCAAATTGATCTACTTTACGCCGCAGAGAGGCTAAATACTTTACGCCCAAGACAAGGCTAATCACTTTACGCCTAAAGCAGGCTGATCATTTTACGCTCGGGTCTACACCTATGGGTTTACGCCAAGGATAGACCAACCACTTTTACGCTGGACAAAGCTGTCAAGTCTCGTATTTAATGCAAACTCTGACATGGAGATATTAATGATGGCATATATCACAGAATTCAAAGGGATTTGTTTTTACACAGAGACCAATATTGTCATTTAGTATGTGGATTGAGCTACTTTACGCTCACGCTATGGCTTCTTTTATGCATGAAGACTATACGAGCTTTTACGCTCAACAGTTGACGTGTGCGTAAAGTCTATTTGAGCTACTTTTACGCTCAAGGTTATTTAACAACCACTTTACGCGGGAAGTCTATATCGGGGCTATTTTACGCCTAGTCTACTGCTTTACACTCAGAGTACATTGGGGCTATTTTTACGCCCTATTCTTTCTGACCAGCTTGGAACGTGGTTTGCCTACATGGCTTTCATGCCACACATCCCGAAGAACGTGTGTACGTGCATCCTATTCTTAATGAAATGATAGGACACATGTCAACGTATACAGAGGATGACTTTGGTCGTGGGTGGCGGTTGTTGGCGTAAAGATGGAACTTTCGCTGAGTTTTTACGCACAAGAGCCCAAGTCTATAAATAGACTTATTTTTCTCAAATCAACACACAGACAGAGACAGAAGAGAATACAGAGATCAGAACTTTGAGATTTTGATCTTCTAGAGCATTCTTCTTCAACCTTTCTTCCAGAACAGAGTGAAGCAAAGCAGAAAAGCATTCGGCCTCGCCATCAGTGCCCAAGTGCGTCGATACCTTTCTGGTGACTTAGTTCTTCCGGTTGTTCAACTTCAAGCAGTGATCTTCATCATCATTATATGGTCCAAGGAACAAAGTGATCATTTACAGATCAGACTTCCATAGCAATACTTTTCTAGAATCAAACTTGTACTTTTTGTACTTTTTCTCGTTTTATTTTCAAAAGCCAATTTTTTCTGGCATTTTATTAAGTGAAACAAAATGGCGACTCTGCTGGGGACTACCTTCTCCTCTGACGAGAAGGCAATTGCTCAATATGATGATGTTTCGGTCGGTTCGACCAAGAACACTCTGGTTGTGCACTTCGACCAGACTGCCTATGAAGAAATGCTCCGAACTGGGGGTGGTTCTCGCTGCTCCAATGTTCAAAAGTCTCGCAAAGCACGAAAAGTTTGGATTCCTAAATCCAAAGTGGCTTCTGATCTCTCTGTTGTTTCTGATGACAAGGGAATTCTTCCCACTCCTATCGTAGGGGCTTCCGTTCGTAACGAGGCAGTCCTTACTTCAGCGTTGCACTCTAAGTGTGACAACTTATCTCCCGTCTGTCACGGTGAAGATAATCAGGTTTCAAGCCTACTGCGTAAGAACCAGGTTTTACGCCCAGTGGGTAAAAACCATGTTTTACGCTCAACGCATAAGCATAAGTCTCCCATTTGTAATACAGCAGACTCTAATGTTAATGCTTCTGAGGGTAAGAATCAGTCTCCCGTCGGTGACGTGGTAGGCCCAAATAAATTATGCTTCTCGCGTAAAACGAAATCTCCCGTCTGTGACGTGGTAGATAACCAATTTTTATGCTCTACGTGTAAAGGTAAGTCTCCTGTCTTTGACAGTGTAGATAAAATTCACAACGATATTTTTACATCTAATGTGAATATACCTAAACGTGTACAGCGTAAAAATGTTGTTGGTAAGGCTTCTGTCCTACACCAACAACCTTCTTATACTGCTTTACGCAAAGTACCAAACTTACAAATTACATGCCATGAAAATGGAGTCCTTCGTGCCAAAAAATCTCAAGATTTACGCACACAACTCCAAACGCGTAAAAATGTACAGTTTGGTTCTGCGAATGCAGCCAGTAATCTTCTTTATACACAAGGGACTAAACGTTTTTCTACCCCAAATGTAACAAAGAAGAATACTCCATCTGTTCCTTCTGATTTACGTGAATTGCTAATACAAAAGCGTAATAACAGACAATCTTCGGTAACACTCCCCCAAGAAAAATATTATTGTGAATATCAACAGGTTGTGATCAACTGTTGTTGTTCGGCTTCAAAACGGTCAGTTTTTGATCGATTAAGTTTTAATTCGCCTCAACATCAAGCTGAAGACCAAGAACATGAGCTTTCATATGCATCAGTCAACATGGCATCTCATACTAACAGAGGATGACATCCAAGACGGAATATGTCCCAAACTCCAGGTCAACAACAGTTCAACAGACTTCTTGATTCCTTTGAAGGAGTATATCAGAATACTCGATCAAAAAGACAAAGACAATTGCAGGCTTCTGATTCAGAAGCTGGGGTACTCAAATCTTTTGAGTCTGATACCGATAGTGTGGATTCATACTTCTATACTAATCCCTCTATATCTTCAAGAGAGGTTGAATCCTACGCTGTTAGAGATGAACCAGAGACGTCATCTGCTAATACAGAACAACGTCTCACTGTCGTGGAGCAATCACTGAAAGACATGCTTAACATGGTGCAAAGCATGCATCAGATAATTTTGAATCAGTAAACTGCTCAGCCGGCAGTAGTAACACCGGTACCAGTAGCAGCACAAACTCAATATAGTCAAGGGGCTGAAATACCGTTGAATATTCAAGAGCCTACTGTTAATCAAAATTCTGCATCTCCAGATCCCATCATTCCTGAAGACGTACCACCTCCAGTGGGGGTTACGGTACATCCAGCTATTCAATCAAATGTGCTTTCTCAAACCAGTAAAGCCATTCAAGCAGTGCATGAGCTCAAAGCACAGTTTGAAGTTTTGAGGAACAAAGATCAGCTCCAGAGGTTAGGGATTAAGCAACCTTATCCTCCTCATTGGAATGATGTACCCTTTCCACCGAAATTCAAGCCACAATCTATGGTTTTGTTCGATGGAAAAGCGTCTCCCAGTCAATATATCAATTACTTTGATATTATGACTGTGCACTTGCAGAAAAATGATGCTCTTCTCACTCGAGTGTTCATCGGGTGCCTGACGGGTTCAGCTTACGACTGGTATCGTAGCTTACCCGATAATTCTATTTCGTCTTTTGACGAATTCAAGGCAATATTTCTCTCCCGCTTCTATGAAGGAGGTATGGACATGAACATGTCCTCCTTGATAGAAATCAAACAAAAGGAGAAAGAAGATACTCGGACGTTCATCGAACGTTTCCGACAGGCTACTCTAAAGATGCCCCATGGTATGTCAGATTCAGCGTTGATTGATACATGCAAGATGAATCTGCGACCATCCATTGCTGTCTTCACGGATTCCCAATTCACAGATTGGGCTTCTTTTATCATAGCAGCAGTTTCTGTCGAGACCAATGGTAGGTTGGCTCGTGAGCATGGAATGATTTTCGTTTCAGAAGATAAAGGGAAGAAAAGTAATCCTGGTAATAATTCTAGCAATCGTAATATGAAAGGAAAAGATACTCTTATGGTCAATCTTTCCAAGAACAAAACGACGCCGAATAATCAAGAATCTTCCAGGCCAAAAGAAGAATACTCTTTTGACGAAAGTGATATCCCAGGGATATTCCAATGTCTGGTAAAAAGTGGCAAACTTCAGGTTCCGGAGCCCAAGAGGCCTAATGAGGTAAATTTGACTGATAATCCCAAATATTGTATCTATCATAGATACATTAATCATCCTACTAGTGCTTGCTATGTCTTGAAAAAGAAAATCCAAGAGCTGATAAATGGTGGTGCTATTGCTTTAACCAATGATGACCAAGAGCTGATAAATGGTGGTGCACACACCCACGTGGTCGCCTAGGATAGGACTACACGTTGGCATACCTGACACGTGTCCACGACGTGTCAACAATAGACACGAACCCGTGTTGTGCACGTGTCTGCGCGTGTACAGCCGCCAGCGTGCGACAGTACACGGCCAGTACGGGCGCGATTGTGCCGCGTGTACTGAACCATCTGCTCCCAAATTTTAGGAGCATGATGTCAGACACTACCCCCTTCTGTCCACAAAAATCGTGTCCTGAAGTGTCCTGTGTCACGAGATATGGACCCCGATAGGCAGGACACAGGCGTGTGGCTCGTGCCGCGTGTCCAAGGCCAAAAATACGACACAAACCAACACGAAACACCAAACACCCTTCACAAAAGTTAATACACACATGAAGATCTACAGATCTATGTAATTAGAATTTCAAAATTCAAAAATAAATTCCTAAGAAGCATTTTAACAAACACCTAGGTTCTAGGACTGATACGTATCCGATACGGACACGTAAAGGACACGAAATGGCACGAATCCTATTCCTACAGTTAGAGGTCACCTAGGGCTTGGTATTCATGCAAAGAAATTGAGATTTGATGGTAGGAATAGGGATTTACCTATAGGTGTTGTTCCTTCAAGAAAGCTTCAAAATGGGGGATCCTTCTTGCTAGCCCCAAAGCTCCAAATTGTCCCTAATTTGAGAATAACCTCCATGAACAGTAGGGGAATGAAATTTAGATTACTATAGAAGAAGTCTCAATGAAAATGGATCATTAATGAATAAACTATGAAGAAATTTCAAAGGAAACAAACCTTGTTCTTAGAATGATAGAAAGAGTAAAAAGAGGCACAAGTTTCAAGAGGGATTTTATAAGGATAGGTGCCCTATGTGGCTGGCCATCAATGCTAGGTTTAGGGTTTTGGGGAATCAATCTAAGGGCCCTCATTCCATCTAGTATATTCAATGGTCAAAAATCTAGGTTTTTCCATTTAATTAAGTTGCAACCTAGTTTATTCTAACTAGTCATGACTTAACCCAACTAACCAATACTAACTAATACTCACCATGGCTAACTAGACTAGCTATGACTAATCTAGGTTAGGTCCAAACTAGGTTAGGGCTAATCACAATCACATGGCAATCCATTTAATAATATTAAATCACACCATTCCTAATAATCATATTAAATTCCAATAAATATATATTAAATTCAAATAAATTCAAAATGACCAAAATACCCTCAAGCTAAATGTACTAAACAAAAATCTCTACCCACATGGTTAGGCTCTAGGGCAGACAGTCTCTACGGTTTCACTAGCTACACATCAAAATCACAAGTCATGATATTTAAATAGTTTTAAAATGATTAAAAATCACCAAAAAATCATATTATTATTTAAATATCATAATTAAATAAATTAAAACACAAAATTTCAAAATTACCCTTATTTTAGAAAACTGGGTGTTACAGCAGATCATCACGCCGCACCTCGGACGTCGGCTCCTTCAAATACCCAGCTTCGTGTTGTACCACATTCGTCTGCTTCCAGCTCTACAGAGGATTTGGTCGAGATGATTAGAGATCTACGTGAGTGCTTTGAGGTACAAAATAGGCAGGAAGAACGTCAGAAGATAGGAATCCCGCAACCTTACCCCCTCGAGTGGAATAAAGTGGTTTACCCTCCTAACTATAAACCTCAAGCATTGATGACATATGATGGGAAGGATTCTCCTCGCCGGTATCTGACCTACTTTCAGTCTCAAACGGAACATCTCCCGAAGGAAGACGCCCTATTCACCAGCATGTTCATCGGGGCATTGAAGGGAGTCGCCTACGACTGGTACTGCAGTCTCTCCGACAACTCCATATCATCATTTGACGACTTGACACGCCTCTTCCTCGATCGATTCTGCGATGGAGGAAGAGACATGATCATATCGTCCCTCATATAAGTGCGTCAGACAGAGAAGGAGACTGTTCGAGCCTTTATCGAGCATTTTCGACAAGCATGTCTAAGGTTGCCTCTGGGTATGCCCGAACATGCACTCATCGATTCCTGCAGCATGAACATGATCCCTGCAATCAAGCTCTGGCTTAACTCTGCTCAACCTCCCGATTGGAGTTCGTTGATCATCGAGGCCAAAGCTACTGAGAAGAAGGTACGTAATGCTCGCCTTCTGGGGGTTAACTTCCCCGCCTTCGACGACAAAGGGAAACGGCCTGCTACCAGCAATAGTGGGCACGAGGCAAAAGGGAAGCAGGCATTGACTGTCAATACTTCAAAGAGTGCACAGGGGCCCGCTCAGAAGCCTCTACCTACAGCGAGGCCGGAGGAAGTCTACTCCTTCAATAACGAGTACACCTTACAACTCTTCGAGATGCTAAAACAGAGTGACAAGTTCAAGTTACCTGATCCTAAGCGTCCTGACGAGGTGGGCAACCCGAGGTACTGTCACTACCATCGGTTTTTTTGGACATCCAACTCAAGACTGCTACATCCTCAAGAACTACATACAACGCATGATCAATGCGAACATCATCTCAGTCGATTAAGAGGAGAAGATAGTCTCGACCAACATGGTGTCGCTCCAGTTCGGTACCTTACCGTCTACTACAACTCAAGGTGTTGTCCCTATCCCGAAGGCGATATTGGAGATGGTCAACCTTCCGCCGACTCGTGACAACGCGAGTGGACTGATCCCACTCACCACATCTCGAAGGGAGATCATGTGGGTTCACCCAGATCTTTCTTCAAAACTGACTCAATCGAGGGTATATTCTACCTCCAAAGCTAAAGGCAAGAAGACCAAGTCTTACCGAATGGTGACCTCCTCCCCCGAGGAGGTACTTCCTATACAAACGTGTTCACAGCATAACGCTCAGCCTGAGGAAGCCCCTGTCGAAGCGACACCTCCCGTCACCACCTCGGCTGTTCAAGGTGAAGGTCCTTCCCGACTTTCAGTAGCTGACAAACAGAAGCATAAGGAGGCCCTTTTCGATAGGCCTCTACGAAGAGACAATGCTTCGAGGTTAACCAAACCCCATAACTTCGACATACTGGCACAACTTGCCGTACTCCAGCTCGGCTGTCCTTGTTCGAGCTTCTCTGTCTGTCTAAAGATACTCAAGAGGCTCTCTGCGAAGCCCTGAAGGATGCTGAGTCTTTCATCAGTCAGGTCAAGTAGCCTGAGGATGATCCAGCAGCATGTCCACACTGCCATAGTATAGGAGAGATCATCCCCAATATCACATTCACTCAACAAGACATGCTGCTCAAGAACAACAGGCACAACAAACCACTGTATTACACAGGGTACGTCGGTGCCATCAAGGTGGATCGAATGCAGATCGACCCGGGGTCTTCTCTCAGCATTATCCCCTGAGCCCTGTTCCAGACGTTGGGGATCCCGATGCATTGTCTGACAGCATCCCACACTACAATCAGTGGCTTCAACGCCAGCAAGAGTGAGCCGCTGGAAAAGATATAGCTGAAGTGTCATATCGGTGATCTCCAGACCGAAGTGACCTGTTATGTTGTGGATGCGTACGTCAACTACAACATCTTGTTAGGACGGCCGTAGCTACACGAATACATGGTGGTACCATCCACTCTTCATCAATGTATGAAGTACGTATCCACCCACGACATAGTCCAAACAGAGTTCGCTGATGTCGATCCTTTCAGAAGGATTGAGGCCTTCTTCACCAACTCTGATCTGTATAAGTTGATTCATCTCGAAGATGAAGCCAACGATGCCGATGATGAAACCGAAGCCGAAGCAGACTTAGAGGCAGAAATGATAATCGATGCTCCCCTGAAAGTGCGACTCAAGGGGAAGTCGCCTCAAACACAGTCTCCTATAGTGGTCAAACTTCGCGGGAGGGCACCAACTTCTCTAGGCGGAGCATCCACTAAAGCCCCTTAAAGATATGACACAAGGGGAAGCCTCCCCAAGTGTCGGCTCCTCTCGTAGCAAAACTACGCGGGAAGGCACCAATCGCCGGAACACCAACTGAGGCACCTCTCAAGGTGCGGCTTAAAGGCAGACCTCCTCAGTCTTCAGCCCCTCTTAAGCTTCAAGAGAAGGCCCATGTATCTTTATTGGCACTAGAGCCGACAAAAGCCAAGCTCCTATTAGGTTCTTCCGAACCACCTCAGGCTGCTCCAGTACTCACTGACGAAGAACTAGGAGAGTACATATCTGCCAATATGGATGCACCGTCCCTTGATGATGTAATCCCTCGAGAATAGATCCTGTATTTTATCAATAAAAGGGTATCTTTTAATTATTCTAGTCTTCCACATTGAATGCCACGTATACTCTAGATAATGTTCTATAGTCGTTGTAAATACAAATAACGACTGTTAATCATGTAAATCGAGTCGTCCTGTACCAAGGAGTCTGTTATATAGTTCCGCCTTTGAACCAGGACGAAAAACCTATCATCTTCGGCAAAGTTCAGTGTCACCAAGACCTTCCACCGACGGAGCCAGAACCCGACGCCGGCAGAATACAAATTTACCGGTACAATGATCGAGCCAAGTATCTCATCCAAAAGATGGGCTACAACCTAAAAAGTGGCAAGGGTCTAAACTATGGCAAGGGCCGACATCTTCCCTTACAACTCCCTATTCCGAAAGGGAAGCCACAAGACTATTATCACCGTACTCGATGGAGGGTGGGCTATATCACGCCCCCAACAACCCCAGAAAGTTCAGAAGCAAAAGACGTCGCACACACTCACTCGTCTGAGGCTTCAACTTGGGACTCCGACACCAGCATCGGCCCAATCTTCAGGAAGGTGCTGTCAGCCAACATGACATCTGCGCATCCTTTAGAAGATGAAGACGACAATCAAACAATAGAGTTCTTCGAAGAAGAACCCTGGGCTCAATGCCTAGGCATACAATGGGAATCTTGCTTTGAATTACGAGAACCCCCTACCGAAGATGAAGTCGAGCAGATCGACCTCGGGGATGGATCTTCATCCAAACCTATCTTCATTAGCAAGAGCTTGGCAGGAAAGGACCGAGAATATTTGGTCCAACTGGTCAAAGAATACATAGACATATTTGCCTAGAGTACGAAGACATGTCGGGGCTCGACCCACAAGTCGCAATGCACAAGCTTAATATCTTACCTAACGCTAAGCCCGTTAAGCAGCAACAGCGACGCTTCCGTCCCAACATTATGGACGCTATTGACAAAAAAGTAGATAAACTCCTGGGCAGCGAGTTTATTCGCGAAGAGCAACATCCGGAGGGGGGAGCCAACGTCGTCCCCGTCACCAAGAAGAATGGGAAAATCCAGATCTGTATTGACTTTCGGGACCTCAACTCGGCTTGCCCGAAGGACGAGTTTCTACTTCCGATTATCGACGTAATGATCGACAATACATGTGGCTTCGAGCACATATCCTTCATGGACGGGTACTCGGGCTACAACCAAATCAAGATGTTCTTAGACGATGAAAAGCACACGTCATTCAGGACTCCGAAGGGAGTTTACTGCTACACTGTAATGCCCTTTGGCCTGAAGAATGCAGGTGCCACATACCAAAGAGCTATGAGCACCATCTTCCGCCAGCACCTCCACAAAATAGTCGAATGCTATATTGACGATATCGCCGTCAAGAGCCGTCTTTGAGGCGATCACCTACAAGATCTGAAGACAGTCTTCGATCTCAGGCAGGCACATCAGCTCAAGATGAACCCCGCCAAATCCTTCCTTGGGATTTCCAGTAGAAAGTTTTTGGGCTTCATTATTACTGCAAAAGGCATCGATGTCGACCCCGAGAAGACTAAAGTCATCCTTGACATGGACCCTCCGAAGAACCTTAGAGAACTTCGAGGCCTGCAGGGACGACTCGTATACATCCGAAGGTTTATTGCGAACCTTTCCGGGAAATGCCAACCCTTCACCAAGCTCATGAAGAAGGGAGTCTCCTATGTCTGGACAGAAGAATGTCAGAAAGCCTTCGATGACATTAAAGCTTATCTGACGAGCCCTCCAGTCTTGATGGCACCCATCATAGGCAAACCATTTCTACTTTATGTCCGTGCAATAGACCATTTCCTTGGCGTTTTGTTGGCCCAGAATAATGATGCTGGCCACGAGCAAGCCATCTACTACCTCAGCAGGACAATGATCAGGGCCGAACATCAGTACAACCCCATCGAAAAGGAGTGTCTAGCTCTGGTGTTCGCCATCCAGAAGACTCGCCATTATGTCTCGGGATAGACAATTCACGTCATCTCCCGAATCAACCCGCTCAGAGTCCTTATGACTAAGCCGGGAGCGCTAAACTCACGATTGGCTACTTGGGCGATACGATTGACACCATACGATATGGTATTCATCCCACAAAAAGTTGTCAAAGGCCAAGCACTGGCCGACTTCCTAGCCGCGCATCTAATTCTGGAATCGTCTAGACTCTATGAAGACATTTCACATGAAGTACGAGAATTAAACATTATCGAAGAAAATTCCATCTGGCAGATGTTCTTCAACAGCGCTTCAAGAATAGGCCCCAAAGGCCAGATCATCGCAGGAGTAGGGGTAGTCCTGATGTCTCCCAATAAGTTGGTCATCCAGCGTGCATATTCCCTTTCAGAGTTGTGCTCCAACAATATTACAGAGTACAATGCCCTCATCATGGGACTCCAGTTAGCAAAATAGCTGGGGGTAGAATACCTCGAGTCTTACGGCGACTCGAAGCTTATCGTCAATCAAGTTTGAGGATAATACGAGGTCCACCATGAAGACCTAATCTTTTATCACAAAGAAACATTGGACATCATCTCAACCTTCGCTGAATTCTTCATAGAACATGTGCTTCCGCTACAAAACTTAGAAGCTGATGCTCTGGCCGGTCTCACTGCCTCATTAGCAACACTATCGGCACGTAACACTTCATTACAGTGGTGGACCGGGATTTGGCATGCCCCAAAAATAATCTGTGTATACAGACAACTTATGTCATGGATACAGACACCAGCATCAACGTCAGAGACTGGAGGTTCCCGTTCATCGACTTTATCGTCTACGGAATTCTTCCAGACGACCTAAAAGAAGCAGTCTCAGTCAGAAGGCGCTCGCTCCGGTTCTATTACGATACGGCCACTAAAATGTTGTACCGACGCTCCTACGATGGACTTCTCCTCTGATGTCTATCAAACAAAAAAGCAGCTGAAGATCTTCGAGAAGCTCATGACGGAACATGCGGAGCCCATCAACCAGGTCCTAAGCTACAGGATCGACTTCGACGTATAGGCTATTACTAGCCCACCATGATGGCTGACGTTGTCGAGTATGCAAAGAAATGTCGTGCTTGCCAGCTACATGCCGACTTCATCCACTTACCTTTAGAGCCTCTAATCCTACGGTCGCCTCTTGGCCATTTGAAGCCTAGGTCATGGATATAGTGGGGCCTATCATCCCTCCCTTATCTAGGGGACACCGCTTTATCCTAGCAATCACCGACTACTTCTCTAAATGGGCATAAGCAGTACCATTAATAGAGGTAAAAAGCTCAAAGGTGATCAGCTTCATCAAGTATCACATTATCTACCATTTTGGGGTGCCCCGGAGGATCATCTATGACAACGGTCCACAATTCATCAGCCATGCATTCAGTAGATTCTGCTACAAGAATCGTATTCAGAATATGGCATCAACCGCCTATAATTCGGCAGCAAACGGATTGGCTAAAGCTTTTAATAAAACCATCATCAAGCTACTCAAAAAGGTCGTGTCATCCAATAAGCGCGACTGAGACGAGAAGCTCGGTGAATGCCTTTGGGCCTATCGCACGACGGTATAGACCCCGACAGGTAACACACAATTCTCTTTGGTCTATGGAAGCAAAGCAGTACTGCCTCTAGAGATCCAGATACCCTCACTCTGAGTAGCGATTATGAACCAGCTGATGGAAGAAGACAATCAACGTCATCGTCTGCAAGAGTTGGAAGCGTTGGATAAAAAAGCCTCTTGGCTCAACAGCGCATCGAACTTTATCAAGCCCGTATTTCACAGGCTTTCAACAGAAGAGTCAAACAGAGGACTTTCCAAGTAGACGACCTGGTTCTGGCAGTCAGAAGATCGATGGTGATGACTCACAAGACACCGAAAAAGTTTGAACCCAAATGGGAAGGACCCTTCATCATATAGACGGTATACTCAAACGGTGCTTACCGTCTCGCTCAACCTAATGGAGACTTGTTCATGATGCCCATCAACGGCAAGTTACTAAAGAAGTACTATTCCTGACATCCTTCAAAATGTACTTCCTTCTACCCAGCAAGGGAATTTATGGACCTAATAACCTAGTTCACTCCCCTTATTTGACAATCAAGTGCTTCTGGAACCCAGTTGTTCTGTTGCATCTCCAGTAGGAGAACAACCATGTCCACATCACCTCTGAGTTGCTTCTTTACACCCTACAATGCAGAATTCTATACTACATAGGATCATGCTCATTACTATGTTTACCATGTCCATATTACCTTTAAATAAACATCCCGTACAACAATCCTCAGGTTGTTGCACGTCAATCATAGAACATCCACGTCCACATCACCTCTGAGTTGCTTCTCTACACCCCACAAAGCAAAATTCTACACTACGTAGTTGCACGTCATTACTATGATTACCATGTCTACATTACCTTTGAGTAAACATCACGTACAACCATCCCCACGTTGTTGCACGTCAATCATAGAACATCTACGTCCACATCACCTCTGAGTTGTTCTATACATCCCTACAGAGTTCACTCCTACCACATCCATATCACCTTTGAGTAGGAAAACTCTACCATTAGCCCTATATTTACCACGTCTATACTACCTCTAAGTAAATATGTCGGTTTCCTCCATGGGCAACTTATTATCTGTACCTAGAAGTCAAGGTGAGGAAAAGATAATAGGTCTACCAAAAGTCACAAAAAATAAACAAAAGCAAAAAGTTCTTTATTTCCTCAGAATAAGAAGTGGAAGGACGACATTTGTAAACCAAACTAAAAAAAAGAGACAGACACGTCTCTAACCAAAAGCAACCAAATAAAGGATGGAGAAACTAAGGATCGACGGACAGCTCTTCAATCCGAAGCTTTAAGTCTTCAGCCCTGGTCTCTACAGTCGCCAAAACGCGACGCTCAGCTTCATGGTGCATCATTTGTCTAGCCTCGGGAGCAAGGTCAGCTGCGTGTTTGTCATCAAGTTCCTTCTTCTGACGGATCAGAAAGGCCACATGGCGAGTGAAATTTGTCATTTCTTCTTTAAGCTGGACGTGTTCAGCCTATGCCCGTTCAGAATCAGCCAGAAGCTGAGCCCACTGCCCTTGAAGGAGACGAATCTCGACATCAACTTCCGCTATGCTGACATTCAGAGATTCTCGCGGATTAGCCTTTTCCTCCATCAACGAGGACAACCTCTTCTTCCTGGCCTCAGCATCGGCCAACTCTTGCTCCCAGATAGCCATGGTATCAGAGTAAGTCGACTCAACTGCAGCCACTAGCCTGCTCTGCTCCTCCTCGATCAAAGCAGAAAAATTATTCTGCCGAATGTTCTGGAGTTCGGCAAGACGATGATCGAGCTCAGTGACAGAAAATTCCAAAATCTCAGCCATATGGTCATGGCCCTGGTGACATCAGATCAACTTGATATACGGGAGCGCCACGTCCTTCGCGGTCTCGAAGCTCCCGCCTTCGTCCAGCACAGCCGACACCCCCTCCTCAACATCTTGTATACGTCACATATTCATCTGCATCGGCCAACACTTGAGGTGTCATAGCAGGAGTTGTCGGAGCTACTATATGAGCTGGGAGAGCAGTTGACCCTGCAGAGGCTTTCATACCTGAGACTGACGATGTAGCCACCGCTTGGCTCACAGGAGACTCAGTCGTCGTACCTTTAGGGTTCGAGGCCGGAGCCTCGGTATTCACGACCTCCGTCTCACCAACAATGTCGACGGAACCACCAATCGTCGGAGCTGAGTCTCTAAAGGACCCAATACTGTACCCCAAGTAGAAGGAACGGAGGGGGTGTCTTCCACCATGGGGCCTTTGTCCTTGTCTGAGCAGGCCCCAGAGGGCCCCATAACATCCGAGTCTGCCACAACAGACCTTGAAGCAACAACTGCAACCTGGACAGATTCTTCAACCCTCGATCGAGGGTCAAGTCCAGCATGTGGAGGGAGAGTAGACAATCCCACCTCTTCTCCAATCAAAGTCGGAGTGGGACTCGGCAGATGAGTCACTTCCACTTCGTCGGCACCGATTTCCAGAACGGGAGTAGGACTTGGCAGTCGAGTCGTTTCCCCTACCTCGGTCTCTGTCACTGGGACAGGAATAGGACTCGGCAGTGGAACTCCCCGCAGAGCCGGTCCTCCTGCACCATTCTTAGGAGAGGGTTCAGTTCCCGACTCCTCAGCCTGCTCTTCTTCGTCCATCACGGAGTCCTTCTCAACATTTTTAACATCTTTTTGGGGGGCGTCATCCGGAGAAGACGAGTCCCACTCTTCCCCCTCACCCGGAGGGTCTTGTCTGATAACTTCCTTCGGGACCCCGTACCAGTTTTAGGGGCCCCCACGGTTGTTTGCTTCACCGCCTGTGATGACTCTGCTTCACCTCCCCGACCAGTTGACGAAGATGGATCAACATTCTCAGGTGCCACTACATCAGCAGCAGCATCTCCGGCCCGGTCCAAAGAGGCAGAAACCTCTACCGGAATAGCATCATCCAAAGTCTCCTCCATAGGAGATGACACAATCGGAGGGATACGCTCATCAAACGAGCTCGCCACCTCCTTCGATTTACTTGAACCCGGCCTCGAAGATCGGGGTTTCTTCTTCAATGCGTCATGCAAAGAAGATAGGTATAAGTACAAGGGGAAAAAATCGAACGGGACCAATGCTAATTTACATACCACTACGGGAGCTGGTTGTGTTGGTGCCGCCGAAGGCGGTATTGTGCCCCCATCTTTAGTGGTTAACATCTTCTTGGGCTTCTTGGGAGCCGAGGAATCTGCCTCCGTCGAAGCACGCCTCTTCAGCCGACTTGCCGCGGGCTCCTCTTGAGAACCTCCCGTTAGTACTACAGGGGCAGCCCTGAAAGCTGCCACGTCAGGCGGACGATACGCCCGAGCCTTCGCCAGCATACTCTCTGACGCCTCAAGTTGCATCTCGACAATGAAACTGGTCTCCCGGTCATACCCAGGGGAAACAGTATTCATCGCACAATAGAGCTTTATGGCAGAAAACAAAATATGCGACCGAAGATTATGAACCGGGAGTGTGGAACGCACTCCAGTGCACCCGATATTATAATATTTCTAACCTCGGGCTCCATCTAACAAACTCCCAACAAACCTCAAACAACTACTGGGGTTTCTCAACAACAACTGGGTGTAGCCAAACTGGCGGGCAAAACGATTCGACGGGTATGGTTCTAAGAAACAATGATTCTTGTTCCGATACACTAAGTAGGAAGGCCGAATGCTCTGTAGCCAATGGAACCCCCACATTGGCAAAGTGGTCGCATCTTCGCCAGAGACTTCCAACTCCTCATCCGCTTCACAGCCCTGGAAAATTTGGGCAACCTTGGTGATCTTCCACCCTTGGATGTAGGACAGAACTCTCCTACAAAATAGAACGCCTGTATGCAGCCACTTTCTTCTGTAGTAGTGACGAATAAAGGCATCACCAGCCACATGCTCCTTTTTCGGGCCAGGGGTCATTGTATTTGGATGGTGCAAGATCAACCATCCCATCAGATAATGAAAAGGCAGCTCTGTACGAGGTACCCATCTCGTGAACCACATTATCTATAAATTCCCTCAGACCCCGCTTCAGGTTGCACACTATAGCAGGAAGCAAGGCCAAAGGATGACCAAAGACCAGCTTCACAGCCGACAAGATGAGATTTCTAGTCACCCTCTCCACGGAGCTAGATTTACCAGCAAACACATGGTCTCGAAGCCATATCATCAGATAGGCCGTCAACACTGCCTTTGGAGACATCATATAAACATAATTAGATATGGTCGGATGGCTCCTGGTTCTTATTTTCACGAGGATTTCGTTCGCTGAGTCTAGTCATCTCAGTAAGCACCTATGCATGGGTAAGCCCCTGATGAGTAACAAATCGAACCTTCGAAGGGTCCGTCATGTCTTGTTTGAAGACATAATCCTTCCAAGCAGTCACATGAGGCTGTGCCTTACCTTTGTCCCTCCGTTAAGCCAAGTAATGAGGGCTCGCCACCTCTTTGAATACTGCCATCATCTCAGAATTCTTCTCTGCCAAGGCAAGAAGCACCTTATTCTTAAGGAAGTACTCCTCATAGGATCAGACCCCCAAGAAAGCTTCGACACCTCATACATCTCATGTAGTGCCAAGCCTAACTCCCCCACGGCAGTGAAGAAGGTACCGGTATGAGTGTTGTACATCTCCAGGAGAGCAAGGAACATAGGTCGGTTTATATCTATGCCCTCATGAGTAGCATGTAGAGCAGCAGTCAGACCAACTTCCCTGAGTTCAGTCTTAAACTTCGACATAACCCAGAGTGTCAACTCGTCCCACTTCTGCACATAATGGCACCAGCCCTTAACCCGAAATTCTCCTTTCGGGTACGAGATCTTGGCCTCCAGCATATGGTTGACAAAGGTCGAGGCACTAAAAGAGAAAGTTTTAGGAGGAACATCACTATATATACTCCTAGGACACAGAGTTCGCAAAAGATAAGAGGTTCTGGCTCGCGAAGCGGCTAAGGTATCCTTTTGGTTGGAGGTGGTATCGATCCGGATGATGCCTGCTACTGCCCCTCCCTGGGATGGAGTAAGCTCCCCCTTCATCCTCCTCTTGGAAGCAAGACTACGAAAAGTCGTCAGGGGCAATTGACGCTCCACTTTCTGAATGTATATGTTCACATCCCTCGCTGTGAAGAACCAATCTTCTTTGACCTTCAACACCTTTGCTTCGGTAGAGGTCGAACGATCACCAAACAAGAACTTGGGTTTTAAGAAGGTCACATTGTCAGATTCAACAGACTTGAGTTTGCTACTCTCCATCATGAGTTGAAGAAAAGTAAAATGTTGATCTCTAATTTGTGTCATCCTCTCCGGACGCTGGTCCAACATAATGGTAGCCTTGGCCAGGTTGACAACTTATTCATTAAAGTCCAAGCCCATCTGACAGAGCGCAAGGTCTAAAAGGACTTCATTCAATAAAGGGATGGTCATCGACACTGTCACACAAACAAGACAAAATGGTCAGCCAAGGAGACTAAAAGCCCTCCAAAAGTTAGCAAAAGACTTAGAAACTCAAAATAAGCATCTGAGGTGCATCAACAATCTGGCGCATCAACTGGGTCGAAACCCATGTGCATAGTTTGAAGCTTATCAAGACGCACAGGACCGAGGCCTAGGCGCATCCAAAGAGAAGCTTCGGCGCATCATCAGGACCTAAGTCCATGCGCATCAGCAAAGGGACCTTCGGTGCATCACCAGGACCTAAGTCCATACGTGTCAGCAAATGGAGCTTCGGCACATCATTAAGACCTAAGTCCATGCGCGTCAGCAAATAGAGCTTCGACGCAGCATCAGGACCTAAGTCCATGCGCGTCAGCAGAGGAAGCTTCAGTGCATCATCAGGACCTAGGTCCATGCGCGTCAGCAATGGGAAGCCTAGGCGTGTCAATGGGGATGTGACTCATTTCAGTCACACCCACGCGCCCCAACAGTGTTACAACGAAGTGAAAACACCAAAGCGGAGGATCACCCACCGATCATCGTCGGCCGAACGTCGACAGGCGTCGCTGCGACGATGGGGATGTCCTCTACGTCGACATCCACGGGCTCCTTGTCATTTCCTCTTCCTCGACCAGCACCACCACGGGGAGTCTTAAGAGCCATCTCTCTAAAGAAGCTAAGGTTTTCGAAAGACTCTAGAGGAAGAAGGAGAAGGAGAAAACAAAAGTAGAAGACTCTCTCTCTCTCTCCCTTATAGATGCCTATTTATAGGCATGAGCAATGCACGTGAAACGATAAAGGCTGACATCAGCAAAAAAAATAAACTCTTCGGGTCTCGTGAAACTGACGACTGCATATATTCTAAAAGATTATCATTAATCTTTCAAACTTTGAGGTATAATCTTCTTGCATTAAAAACGAGAAGAGCATGCACCCCCCCCTCCCCCCCCCCCCCCCGCAGCAATACGCGGAGCGGTCATGCGCCCAGAAGAGCCATGCACCCAGACGAGGACATGTACCCAGAACAACGACTACCCATGCTTCTTGTTCAAAGTATTCCAAAACTTGGCAGAAAGTTTTAAAAACTTCGAAGGAGGTCTTATAGAAGCATGGAATTTTAAGTGCATCTAAGGCCAGAAATCGTATGCGCCCCAAATTGATATGCACCAAGGAACTCAACTGAACACTTGGCACAGCAAAAAACAACAAAGAAGTAGAGCATAAAAATTGGGCTTTTATTTCATATGACAGTCTATTACATGTCTAAAACTCTTTTACAAAGGAAATTCTTTACAAAGAAAGGAAAAAAAGACTAAAAAAGCTATAGCCAGGCGCATCACTCAAGTACTACAGCCAGGCGCATCATTCCAGCATCTCATCGTAGGCGCATCCCCGTACATAGTCAGAGCGAATCACTTCCTCATCAGCGTACGAGCACTCTAGCAAGAGGAGTGGCTCTTCTAGCCTAACAAAATTGGGGCACGATAGCCCCGATCTGCAGCTCTTCCAATATAACAAAAATCGGGGCATGACCGCCCCATCAAGCATTTAATGCTATATGACGGATTGGGCAACACATTCCTAGAAAACTGAACAGTTGGCAGCTTTTTTTGTAGAAAATAAAGAGCCGCTGATGTCAGCATCATCATTTGCTTCTTTGTCGGCTATAGCTGTCCTTGCCATGTGGCCGACCGATCACACGCATGCGCCTCCGGTGCCATACGCCCAGAAATTTGCATGCGCCTCAAAAGCCATGCGCTTCCGACTTACTCCTGATTCCAAAAGACAGAAGCTAAGTCCCTACATGCGCCTCCACAGCCATGCGCCTAAAACTCAGCTTGTGCCTCAAAAGCCATGCGCCCGGACTCGCTCTTGATCCCCAAAGACAACAGTTCAGTCCTCTCCATGCGCCTAACCCTAGGCACATCATGACAAATCACTCTCCTCCAAATCCAAGATCTTCGAGCCACAAACATACGCCATGTGTCTTTTGACTTGGTTCTGCTCAAGAATGGGTGCTAACCACCAAGATCTCAGCAACAGACGAATCTCAACAACTGTCATGTGTCAGCTCCACCGCAGCCCAACAGAGACGTTCAACAGATTTGGCTTCAACTCAGGGCGCATCATCCATGCATCCCACAGCATCAGCCATGTGGCATTCCTACGTACAGGTGCATCCTACATATGCGCACATAAGCAGACCAGTCTGCTGCCTATAAATAGAAGGATCATTCATTCATCCCCGGGGGGACACATACAGAGATCAGCATATCTACATACAGAGACAAGAAGAGACACGTAACGTCTACTTCTCCTCCAAACGTTCTGACATCCAGACCAGCCCAGACCTTCAGAGAATTCAAGATCGTCGTCGGATCGTCAACGGAGTCAACGCATTACCACTCGCTCCACCGATACAGTTCCCAGATAAAAACAAAAGTGTACTCCTAGGACTACGTCTAAGTCCTACATTGTATATTGTTCTGTTTGTAATTGAAATACCAAAATTTTATCAATCAAAAAAACCTTGTCGCATTTTCGATGGCAAACAGTAGCTACAGTTTATACTACAACAGGGTCTACCGGGTATGATCACATATCTGACTAATACTTCCTCCATCCCGACTAACACTAACAGATCCGAATCACGACATGTCAAAACACGTAAATCACAATACACGAATAAAACACAATCACGAGATCACGGTACAGCAATAGCATGAAAGGCATATCTCCTGACTAGGAATCTATGCAGTACAAGTCCGTGTAATATACGTGTCAGAAATCAAGTACACATTACTAAAATATGTAATATAGAAACTATCATATATATACTGAAAACAATTAGAGAACTATAATTGCCTTTGTTCCTGAGCTGAAAGTAACAATAAGAATCTATATATGTGTCCTAAACCCATATATATGATAATATAGTATCAGTAGCTATCCTAGAGTCTATTACACTTACACAAGATCATTTCTATATACACATAAGGTAGACTATGATTCACAAGTAAAAAGGAACTAGTTTGATATTCTGGTCACCTAGCAACTTATTAACCTAAAAGTTAATATGTAAGCCATAGTTATCATGGTAGTCTCTAAGTTACTAACCAATATATGGTATGAGATATACTTCTACAAAAAATAAATATGATCATAAGTAGAGTATGTTACAATAAGAATAAGAATATGTATATGTGTCCTAGACCTATATATAATAATATAGTATCAGTAGCCATCCTAGAGTCTGTTACACTTACACAATATCATTTCTATATACACATAAGGTAGACTATGATTCACAAGTAAAAAGGAACTAGTTTGATATTTCGATCACCTAGCAACTTATTAACCTAAAAGTTAATATGTAAGCCATAGTTATCATGGTAGTCTCTAAGTTACTAACCAATATATGGTATGAGATATACTTCTACAAAAAGTAAATATGATCATAAGTAGAGGGACTTATTATTCATAACACAATGTCATAAACTAGAGAAGGACAACATCTATAAATTGCCAATTGTGACAATACCAACCCTATGTATTCAATCATATAGTCTTATTAACCATTAGAACAACATACCAACATGTTTTCTATGATTTCTATGAGTTCAAAATGGAATATAACTATATATATAGTGCGACACACCATAATAACGATATTTGGACGAATTTAGCACTAAATATATGCTGAAATGTAACGTCACAAACACCTATTGTTGGTCATGTAAACAAGTGAAATAAAATAGTTTCCAGCATGGTTTTGGGTGTTAAATATGTTTTTAAAGTTTTGTACGGGTTAGAGGAAAATTCGTACATAAAATGATAGCGTTTGTCACATTTTTACACTAAATTACAGTTCTGAAATTTTATGCTTTTCATGACAAAAGCATGATTCCCCCAATTATAGCATGCAATTACCATAAAATAAAATATTGTCATGCTAGGGGGTTAAGTTAGAGTTTTGATTGTGAAAGTTTCAGTCTGAATTACTAAATATTCACACAGAAAATGTCGCGCACAAAAAATGTCGCAGTTCTGGAATTGAATTAAAATGTGACAAAATACAATGTTAACATTTATATAAGCACGTTTCTATCATGAAATAATTATAGAATATGTTAGGGGGCATTCATAAGTAAAATTTTGTGAAGGTTTCATGCACAAAATAACATGTGTAGATAGGTGTACGAACAAAATATCGTGTTCACCATCTTTTAAATTGATTTTCCATATTTTAATTATGGTTTCTACCTAGAGGATTGATGTATCTAGTTGTATCCTAAGTTAGGAAGCATAAAATGGCAAGAAATATGTTACTTACCCGTTTTGAGTATCGTGGTACAGTCGCGACACCAACGGTTCAACAGGGACACTTATTAGGAGAATGTCTCTACATAAAGGAAAATGACAGCAAAGCCGTAGCAAATCATATATGTACGCAATAGAAATTGCTAGAGTTACTCGATAGAGAATGTTAGGAAGAGTTTTACCTGGTGGTTTGGGCTGCATAACCCAATCTTTGAATAATTGTACCAGCAAGATCTATACTGAATACATTGTCGTGCAACAACGATTAGGAAATGATAAACCAATAAAACCTTAGGGAATTATATATGGTTGGAAAACTAAAATGTAGAGCTATATGTTAGAGGTAAATTTGAAGGGCTTACCTTTAGTTTTGGTGGTGTATTTGGCCTCGGAAGTCACCCTATCATGTTGCACCTATTATGGAACTTGGCTGAAAGTTTCCTCCTTGTATGGACTGTTTGAGAGTGAAATTGAATGAAAGGGATGGGAAAGAATGTATGGGGATGTAGGGGAATGAATGAGGGAGGTGTGGGAGAAGTTTTAGGAGAAATTAAGGTAATGAGAGGGAGTTATAGCAACTACCACACTAAGTGGCTGCCACATAGGACCGGCCCTAGCATAGTTGTAAGTGGCTGTTGTCCACCACTTGTGTGTACCATGGTTTGGTCCACTAAGGGTTGGTTTAGGTCCCCTAGGTCCTAGGTACGTGTGGGTCAAAATTGGGTTCAATTGGAAATAATTTGGATAGGTTTATCTAACCCAAACTACACCCTAGTCCAATACAACTTAGATTGATAATACCCTAGTTGTGGTGTGCCTAAATAACTACCAAACCCATCTTAAAACTTGTTTTATGAGAAAATAGAGAACCATTAATATAATACTACGTATATTTATATATTGATCATGCAACAAGTATGTATATATTTATACAAATATATTAATATAGATACCCAACTATGTACTGACAAAAATATAATTGATGCATTGGAAACGAAGGTTACATAATGTATTGTATTAGAGTGTTTACATTGCCATAAATTACACGTACAAGTATTTAATATAGAATATATAAATAACAAGTAAAATAAAGTTATATAGCTATAAATTTTACATGTAAAGTGAAAATTGTTCGGAGGTAATCTTCTAGTACTTACACCAAAGATCGAATAGAGTTGATTTTGGATTATAACACGATGGATTTGGTCAAATTAAATTTTTGTTGGTTTTGCATTACAATATAATGGATTTGGAAAACGTTACAATTGTAAAGAGAATTTTATCTTTATTTTCACATTTAAAAATATAACCTCATTGTCAAAATTGAAATGTAATAAAATTTTAGATTGGGCTTTATATTACTTATTTTGCACTTTTTAAACAATCATTTTAGATATAAACCCCTTAAATCTTGCCTATTCCGATGTAAGCTCTCAGAATCTTGTTAATTAGAATGAGACCCCTTGAATCAACAAGATTATTGCTCATGAATTTTTGTGGCTAAGAACACTAATAGACATCTGTTAACTGATATCATATTTTTATCATTTTGTCCCTTTTAGCTTCATCCTCAAACACATCAATCCTAACTAATTATTCTTCATTATTCAACCCAACCACTAACCTCCCACAACCGGTCACCTTACCCATCAAAGTCCTTCCTCTGCTCATTATTATCAAATACAACAAACCTAAACAAACGGAAAGCTAAAATACAACCAACACAAACACATATGATAACGTAACAACATCACTATATTCCACTCGATAACATAGCAACAATGCTATATTCATGTCTATGATAGCAAAACAATATTCCATGTATCTAGCATAAAAAAAATAGTATATTCCACACGATAACATAAAATAATACTCTATTTCAATTTCCACACGATAACACAACAACAACACTATATTCCATATGACAACGTGACAACATCACTATATCCACTTGATAACATAACAACAACGCTATATTTCATGTCTATGATAGCAATACAATATTCCATGTATCTAAATAGCAAGTTGATAATAAAATATTACTCTCTTTTATTTTGGTTCTTTTTTGAACTTGGCATTGCAGTCTCATATAATATAGAACAAGTATAGACGGCTCCTTTTATTAATTATGAAGGTAAAGGAGAGAATGATCAAAATTACCCACCAAGTGATGAATCGACTTCGTCCCGAACACAAAGACTCTTAATAATTCCTCCGTATGAATCCAAGTTCAACCAGGCTCTTTAAGCCAACAAGACAACACAATGCACAATACGGAGCGGGGCACTACAACGTTCGTGTCTGATACGTCGACGCTTCACCAACCTTGATCATGCGAGTATTGTAAACTTATTGTTTACCATTATATGTAGATTTGTCATGTTTGTTCAGTTCTTAAACTCTCTTACATGTACGTGACACTATGATTTGTACACAAGCGAGGTTATATATATTATTTGAGTTTAGAGTCGTGTTATTTTATAATTTGTGACTTGACGTGTTTGTATTACGGCTTTTTATTTGAGTGATAGTAGGGAGAGAGAATACTATAGTAGGCATGTGGGCAACCCAGAACTATCACATGACATACTCGTGACTAATAATATAGCCATACTTGTACAGTTCTTTATGTTTTATACTACATGGGTACTTTAAGCTGTATATGTACTTGCTCAATCTTGATTGGATAACGTTGATATTTAGGCAAGGAGGATTTGTTTCCTTTATTCTATATACCTTTCGATGATGAGACTGAGGTTCTTATTGCAGACGCATGATTAGATGGTGAGGATGTTCATAGCAATGCTTAGCTCTGACATCAGTTATCTTAGTTGTTGTTAGTCGTATTGTCACGTCCCAGAACTAGAATACTGGAGAGCGGGGGACAGATACAGCCAGCTACGTATATAGAAGTGTAATCCACCTCGATATACGGTCATGGCTGTCTAGATGTATAAGGATTTATCTAGAAGCCATCAGTCTTTTATGGTCAAGAATAAGCCTAGTGTCTCAATCTCAAGCAAGTAATAATAGTTACAAGATGTTAGACCATCAGATATTCAATAGTAAGGCGTCTCATACATTTTATATACAGATGATCATGTAGCTAGTCGTACAAAATGTGAGAACTAGCAAGAGTTTTAGTCATACATGATCAACCCTAGGATTTGTTAATCATGTTACAGCCCGTAGGCAGACAGTAAATAAAGTATTCAACACGAGCTAACACTTGCTCGGTGGCTAAACGCCTCAAAAGAATAATTTTACAATAGAGTAGGAGAGCAAAATAAAACCCACCCGTTGCCAGGGTTGCGTCTAGTGTTCACCATCTGGCTGGAAGGCTAGAAGATCCTCGAGAGCTACTCTGAAATCTGGCCATACAAAACCAGCTGGGTCAGAACCCAGAAAGAGCAAGTTCCACAAGGGAGGCTTCACTTAAGAACTAAAACCAGCATGTTAGCACATGATTTATAAAGGATAACGAAAAACATGAGTTAGAGAAAACAGGGTGATAAACGATAAGATAACTAAATGACTATTCCAGTAACCAAGTTACAAGCCGTAAACCAAACAAGGACCGGGGTTGTAACCCTTCACCTGAACAAAACTTAGTCTCTAACCAATTATCGAATAAGTAAAGCATAACAGTAACGTGCTGAAGTAACCATATACTGACCTGTCTAGACAAGACTAGACTAGACTCCATTCATCAATCACGGCTAAGCAAGGAGTATGGCTTGCTATTTTTAACTAATTAGGGTTATCACAAGCCTAATTACTAACAAGATGCAATGACATGTTCCAACAGCCACAAGCCCTGCAGACTTAATCCAGGTTATCCAGTTGCAAGTTGAGAGAGTTGGATTAGGTGACTTGGGGGTGCAACACATGACAGTGCGCTGGAAATGTGCCCTATTCGACGACAGGCTACAAGTCCAATTAAAGCGCCCAAATAACGGGACTGCCTGTAGCTGGAAAATCCCTTTATAAACTACTTGATCAATCTAGTTATTACCCTAGTCAGATTTAGTATGAATCCCTGACCATGGTAATCAGGAATCCATGTCCTAGGCATGATGCAAGACGAGACATGTAGCCTGTACAGGCACAACCAAGAAAATCAACCACGGTGTCAAGACAAAAGTTACATAGCAAGTCTAGGTAGTTGTCGCAACAGCGTTCAAGAATTATCATGTCATGTCGGGTTACTTATCATGTCAAGAGTGCGTCACGAAGGACCACTATCAAGAATTATCATGTCATGCTACTTGTCAAGAGTGTACCACGATGGGTCACTATCAAGAGTTATCATGTCGTGTTCATGTTATCATATTCGTGCCAGATTTAAGTTACTAGCTCAAGACTATCAAGTGTCAAGTCGGATCGCCGCGATTTAGGTCAAGTATATAAAACATGCAAAGAAGATCGAGAACACCCATATGGAAATGAAAACATAAGTCACATATGAACCCTGATTAAAGTGAGACAAGAAGATTCTTGAAGCCGAGAAAAGATATACAACTTTTATGTTCTGAGTTTTTTGAGATTTTAGCTACAAAACAGCTTAAACGGGCAAAAACAACAAAATAATGCAATTCCGGCGCATGGAAATTCTTGCGCATCCGCGCATCAGAATTCCTGCACATCCGCGCATCAGCACATCCGCGTATCAGAATTCCTGCGCATCCGCGCATCAGAATTTATGTGCATTCGCGCATCAGCACATCCGCACATCAGAATTTCTGCACATTCGCACACCAGCACATCTGCGCATCAGAATTCCTATGCATCCGCGCATCAGCACATCCGCGCATCAGAATTCCTGTGCATCCGCGCATCAGAACTCACGTTGCGTCTTCAGTACATGCACGTAGGAAGACTACGCGCATGACACGCTCGGAGTCAAAGAATACGTTGTCGGGACTTCACGGCGCATGGCCTCCCGGTCGCATGGAGGTCATCATCCCCAACAGCAAGTTCAGCCATGAAAGTTTCAAAAACTTGCCATGGCCATAACTTCCTCATTCGAAGTCGAAATCAAGCGAAAAAAAGCCAAAACTGTATGAAATTAAATTCGCTACAACATAGAACCATTAGTTTTTGGAAATACCAAGTTTTTAGAGATCAAAACCAAGAAAAACAAGAAAAACTTTAAGTCTAGATCTACAAGAATCTATCCATGGAAACTAAAAACTTCAAGTTCTAAAGAGGCTTAGAATCAAGTAAAGAAGAGAATGAAACAATAAAACTTGAGATCCATCATGAAGCAAGTTGCACTTGCCTAGGGTTTCTTTGGTGGGTGGAGAGGATTAATGGAGAAGATGAAGGAAATAAATGAAAGTAATGAAGAGAGAGAGGGAAGAGTTGACTTATATATCAACCCCTCTCATCTTAAACTACACAAAACCAAACCAAGCCAAGCCAAACCAAGATGAACCAAAATAAACCTAGGCAAGATTAAACCAGGATCAGGCTAAACAAGATAAGTCTAACTACGGGTCACCTGACAAACGTCAGAAATCCGTACACGTATACTGAAAATACGTATAATAAAAAACGGGAGTGACAACTCTACCTACCTTAAAAGAATTCTATCCTTGGAATTTAATCAAGAGGCTAGAGATGTCGGGGCAAGCTATACTAATCACGAGCAATCTACGACTAGCATCCAATCAAGCAATCATTCATGCAAGCAAGGAATTTAAAAGCATAAGGCATAAGGAAGACATTCTGCTGGAAACCTCTCTGCCGGTTTTGTATCTGAGCTTGGGTCTGGGCATACGGTTGGGGTCTCTGTTGCTGGAAGGCTTATACCTGAGGCGACAATGGCCTCGGAGGCTGGTACTGCTGCTGCACTGGTGCTGAGGCTGGTCCCCTAATCGATGGACTAGTTAGGTTCGATGATGATGAACTGGCTCTATTCGGACAGGACCCTATCTTGTGATCCGGTGACCCACAAGCCAAGCACAGTCCCTGTGCTCTGCGACACTCTAATACTACATGCCCTGGCTTTCCATAATGAGTGCAGCCCATTACGGAAGACTACATCTGCTTCTGTTGCTGAGGGGACGTCGGTGTCGAGTGCTGAACCGACGAAACCGAATTCGCCCTTCGGAGAACTCCAATAGTCAAAGCCCTAGCTGCCGGGGCTGGTGCTGAGGACAGACTCATCTGCCTATGGGACCTCTTCCGTCCTCCGCTTCTATCTACAATCCTTTGTGAAGTATATTCATGCCTCTTCGCTGCTCGCAAGACGGCATCAAACGTCTGGTGCTCAAACTGCTCCACCGATATAATGATATCTTAGTGAAGCCCCTGCTGAAACTGCTGCACTCGATCTAATTTGGTTGCCACCAAGTTTGGAGCAAACCGACTAAGCCTAGAAAACTCGGCCGCATATCCATCAACCGTCCTTCCCATCTGCTTGAGATTAGTGAATCTTGTCTGTAGATCATAGCGAGCTACTGCGTCGAAGTACTTGGTCTGGAACTTGTCGCTGAATACCGCCCATAAAACCGACGTCACTAATCCAACTGCTAACATCGCCCACCAGGTGCGGGCTAAGGCCAATAACTGTAAGCATACTACAGCCACCTTTTTTTCCTCAGGAATTCTAGCTGCTTCCAGGATAACCTCTGTGTCCTGAAGCCATGTATCAGCAGCGATAGCATCTTTACTGCCATCAAAAAAGGGAGGGTTCAGGTACTTGAAATTATTGGCTACATTATTCCCTTGATAACCAACTCTGCCCATGGCATCTTGTACTGTCTGGTGCAGGGCATCGCACCGACGATCTTGTGACGCAAGCAATTCCCGGATGAGTCCCACCTGGGTTCCATTGTCAGGCTCTGCAGGCTGGACGGGTTGAACTAGGGGCTCTGGATCCCCAGAATGCATGACTCGAGATGCTGCTCCTGAGTGTTGGGCTTGGTCCCCAGGTTGCTGCTGGTTCACTGGCCTCCCGGCTGATCGGTAGGACCATAAACAATGCCACTAAAAAACAAAGACATAGGAGACAATAAGGAAGGACCAAGATAGATTAGGGATATAAGCATGTGATCAGGTCAAGATTCCATAAAGATTAGAAGGCACGAGTAGAGATCAAGGGCGAATGCTGATTGAGACATCTATTCGGTAAAACCCTCATACATCTTGATTTACAAGACCTTGCATGGGCTACCACTCGTATGCCTTAGAACTCTTTAGTATTTCATTTTGATCAGGTTTGTTCATGAGATACACTTATGGTTTGTATTTATTTATGGGCCAAGGTGGTTAAACTTCTTCTATGTTGAGATGCTGTATTGTATGATTCAGTTAGACTGTTTATGCTTTTATTATCTACTTGTTATAGTTTTATCCGCGGATTGAGTTAGATATTATTTAGTATGATATCATACATGCCTGGATGTTACTATGATGGATACAACGCATGCAGAGGTTTAGACAACGTACTACCATCGATACCATAATGTATATTGGACGTTCTCATGTACTAATACCCGGTTATTCGTGAGTGGCTCGTGATAGCTTCACTGCCTTTCAATGGGGTTGGTCTGCTTGAGGACAATGTCATGATGCCTCCTTATTCGTAGGACGCGATCTTATCGTCATGGTACCAATTCCTGAAGCTGACCATCATGCTGCTGGTGAGTTATCATTTATTGCCTTGGGGGATATCGTGTGTTGTCTTTATTACCCTTGGAACTCGTTCAAAACATGCACTTTGTTCCATTCACTTTTAGGTGCCAATTAGTCTAGCCTCCTTTCGAGTCAGATTTTTTTTCCTGAACCATACACGAAAAATAGGTCCTAGGGGTTGTTGACGTCCTAGGAGCAACGAGGCGAGGTCTCGTACCTCAATGGGAGGTGCTCTCACAAGGTTTAGAGTTGCATCGCGGAGGCTTGATACAAGGGATTGGTGGTGGTGTCAGCTTGTTTGAGTATGAGATAGTCCTTGCCCAATCAAAATAGGAGGATAATAGGGTGGTTCGGCCTGGTGAAGGGGGTGAGTGAGAGGAGATGTGGAGGAAAAGAATAATTAAGGCTAGGGCTTTATGTTGGAAAGATGGAGATGAGATTGAAAAAGAGTGATGGAGATGAATAAATTAGGGTTATGGCTTGCTCAAATTTGGGGAGGGTGGATAGAAGGAAGAAGAAAGGAGGAACTCCATCTCATGGCTGTCAAGTGTGAATAGATGATCATGTTTATTTATAGGGAGAAGAGGTTCATGGGTAATTTGGTATCAAGAAAGTCGCATTTTTTAGTTTGGATGAAAAAATTAATGTAGGAGCGTAAAAAGTGCTTCGGAGAAAGAGTCAAAGTGATAGATCATTCCACTCAAATTGATCTACTTTACGCCGCAGAGAGGCTAAATACTTTACGCCCAAGACAAGGCTAATCACTTTACGCCTAAAGCAGACTGATCATTTTACGCTCGGGTCTACACCTATGGTTTTACGCCAAGGACAAACCAACCACTTTTACGCTGGACAAAGCTGTCAAGTCTCGTATTTAATGCAAACTCTGACATGGAGATATTAATGATGGCATATATCACAGAATTCAAAGGGATTTGTTTTTACACAGAGACCAATATTGTCGTTTAGTATGTGGATTGAGCTACTTTACGCTCACGCTATGGCTTCTTTTATGCATGAAGACTATACGAGCTTTTACGCTCAACAGTTGACGTGTGCGTAAAGTCTATTTGAGCTACTTTTACGCTCAAGGTTATTTAACAACCACTTTACGCGAGAAGTCTATGTCGGGGCTATTTTACGCCTAGTCTACTGCTTTACGCTCAGAGTACATTGGGGCTATTTTTATGCCCTATTCTTTCTGACCAGCTTGGAACGTGGTTTGCCTACATGGCTTTCATGCCACACATCCCGAAGAACGTGTGTACGTGCATCCTATTCTTAATGAAATGATGGGACACATGTCAACGTATACAGAGGATGACTTTGGTCGTGGGTGGCGGTTGTTGGCGTAAAGATGGAACTTTCGCTGAGTTTTTACGCACAAGAGCCCAAGTCTATAAATAGACTTATTTTTCTCAAATCAACACACAGACAGAGACAGAAGAGAATACAGAGATCAGAACTTAGAGATTTTGATCTTCCAGAGCATTCTTCTTCAACCTTTCTTTCAGAACAGAGTGAAGCAAAGCAGGAAAGCATTCGGCCTCGCCATCAGTGCCCAAGTGCGTCGATACCTTTCTGGTGACTTAGTTCTTCCGGTTGTTTAACTTCAAGCAGTGATCTTCATCACCATTATATGGTCCAAGAAATAAAGTGATCATTTATAGATCAGACTTCCATAGCAATACTTTTCCAGAATCAAACTTGTACTTTTTGTACTTTTTCTCGTTTTATTTTCAAAAGCCAATTTTTTCTGGCATTTTATTAAGTGAAACAAAATGGCGACTCTGCTGGAGACTACCTTCTCCTCTGACGAGAAGGCAATTGCTCAATATGATAATGTTTCGGTCGGTTCGACCAAGAACACTCTGGTTGTGCACTTCGACCAGACTGCCTATGAAGAAATGCTCCGAACTAGGGGTGGTTCTCGCTGCTCCAATGTTCAAAAGTCTCGCAAAGCACGAAAAGTTTGGATTCCTAAATCCAAAGTGGCTTCTGATCTCTCTGTTGTTTCTGATGACAAGGGAATTCTTCCCACTCCTATCATAGGGGCTCCCGTTCGTAACGAGGCAGTCCTTACTTCAGCGTTGCACTCTAAGTGTGACAACTTATCTCCCGTCTGTCACGATGAAGATAATCAGGTTTCACGCCCACTGCGTAAGAACCAGGTTTTACGCCCAGTGGGTAAAAACCATGTTTTACGCTCAACGCATAAGCATAAGTCTCCCATTTGTAATGCAGCAGACTCTAATGTTAATGCTTCTGAGGGTAAGAATCAGTCTCCCGTCGGTGACGTGGTAGGCCCAAATAAATTACGCTCCTCGCGTAAAACGAAATCTCCCGTCTGTGACGTGGTAGATAACCAATTTTTATGCTCTACGTGTAAAGGTAAGTCTCCTGTCTTTGACAGTGTAGATAAAATTCACAACGATATTTTTACATCTAATGTGAATATACCTAAACGTGTACAGCATAAAAATGTTGTTGGTAAGGCTTCTGTCCTACACCAACAACCTTCTTATACTGCTTTACGCAAAGTACCAAACTTACAAATTACACGCCATGAAAATGGAGTCCTTCGTGCTAAAAAATCTCAAGATTTACGCACACAACTCCAAACGCGTAAAAATGTACAGTTTGGTTCTGCGAATGCAGCCAGTAATCTTCTTTATACATAAGGGACTAAACGTTTTTCTACCCCAAATGTAACAAAGAAGAATACTCCATCTGTTCCTTCTGATTTACGTGAATTGCTAATACAAAAGCGTAATAACAGACAATCTCCGGTAACACTCCCCCAAGAAAAACATTATTGTGAATGTCACCAGGTTGTGATCAACTGTTGTTGTTCGCCTTCAAAACGGTCAGTTTTTGATCGATTAAGTTTTAATTCGCCTCAACATCAAGCTGAAGACCAAGAACATGAGCTGTCATATGCATCAGTCAATATGGCATCTCATACTAACAGAGGATGACATCCAAGACGGAATATGTCCCAAACTCCAGGTCAACAACAGTTCAACAGACTTCTTGATTCCTTTGAAGGAGTATATCAGAATACTCGATCAAGAAGACAAAGACAATTGCAGGCTTCTGATTCAGAAGCTGGGGTACTCAATCTTTTGAGTCTGATACCGATAGTGTGGATTCATACTTCTATACTAATCCCTCTATATCTTCAAGAGAGGTTGAATACTACGCTGTTGGAGATGAACCAGAGACGTCATCTGCTAATACGGAACAACGTCTCACTGCCGTGGAGCAATCACTGAAAGACATGCTTAACATGGTGCAAAGCATGCATCAGATAATTTTGAATCAGCAAACTGCTCAGCCGGCAGTAGTAACACCGGTACCAGTAGCAGCACAAACTCAAGATAGTCAAGGGGCTGAAATATCATTGAATATTCAAGAGCCTACTGTTAATCAAAATTCTGCATCTCCAGATCCCATCATTCCTGAAGACGTACCACCTCCAGTGGAGGTTACGGTACATCCAACTATTCAATCAAATGTGCTTCCTCAAACCAGTAAAGCCATTCAAGCAGTACGTGAGCTCAAAGCACAGTTTGAAGTTTTGAAGAACAAAGATCAGCTCCAGAGGTTAGGGATTAAGCAACCTTATCCTCTTCATTGGAATGATGTACCCTTTCCACCGAAATTCAAGCCACAATCTATGGTTTTGTTCGATGGAAAAGCGTCTCCCAGTCAATATATCAATTACTTTGATATTATGACTGTGCACTTGCAGAAAAATGATGCTCTTCTCACTCGAGTGTTCATCGGGTGCCTGACGGGTTCAGCTTACGACTGGTATCGTAGCTTACCCGATAATTCTATTTCGTCTTTTGACGAATTCAAGACAATATTTCTCTCCCGCTTCTATGAAGGAGGTATGGACATGAACATGTCCTCCTTGATAGAAATCAAACAAAAGGAGAAAGAAGATACTCGGACGTTCATCGAACGTTTCCGACAGGCTACTCTAAAGATGCCCCATGGTATGTCAGATTCAGCGTTGATTGATACATGCAAGATGAATCTGCGACCATCCATTGCTGTCTTCACAGATTCCCAATTCACAGATTGGGCTTCGTTTATCATAGCAGCAGTTTCTGTCGAGACCAATGGTAGGTTGGCTCGTGAGCATGGAATGATTTTCGCTTCAGAAGATAAAGGGAAGAAAAGTAATCCTGGTAATAATTCTGGCAATCGTAATATGAAAGGAAAAGATACTCTTATGGTCAATCTTTCCAAGAACAAAACGACGCCGAATAATCAAGAATCTTCCAGGCCAAAAGAAGAATACTCTTTTGACGAAAGTGATATCCCAGGAATATTCCAATGTCTGGTGAAAAGTGGCAAACTTCAGGTTCCGGAGCCCAAGAGGCCTAATGAGGTGAATCTGACTGATAATCCCAAATATTGTATCTATCATAGATACATTAATCATCCTACTAGTGCTTGCTATGTCTTGAAAAAGAAAATCCAAGAGCTGATAAATGGTGGTGCTATTGCTTTAACCAATGATGACCATACGGTTACGACCAATATGGTTTCTCTTCAGTTTGAAGATTTTCCTCCACAGCAAGTCCCAGATGGAATTATCCCAATTCCAAAGGCGACAATGAAGATCGTGAATATCCTGCCTGCCAGAGAAGAAAATGCAGGATTGCTGCCACTCACACTAAAGAATGGTGAAATCATGTGGGTACATCCTAACTTAGTGCCTGAGTTGGAAAATGAAGGTAAAACTTCAAAATCCAAGAAGGGTAAGAAAGTCAAAACCTGCAACATGATTTCTTATGTTATTCCAGATCCTGATGACTTGGATCGGCTATGGGACGGCTTTCCTTTAGAAGATAGATTGAGAGGACTGAACATCTGTCCTCCAAATCTAGCTCCTCCTACCAAGCTCAAGCTTACTCATCAGCAGTGGCTAGCCATGAATAGTGTTCCCTTATACCGGGCACAACAAGCCTTCGCTGCTTATGAAAAAGCTCTGACAGGGATTTTTCCTCGTATTCTGAATCCTTCTCCTCCCGTAGCTACAGAGACATCTATTCTTCATTCTCCTGTGGTTACAGAAGGTCCTTCTTCTTCTTCTTTTTCTGTTGAAACACCCATTAAAAGTCTGCTGCCCACTCACTTGTATAGTCAGCAATCTATCATTCTCATAAAAAGATGGATTATAACTTTCAAAAGGCAGAAGGTTTGAATTACGATAAAGGAATACGACTTCCTTTACAAATTCAAAATCAAAATTCTACTGTTTGATTGGGTTCTGAAGCTCCTTACAAGAAGAAGACTAAGGAATGGAAGACTAAATCCTGTAATATGGTACTTCCTTCTCCTGAGTCTGAGGAAGAAACTTTTGCTGGTACAAGATCTGGAAAAGAGTACCCAAAGATTATGAAGGATCTTCTAAAGAAGCAGAAGACGTAGTGGAAACACTACCAACTCGACCTTCTCCTATTCCTGCTAAACCTTCTGTGGTTGAAAAGGGGAAACAGAAAGCAGTATGCTTTGACGTCCCATTGAAGTCTGCTTCCAGTCAGGGGGTAGTGATAAAACCCTACAAGTTTGATATTCTAGCTCAGTTGGCCAATACTCCGGCTAGACTATCTATATTTGAACTGCTTCGCCTTTCCAGAGAAAGCAGAGAGACTTTGAGTGAAGCCTTACTTCAAGCAGATTCATGCTTGGCTCAACTCAAGAGTCCTCTAATACTCCAGTTTCATGTCCGCAATGTCATAGTGTGATGGAAGCAATTCCCAACGTCACCTTTACGCAAGAAGATATACTGTTGAAGCATAACAAACATGGCAGGCCTCTGTGCTATACTGGGTATATCGGGTCCACTGAAATTGACAGGATTTATATTGATCCTGTGTCCTCAATTAGCATAATTCTTCAGAGTATGCTAAGACCCCTGAGGATTCCTACTAGTGATCTGACTTACACTAGTACTACGATAGTCGGTTTTAACTCTGGCAAGAGTAAACCACTGGGAAAGATTCGTCTGCAGATTCAGATTGGCGATCTCCGAACTATGGTAACCTTCTATGTTATCAACTCAGACGTATCCTACAATATCCTTCTTGGAAGACCATGGTTACATGAGCATAATATCGTGCCTTCAACTCTCCACCAATGCTTCAAGTATGTGGATTCCTAAGGAGTTGTGAAGACTGAGTTTGCTGATATCAATCCTTTCAAGGGTGTCGAAGCCTATTTTTCTGATTCAAGGCTTTATAAACAAGAGCATATGAAAGAGATATCAGACATAGCTGAGGATCAATCATCTACTGAGGATCAGTCTCTTAATAAAGATTCGCCAGAAAAGCAACCTTTGAAGATCATAGTCAAGGGACGAATCCAATCCCAACCTGTCAATGATCAACCTTTGATAATCAAGGTTAAAGGAAGAACTCAAACTTCATCCGAGGAATCAATAAATATTCCTGCTAAGAACCAAGTTCAACCCTTTATGATCAAGGTCAGAGGGCGTACTTCTTGTACGAATGATCCAGAACCACCATTGATTGTCAATCTTGGCAAATCTACACAGAAGATGGATAATGGTCCACTGTTGATTAATCCGAAGCATAGTAATCAGATTGTAAATGATGTAAATATTGATCATTCTGTACTTTTTGACATCAATGAAGATTTCTTTTTCGAGTATATGGCTGTCAAGTTTATCGAAAGAATGACTTTATCTTCGGATAAGCAAAGTCATCAATATAAAGACGACATAGAGCCAGAAGAAACTTTATACATTGATCATAAAGAAAATTCTTTTCCTCCTCACGTAGATGTTGGACCTTATGCTCAAAGGTTCCTGACATCTTCTCCCTATCTTCTACCTGTAGCCGCTTCATCACAAGCTTGCGTAACTTTTAGACGTCACGAAGAATCTTATTCCGTGGTTCCGTCTAATAAGAAAAACAAGCGCCAAATCGTGTTTGGTCTGGCTAGAAATATCCATGTTGCTCAGGCAGATAAGCTGAAAGATAAAGACAAAGGAAGAATCCGAATTGACAAGTATAGTCAACAATCTATCAAGATTATCCAGAACATGGGATATGATTTGAAGACTATTCAAGGTCTCAATCAAGGCAAGGGTAGACGACTACCATTGTGTGGTGATCCGTTTTACCAGAAGACTCGTCATGGGTTGGGATATGATCCGTCCTACATGTTAAATGACGATATACAAGAAGAATTCTCTTCTAGCTCTTCGCAGTCATCAGATTCGGAAGAAATTCAATTCGTCGAATCCGATATGTCTCATTCCTCATATGATGAATTTGGACAAGTATTCTCAGTCAATATGGTTCAAATTGATGGTGAATCAGAGCCATTTGAGAATAATCCTTGGGCTCAACAGATGGATACTCAGTGGGAACTCCGTTTTGAACAGCGACAGACACCTACAGAAAATGAGGTTATCCAGATTGATGTTGGAGATGGAACTACGTCCAAACCAATATTTATCAGTAAGTATCTGTCCGAAGTTGAAAAGGAAGAGTTGATAAAACTTATCAAAGAATATATTAATATTTTGCATGGAGTTATGAGGATATGCCAGGGTTAGATCCTAAAGTTGCTACTCATAAACTCAACATTTTGCCCAATGTCAAGCCTGTAAAACAATAGCAACGGCACTTTAGACCAGATATGATGGATACAATTGAAGCAGAAGTCAAAAAGTTGATTATATGTGGGTTTGTTCGTGAAGAGCAACACCCGGATTGGGTTGCCAATATTGTTCCTGTTATGAAGAAGAACGGAAAAGTCCGAGTTTGTATAGATTATCGAGATCTTAATACAGCTTGTCCAAAGGACGAATTTCTACTTCCAATTACTGATGTCATGATAGACAAACATGTGGTTTTGAACGCATGTCTTTCATGGACGGGTTCTCAGGATACAATCAGATCAAAATGCATCCAGAAGATGAGAAGCATACTGCTTTTCGTACACCCCTTGGGGTTTATTGCTATACGGTTATGCCGTTTGGCCTTAAAAATACCGGCGCTACGTATCAACGGGCTATAAGAAATATCTTTCAAGAACATCTACGAAAAATAGTTGAATGCTACGTAGATGACATTGCTGTTAAAAGTCGGTCAAAGAATGATCACATCCAGGACTTGAAGACAGTATTTGAATTGATGCGCCAGCATCAATTGAAAATGAACCCTACTAAGTCTTTCTTAGGGGTTTCTAGTGGCAAGTTTTTAGGATTTGTCATTACCTCTCAGGGTATCCATGTTGATCCTGATAAGGTTAAAGCAATTCTTGAAATGCGTCCTCCTCGTAATCTGAAAGAACTCTGTGGCTTTCAGGGTCGTATTGCTTATATCAGAAAATTTATATCCAATCTCTCTGGGAGATGCCAACCCTTCTTCCGTTTATTGAAGAAAGGTGTATCATTTGTTTGGGATGAAGCGTGTCAGAAATCCTTCAATGACATTAAACAATACCTTACAAATCTACCTGTTCTGGTACCTCCAGTGGTAGGAAAACCATTTTTACTATATGTTCGAGCCTTGGATCATTCACTTGGCGCTCTTCTCGCACAGAAAAGCGATATGGGTCATGAACAGGCAATATATTATCTGAGCAGAATGATGGTCGGAGCTGAACACAGGTATACTCCTGTGGAAAAGGAATGTCTAGCCTTGGTTTTTGCCGTCCAAAAGACAAGACATTATCTGACAGGACAGACTATTCATGTCATCTCCAGAATAAATCCCATTCGGGTATTGATGAGAAAACCAAGCATTCTTAACTCCAGGTTAGCCACCTGGGCGATGTTGCTTACTCCTTATGACATGGTTTATATACCTCAAAAATCAGTAAAGGGTCAAGTATTAGCTGATTTCTTAGCTGCTCACCCTATACCGAAAACATCGAAGTTATATGAGGACATTCAAGATGAAGTCGTGGATTGTAACATGACTTTGAAGAATGACATATGGCAATTATATTTTGATGGAGCGTCACGAGTGGGACCTAAAGGCAATATTGTCTCTGGGGTAGGAATCGTCTTGGTTTCTCCTGACAAAATGGTTATATACCGTGCATATTCTCTCAATGAACCATGCTCCAATAATGTAGCAGAATATAATGCTCTATTGATTGGTCTCTAAGTAGCAAAACAGTTGGATATTGAGTTCTTAGAAGCTTATGGAGATTCTCAACTAATTGTTAATCAAGTTAGAGGGACTTATGAAGTCAGAAATCCTGATCTCATTCCTTATCATCAGGTGGTAGTCGAGTTGGTCCTTTCATTCAAAGGATTCTTCATTGAATTTATACCACGTTCTCAGAATATGGAGGCTGATGCTCTTGCTAGCTTAGCTGCAGACTTGGCTGTCCCAATCCGAAGGCAAAATATAATTACTTTGTTGGACCGAGACTTGTTCTGTGTAAAGAATAATCTGCATATTGAACAAAGTTATGTCACAGAGTCAAGTTTCCAGCAGAAGGATTGGAGAACTCCATTTATTGATTATGCAGTTCATGGGATTTTGCCTGAAGATCCTAAAGAAGCTGCATCAATCAAGAGACGATCATTTAGATTCTATTATGATTCGTCTTTGCATATGCTATACCGTCGTTCATATGATGGACTCTTGCTGTGCTGTCTCTCAGAAAGTGAAGCCAAACAAACGCTGCGGGAAGCTCATGATGGTATTTGTGGTGCTCATCAACCAGGTCCTAAATTATAAGACCGCATTCGAAGAATGGGGTATTATTGGCCCTCTATGATAGCAGATGCTGTAGACTATGCCAGAAGATGTAAAGCATGTCAGATTCATGCTAATTTTATTCATCAGCCGTCTGAATTTCTACATCCTACAGCAGCCTCTTGGCCCTTCGAAGCTTGGGGTATGGATATCATTGGTCCTATTAACCCTCCTTCTGTCAAGGGACATCGATTCATATTAGCTATAACCGATTACTTTTCTAAGTGGGCAGAAGCAGTTCCCCTTGCTGAAGTGAAAACATCTAATGTGATCAGCTTCATCAAGCACCATGTCATTTATCGCTTCGGGACTCCTCGACGAATAATTCATGACAATGGTCCGCAATTTGCCAGTCAGGCATTTTATCGGTTCTGTGATAAGAATCGAATTCAGAATCTGGCTTCTACGGCTTATAATCCAGCTGCTAATGGTTTAGCTGAAGCTTTCAATAAGACAATCATCAAACTTCTCAAAAAGTTTGTCTCTTCTAATAAACGTGATTGGAATGAGAAACTTGGAGAATGTTTATGGGCTTATCGAACAACAGTCCGAACTCCTACTGGATTTACACCATTTTCATTAGTTTATGGATGTGAGACTATTCTTCCCTTGGAAATCTAGATCCCATCTCTACGAATAGCTATTGCTAATGAGCTAACTACAGAGAATAATGATTGCTTACGACTCCAAGAACTTGAAGGATTGGATGAGAAGCGTCTTCAAGCACAACAGCATATTGAGCTATATCAAGCCCGTATATCTCGAACTTTCAATCGTAAAGTTAAAGAGAGGGTATTCAAGGTTGGCGAACTGGTATTAGCTGTTCGAAGACCGATGGTGATGACTCATAAAAGCAAAGGAAAATTCCAAGCAAAATGGGAAGGCCCTTATGTAATTGAGTCCGTATTTTCCAATGGCGCCTATCGGTTATCAAAGCCCAATGGAGATTTACTCATGATGTCAATCAATGGCAAATTTCTTAAGAAATACTATATATAAAAAAAAGACAGAATGAAAATAAAGTTTCTTTTATTATTATTTTTGTTCAAGACAAAAGATTAAGGACGAGGGCCACTCCCTTCCTTATTGAATACATAGTCAGCCAATGCATAGAAGGCATCGTTGCCCGAGTTCATAAAAAACTTGCAGGCAGCCATCCTCAGCACTTCTTCTTCAGGAGTTTTCCTTGGCTCTACTAAGAAAGCAAGGATGTCTTGGGGTGGCTTGAGCGTAGAAGAGCTGTTGTTTACTTCAGTCGGGCCTGTCACTATTGGCTCAGCGGGGCATGTCTCAATGACGTCCTCAATATTCCTGGAGACTTCATTCTTTTGTTGTACATCCTCGGAAGACATTTCCAATAGAGGAATGGAAATAAGAATGAAATGATTACAGAGAGTTCTCACCTATTTATAGAGGAGGATTATTAATGAACCGGTCTTTGAAATTGAAAACAACCTTTCATTTCCGAAAAGGCCTGTCCGTTCGTTTTATCAGGTTCATCCATTTAATTATGGAATTGAATCAATGTTTTCTTTTCCCGAAAGTTATGTTGATTCATTCATACATTGATATGGACCTATATACTCATGACATCTGTCTCTCTATTCCCCAGCTACCAAGGTTTGGTTAAGCTGATTTCTTGTCTCCTGGGAGAGGGATTTTATATCTTCTATTTTATCGATTGATTAGAAAGTGGGATTCGTTATTTATCATGTTTCCATGACCTCTGGATAAATACTAAATCTACTTACCTTTCCTATCTATCATTTCTATTTGACCTCTGCATAGATATTAATCTAATTTTCTTTTGAGTTCATATATACTGTTATGTCCATATTACCTCTGATAGTATTATATACTCTAAAACAGAAAACAAGATTTCAATTATCTATCATGTCCATATTACATCCAGATAGATACAAATCATTGAGCATAGAAGAATCATCATTTCCATTCTCATATCATAAAAGTCTATTACATTTCTTAGACTTTCTTACAAATCATAATGGAAATCTATTACATCTTGGATTTTCATTCTATACACACAACGATAACCTAATGGAGATCTATTTCTTCTTCGGATATTCTTCGTCGGATTCGTTGTTGGTGTCAATTCCTTGCTGTCTGAGCCTCAGTGGCGACCAGAACAGTAGGAATCAAACTCTGGTCTTCTCTCTCAGACGAGAGGAGAATTCCAGAGTATGGTAGCCCAAAGGCGTGTTGCTGCCAATACAACTGGTGGAGTAGGGGCGGCCTTCCAGAGGGGATAGGAATGTATCCAGCATTGGGATACAATTCCTAATCCTGCCGTGAAAGGAACTCTTCTACCCGATTTCTCGGGATAGAGTTGACTCCACCATCCAACTCTCCGTGTATAAAGGCTCTTCATACCAACAGAGGAAGCCCCTTTTATCCCACGAAGAGTTCTGAGTTGTCTGATTTGTGCGTCAAAAGCGCATGAGCTCCCTGATGTTGATGTCAGAAGAACGCTCTTCACAGCGTCAAAGTCACCAATGCCGGTTCTGGAAAAGCTCTTCAGCCAAACTTCTACAGAAAACAACAGAAGTATCATCAGATGCGTATTAAACGCTAACTAAAAACAGATGACAAGGCTTTTTACGCTAGTGCTTCAGGTGTATCACTATTCAACAAGGCTTTTACGCTAGTGCTTCAGGTGTATCACTATTCAGCAAGGCTTTTACGCTAGTGCTTCAGCAAGGTTTTTGGCGTATCTCAGGTGTACCACCATTCAACAAGGCTTCTACGCCGTTGCTTCATGTGCACTTCATTAGCAAGGCTCTTTACGCTCGTCAAGAATTTACGCTCATGAGCAGCTATTTTCGACAAAAAATTCGAAGGCAGATAATTGCTTACGATCGGACTTACCACTTAAGTCAAATGGTTTTGCTCTAATAGTGGTTGAATCTACATCTGATGACTGGGCGTACAAAGGAACGTTGTTGGAAAGCATCGCCGTTGTCACTTGTTGGAGAACGACGTTGCAAAAAGTTATCTTCAGAGGAATGAGAATGAGAATATATGAAACATTCTCGGCTATTTATAAAGATTGAAGAAACTGTTGGTGTGAGTTTATTTCGGGAGAAGATCCTATTAAAGGGCTCTCGTAACCACAAGACAGATGCCACGTGTTGGTTTGTTTCTTGGGAATTAACAACCATAGAAGCAGTCAAAAGAAGTGATTAAACAATTCTGTACATCAACAGATGAGATCAACATCAAAATTTTATTTATAAGGGGGGAGTGGCCCCTACAGATAAAAGAGTCACAATACATAAAACATTATTTTTCGTCTCCTTCGTTGGGCTGACGAAGGGAGGAACCTAACTCGCGCATATTGCGAATCCCGGAGCGACGCATCAGATTAAGAAATGCCTCTGCATCTCCTGCTCCCTCATACGCAGTTGAAGGACCGCCATCGATGCGACTGAAGACTGCTGGAGTCAGTCCAAAGCACTCTAAAAGGTTGTATGCTCGCTCAAAATCAAGCCTGGAGCTCGAAGCCTCTTTGTTGGTAATCTCGTTCTTGGGCGCCATGTCACTATGAGGATGAATGACAAGAGTGAAGAATTTCTTCTTATTTATATAATTAAATCAACTCTTCATATTCCTCGTTGGAAACTGCTCATTATTAATGCAAACTCGGGGAAGCGAAAAGGCATTCGAAAGTTTCGAGAAAGAAATTCATTGTGACGGTTAAGTGTTGACCGACACTATTGAAAATTACGCCGACTGTTGGATATCCCCGCTTTTACGCGGATGACTGTTGCGTATCCCAAATTTTACGCTGACTGGTCAAAACTCAATTTTTACGCTTCTGTTCAAAGTGTTCCAAATTTTGGAGATATTTGAAAACTTTAAAGGGGGTCTTGTAGGAGCGTAAAAAATGCTTCGAAGAAAGAGTCAAAGTGATAGATCATTCCACTCAAATTGATCTACTTTACGCCGCAGAGAGGCTAAATACTTTACGCCCAAGACAAGGCTAATCACTTTACGCCTAAAGCAGGCTGATCATTTTACGCTCGGGTCTACACCCATGGTTTTACGCCAAGGACAGACCAGCCACTTTTACGCTGGACAAAGCTGTCAAGTCTCGCATTTAATGCAAACTCTGACATGGAGATATTAATGATGGCATATATCACAGAATTCAAAGGGATTTGTTTTTACACAGAGACCAATGTTGTCGTTTAGTATGTGGATTGAGCTACTTTACGCTCACGCTATGGCTTCTTTTACGCATGAAGACTATACGAGCTTTTACGCTCAACAGTTGACGTGTGCGTAAAGTCTATTTGAGCTACTTTTACGCTCAAGGTTATTTAACAACCACTTTACGCAGGAAGTCTATGTCGGGGCTATTTTATGCCTAGTCTACTACTTTACGCTCAGAGTACATTGGGGCTATTTTTACGCCCTATTCTTTCTGACCAGCTTGGAACGTGGTTTGCCTACATGGCTTTCATGCCACACATCCCGAAGAACGTGTGTACGTGCATCCTATTCTTAATGAAATGATGGGACACGTGTCAACGTATACAGAGGATGACTTTGGTCGTGGGTGGCGGTTGTTGGCGTAAAGACGGAACTTTCGCTGAGTTTTTACGCACAAGAGCCCAAGTCTATAAATAGACTTATTTTTCTCAAAGCAACACACAGACAGAGATAGGAGAGAATACAGAGATCAGAACTTAGAGATTTTGATCTTCCAGAGCATTCTTCTTCAACCTTTCTTCCAGAACAGAGTGAAGCAAAGCAGGAAAGCATTCGGCCTCGCCATCAGTGCCCAAGTGCGTCGATACCTTTCTGGTGACTTAGTTCTTCCGGTTGTTCAACTTCAAGCAGTGATCTTCATCATCATCATATGGTCCAAGGAACAAAGTGATCATTTACAGATCAGACTTCCATAGCAATACTTTCCCAGAATCAAACTTGTACTTCTTGTACTTTTTCTCGTTTTATTTTCAAAAGCCAATTTTTCCTGGCATTTTGTTAAGTGAAACAATTAACTGCTACTCAATGGAGTTTGTTGCAACTTGCAACTTCTGAATAGTTCATTGTATTAACTGGTATTATATAACTTCAGTGTGCCAAATTACAAAACTGGAATAATTGAGGATATTTGATTGCAATTAAGCCAACTTTTTGATAAATTGTTGCTATCGAACAGTCTTGAACCACTTTCCAAAGAGAAGAAAAACAAGAGAACAAAAAGTAGCCAATAAGAAAACAATAAAAAACAACAACTTTATTTTGACTACTTATGCTTACTTTTAATGAGTGATGAGCTAGTTGATTTTGAGGGCAACTTTTGAAAGCATGGGAGAGAGATTTTTTTTAAGGCCATTGATATAGGCACCACATATGTTGTTAGGGGACAACACATGATATGGAGATTTTTGTTAGCGGTTGTCATCATAACTGATAAAGGGAAATATATTCTCTTCTAGTAGTGCTATTCGTACCTCCAAAATATGCCCACAAACTATCCCTACTTACGTGACAGCTGTTATGGCATCTGACATGTCAGTTGACATGGCAAATTATAACTCAAAAAATTAATTATCCAAATTTTTTTATGTTAATAATAATTTTAGTTTTAGCTTAAATGTTAATATTAATATTAATGTTAACAATAATGATAATATTAACATTAATATTAATGTTAATATTAATTTTAACCTTTAATGTTAATATTAATATTAATTTTAATTTTAATTTTAATTTTAATTTTAATGTTAATGTTAATGTTATTTTTAATGTTAATTTTAATTTTAAAATTTGCCTTGTCGGTTGTCATGTCAGACGACACGTAAGCTTCCACATAAGGAAGAATATTTTAGAGGAACAAATAACATTTTTTTGATAGTATTAATATTAATATTAACATTAACATTAATATTAATATTACTATTAATATTAACATTGAAGGTTAAAATTAAAATTAACATTAATGTTAATATTAACATTGTCATTAACATTAATTCTAACCTTAACCTTAACATTAAAACTAAACTTAAAATTAATATTAATATGAACATTAAAAAAATTGGGTAACTAATTTTTTGGGTTACAATTTATCAAGTCAGCTGACATGTCAGATGCCACGTCAGATGTCACGTAAGGACGAATAGTTTGGAGGAACATTTTGGAGATACAAATAGCATTACTCATTCTCTTTCCTTTTTTTTCTCTAACAATTCTACCCTATTTTCCTTTTCGTACTCTTTCTTTCTTCATTTTTCTCTTTCAACTCTAATTGGAGATGCACATAACTAAAGTTGTCAAGTGGGCCGGGTCGGGCCAGCCAGGCATGAAATTTAAGTGGGCCGGGCCGGGTCGGACCTCTTGGGCCCATGAACTATCACGGGCCGGATCGGGCTATGGGTGAAAAATCTAAGTCCGGTCTGGCACGTGACCCACGATACGTGAGCTTTGGGTCGGACCTGGCCAGGCCGGGCACGACCCAATATACGGGGACGAGCCGGGTCGATTTGGCCCACTTGACAGCTACGGTGCATCCAATCTCAAGAGCGAAGAACCGAATGAAAACTCAGTAGTAGGGAGTGTATTACAGAGATGTCGTTTACAGGAACCACATTTAAGCTTGAGAGCACAACCATGAATCCATGGGTCTTCAGAGCCCTGTAGAGGCAAGGAAGGAAGAGTCTGGATAATGACAGACATTACATTTCTTTCCATTTGAACAACTGATCGTTAGCACGGCCCACTCTACTTGATGTGGACCAATCACATTCTTCCAACTGCCACCAACTCTTATTTTACCTTCTTCAGTTTTTTTTCTTTGGTACAACTAAGGGGTGAGCATTATTCGATTTTGGACCGAAAATCGAACCGAACCGAATAAGGAATTCGGTTCGGTTTTAAATAAATTCGGTTTGGTTTCGGTTTTGAAAATACTAAATTTTCTTATTCGGTTTCGGTTTCGGTTTCGGGATTCGGTTTCGGTCCAAAACCGAATAAGAAATTTTACTTTATATATATATATATATATATATATATATATATATATATATATATATATATATATATATATGTGTGTGTGTGTGTGTGTGTGTTAATTATAGGTATACACTAAATATATATAGGTATATGTTATATGTATATACTTAATATATCTAGGTATATTTAGTTATTATATATATTAACAAAAAAAACACAAAAAAAATCCCAAAAATCGAATAAACCGAAAACTGAACCGATTTAATTCGGTTCGGTTCGGTTCGGTTATTGACCAATTCGGTTCGGTTTCGGTTTTGCTTATTCGGTTTCGGTCCAATTCGGTTTTTGCTTATTCGGTTCGGTTGGAACCGAATAAACCGAATGCTCACCCCTAGGTACAACCATAGCAACTCACCTGTTCCTTTGTCATTTTGAACCACCAGTCCATTTCTTCAGACTCTTCTGTCTGCAAAAGGCAGTAACTGGCCTGTCACTTTTGTTTTCAGCATGCCCAGTGAAGGAAAATGTTAGGCCGGGCCGGGTCAAGCTTCGGCTTCAGGTTGCACCTATATTATGGACCGATATACGTGGTCCAGCATGACCCAATATCGGGCCGGCCTGGGCCCATGATTAATTGGACTGGGCCGGCACATGGGCCAAATTTTCAGGCCGGCCCGGCCAATTGACAGGTCTACACATAACAAAGCTCTCTTCTTTTTCTTCTTTTTTGAATATTTTTTTGATTTTCCAATTATAGGGTTCTTTCAGTCTTAGATTTTATGTTTATTTTATGTATTTTTAAACATACTTATTAGATTTTAGGTTAATAAAATGCCAATGAGTATTTTTCTAAAGTTTAGAACCTAATATTAGGGTTTTAAACTTCAGATTTGGAGAAAGTCACATTATAGATGACATAGGACTGCTAGGATTCTGACAGTCATGTTACTAATATAGCCATGTTTCTGAAATTGGGTTTTTATACTTAGGCCGTCTCCAATGGGGATTTCTATCTCACCTATTTCTATAGTAGAAATCCGTTTTAGAGAAACTTATCCCAACAATAATTTTTATCCCAATTTTCACCATACATGGCAATGGAGGATAAAAATTTTCTATTTGGGTTTATACATGTAGAAACACTCATATAAATTTTCATTTTGATATTTGGCCCCACTTCCAAACTAAATAATAAAAAAATTCAGTTAATATTCTCCATCTGAAATATTTGCCATGGCTACGTAGGATAAATTGAGAATTGGAGAGTGTTCCTTGGATGCAATTTCTATGTAAAAATTATGCCAACTAGAAAACAAAATTGGCTTAATTTCAACTTGTTACCCTCAACTATTTCAGTTTTTCAACATATGGTACCTTAAACCTTTTTTTTATACAACTTGATATCCTAGAAAAAAATGAACAAAAATATCTATGTTTAAAACTTGAAATTACCTTCTCCTTTATCACATCCCCTCCCCCCAACCCTCCCTCCGGCCACTCCCGCCCCCTCCAGCCACCCCGTCCCCTGGCTGCCCCCAACCTGTCCCCCGGCTGCACAACCCCCCGCTTCCCCCTTTCTCTTCGCGGTACCGTCGTCGCTACTGGCTACACGCGTGTACAGAGAGGGGGGGATGGTGCAACCGGGGGTGAGGGAGCAGGGGCGGGTGGTGGGCGGGGGTTGGAGGAAGTCGGGGGAGGGTGTAGGACCGTTGAGCACCTCTAGAGGGGGTGAATAGAGTGCGTGTATACATAAGAATGGTTATTAGCACTTAGAAATATTTGTGGCAATAATCAAACTAATATGAAGCAAGCAGTATATAAGTACATGCGTAAAGTAAATGAGTAGAGAAAAACAAACGCAAACACCAAGCTTTATACTGGTTTCCCTTTGAGAGGACTAGTTCAGTCTCGAGTACTCTAGCTCGATGTTGAATCCACTATGCAGTGAAATAAAGCTTTGAATCAGAAGTGCTTGCAACTCTTTACAATACGTTTTTTTAATCCGAAGAGCACTACTTCAACCTGCAAGCCTTTAATCCGAAGGACTTGCCGATTTCAAGAATAGGATGAAAATGAAATTGATTTCAAGCCTTCTTTACAACTCGAACAAACTTCTAGATCAAACTGAAACTGGTACTGGCTTGCCTAGGAGTCGTAAAGGCTTTGATTTGAAAGTGTAAAGCTCAGAAAACTTTAGATAGAGAAGAGAAGAGATGGAATGGGATGAGTGAAATGAATGGCAATCTCAACTCTATTTATCGTATTTTTTGGGACCAAACTCGGACATAGTTCGGTTGTATAACGTTCAAAAAAACGAACGTTAGAGCCGATTCAACAGAGTTACCTGATCCAGTGGAATATTGGGTCATGATGACCTAGTTCAGTTCGAGTTCGGGCAAAACTCAGTTCGAGTTCGGTTGCCATGTTTCCAGATTAGGTCAAGTGCATTTGATTTAGGTTTGGGCTCATTTTGATACTGTGGGCAGTATCTGGATATGGACTAAATTGGGTAGGCTTTTTGAGAAGCTAAGCTTGTGCCAATCTTGTTCTATGTACATTTTTTCTGACTCAATAAAATAAAAAGTACATAATAAATGTAAAAACCAATAGCCCTTTGATGACGTCTTTTTCCTAACGGTACTTGTACAAATATAAACATATCTGAAATCTATATACGTTCCAGGGGCTTTGCCCCCGAACCCCCATGGGGGCGTTGCCCCATCGACCCCTGTCCGCAGACTGGACAGCGGAACTCCCGAGTGTGAGGTCCCGGATAGGTCGTTGGACAGTTCAGAGACATCTTCTTGTATAACACCGTCTTTGGCCCATCATTAATTCTTTATTGCATATGATATGGTTTGATCATGTTTACTATTTGTCTGCAAGTACATGTTAGACGAACAAAGCAGTATAGCAATATAATAAATTTAATAAACAGTAGGACATGCTAAGTTTAAGTAGTAACATGATAGTGATTATATGAATATTAGTGACATTATTATGTTAAACTTAATCAATTAGCCATATTAAAATATACGATACAATCATTGGGCTAACATGGGGGTGGTTGGAGGGGGGCATGAGAGGGTAGGGGTAGTTTTTTTTTTTTAGGATATGAAGTTGATAATATTTAGTAGTTGATGGTATCGAAGTTGTTGAGTAAAAAAATTAGGATATCAAGTTAAAAATAAAAATAGTTCAGGATATCAAGTTGCAAATAAGTCGATAAATTTTCTTATAGTATAATGCCAAGGAGGATAGAAACTCACAAGGGTATTTTGGGTAGTGAATAATTAATATTTTTTGTGCTGCCAAATTTATATATCAATAGCCTTTTAAAAAGATTATTTATAAGGGCACATCAAAAGCTGATCAGGGCTAGCCATAATTGGGGCTAGCCTAGGTTTGAGGAGAAATTACTCAGGACATCCCAATTTCTTACTAATTGGGCTGTCCCAAACCTAAATTTTGAGCTTCATTTCAAAATTTCACTCTCTCTTCCATCAAAACCATAGCTTTCTTCTCATCTTATTCTTCTCCACCATTTCCATCATCACCATCTCCATCAAAACCCTAGTTTCCTTTTCATTTCCAATTTCGATGGCAACCAAAGGCTCCTCACAAACAATGTACAAACCCTAATACTTCTTTCCTCACCAAGAATGCATGAAAATAAACCCTAAAATGTATATTTCACTCTATTATTAAGATGGAAATAAACCCTAACATATGTTTTTTCATTCGACAATTTCGACTCTAGGACTGCCAGGAATTGTGGCAGTCCTGAAATGGACTTACTGTACAACAAGTTCCTTTTAGGACTGCCACAATTTCTGGCAGTCCTCAATACTTCTAGGACTGCCAGAAATTCTGGCAGTCCTATTGTAGAGCAAGTCCCTTTCAGGACTGCCACAATTCCTGGCAGCCCTTAATACTTCTAGGACTGCCAGCAATTGTGGCAGTCCTGTTGTATAGTCCATTTAAGTACTGCCATAATTTCTGGCAGTCCTCAATACTTCTAGGACTGCCAAAAATTGTGGCAGTCCTGATATGGACACATTTCTTCTACAACTAGAATTTCATCCATAATTTCTTCTCTTAATAAAGAAAAATTGGTTAATAGATTTGATAACCCAATTTCTTCTACAACTAGGGTTTCATCCATAATACTCAAATAAGAAGAAATAAAATAAATTAGGGTTTGGAGAAAGAAATCTGAGAAATTAGAAGAGGGCAAAAAAAATAAACAAACTAAAGTTTGAAAAAAGATATGTTATTCTTGTGAGGAGCTTCTTCTTCTTGTGAGGAAGGAGAAGAGAGAAAAAAAAGTTGACTTATATACTTACATTTGGGCTAGTCCTGAGTAATTTTTTCAATGACAAACTTGTAAATAAATCAAAGTTAACTTTGGACTAGCCCCGGTCAACTTTTGTTGTGCCGTTATAAATAATCTTTCAAAACAGGACCCAACCCAATACCCAGTCTTAAACCCTTGGGTTGCATTTTGTTACGACTTTGGGAGAGAGCGATGGCAGAAAAGAAGGAAGCTTCGGCCGTTTCAGTCCCAAAAGCCGAAGAGGAGAAGAAGAAGAAGGAAGCAGGAGGTCTAGGTCTAGGTCTAGGTATAGGGCATGATGATGATGATGATGATGAGGGGTCGATGAAGCCATGGGAGCAGCACTCAGCGGTGATCAGCATCCCCCGCTACGACTACAAGGCCCCCTCCTCTCTTCTCGGCCGGTCGCACTCCGGATTCCTCATCACCTGCCCCATCAGTAACTCTCTCTCTCTCCCCCCTCTCCCTCTAACCTAATTTAACTACTTGTTTGATCTTGATTGGTGTTGACCTACTGCTGCACTGCTGATTATTTCGATCAAATTGGTGTAATTTGATTATACAATTGATAAAGTTAACAACTTGGAAAGGAATATGTCGATTAGTTGCCGTGTCCGTACTGAGTCGTGATCTACTCGTGTGTCCAAGCAACATAGTTCTGTGTACCCTTAAGAGAGTTTCTATGGTAGCTCCCCTCTCGATATTTTTGATACAATTAAAATATTTTCCCATTACTTCTGTACTCTAGTTGTGGGCATTCTTGTGCCTGCATTAGTCGATCAGATGTAAATACTTCTGAACATTTCGTGACGAGGAAAAAGGAGATTGTTCTTGGAGATCTGGTGCCATGCCTCGGGGAAGCAATGTTGGATGAATGACAAGATTTTGGTATAGCCGATGAATCGAGTGACTAAACAAACATAATTGTCTTTAGGCTTTTTTGGTAGTGAATGCTTAGTATCACTGTTCGAAAAGGCGGCCTAGGTGGCCGCCTAGGCGCTAAGCGCCTCGTGCTCGCCCGATAACCACCCAGGCACTAGGCGTCTCGTGCCCGTCCAATAGCCACCTAGGCGCCTGCCTAGTCCCACTCAACGTCCGACTATGCATGGTTTGAGGGTTTATTGACCTTTTTTTGCAATTTTCAGTAGGTTTTTTTGGATTTTTTTATGTCGCCTAGATCTAGGCGATCGCCTAGGCGGGCTAGGTGCTAGGCGGCGGGTGCCTGCCCGAGGCGCCTACCGCTTTTCACAACCTTGCTTAGTATGCATGGTTGAAGTATGCAACTTTAAAAATGAGTAGATTAAATATGGCACTATCTGTAACATAATATGTATGTGGTTGGAACTTTGGCCGATCCTTGTGCTATTTTCTTAATTCTGTAGTTTCTCGGTTCTATTTAGTGTGTTAAGTTGCATATATATATTTCACTTTAAAGCATAACATAAACACATTTGGTAAAATAGAATATAAACATCTAAAAAGGACTCGCTAGATAGTTTCAAAGTCGTCAATTTTTTTTTTGTAACAAGCAAGAAAATTTTCTTGCTTTAAAATATAATTTCCTGTAGTAAGAAGTGGTTACATAAAAATTATTTTCTACTATTCCACATTCCCCCTCCTCTTTGGGAGCAATTATGCCCAAGGTTACTATTCCATTGCCCCTTTAGTTATTCTGTTTGTCTTATCTTTTATTATTGGTAGAATAATATGAATATTTAATCCTGAACTCTCACTACAACTTTAGAGTTTTGATGTAGTGGAAAGAGACTTTAACATGGTATTAGACAAACAAGGTTTGAATCTCCTATGGCACACATTTTAAGCCTATTTCATAAAAAACTATATCGTTGCCTAATTCATCTCTGTTCAAAAATGGGTCTTCGACTGCGGGTGTGTGTTGGAATCAGTGTTATGGTTGTTGGCTGGCATGTCATAGAATATCGGCAAATAAATGGAATTGAGACTGATATATCGATCGACATGAAATAACATAATATTGGCTGATATATGTAAAAATCGGTTTGTAATTTTAAATGATCAATGGCTCCATGTTAGAGCTACTGAATACTCCCATACCGGTTGTGACATAGGACCGTGTCCGACTGTACTTGCATATTTACTCGTGGCTATTGTTTAATAGATCCGATAGATTCTTTGTTCTAAGAGTCCTGACCTTTAACCCCTAATGGAGGTTGGTGTAGAGTGACATGTGGAGGAATCTTGGAGTTATCGTCTAATGAGTAAAGACTAAGATTGTATAAAGGAATACACATGCTAATAGTTTTTATTTTGTATTTATCTTTACTTGATACACGATCTTACTATTAATAGTTTCGTTATTTGAACTTAAATTGTTATCGTGTTATGTCACTTAGTTAGTTTTAGGACGTTCAGAACCTTTAGAAATGGAAATTAGATAGCACATAGAGTATTGTATAATATGTAATATATTATACATTTATTGATACCTGATATTTTAAAATGTCGCCGACATGTTTCCAACATTTCAAACGCAAGCCGACATGAATCCGAAATCCGACATCTACAACCTTTATTAGAATAATATAAATATATAGCCCTCAACCCTCAATGTTAACCTTTTACTATTAGAGTTTTGGTGCATCGACATGAACTTCAACAAGTATCATCTAGAGTGGTATCTTTTTCTGTTATTTGAGTTAATATGTAATTTCCTTACTCCCTTGTGCATCCTACTATTTTTGTACTCACTTTCACATGATTTCTTAATTACTAATAGGATATTTGCTAAAATACATTATAGGCTATTAGAAGCTGTCTTTTTCTATTTGATCCTCAATACTGGGAGAATTTTTGACATATTGTCAAGCATTTCTGTAAAGATTTTTATATCCTTACTAAACAATATTCTTGTGCCTTTTTTCTTCTAATCAATGAGGTGATGGATACAATCTATTAGGAGATCCTTGCAACGACTGTAAACAGGGGTGGATCCACATGGAAAACAGTGGGGGCTTTTTGAAGTATAGGTTTTTTTTCCATTTTTTTTCTAGAGGATATATATATATATATATATTTTTTGTATATATATATATATATATATATATATATATATATATATATATATATATATATATATATATACTGTTATAGGTCTTGAGTTCTGTAGAATGGAATAAAATAGATGATTTTTTTATTGAAGAGAGACTACACATATATATAGGAGAGGCTAGCCTCCTCTCCTATTACTCTAAGCAATGTGGGACTAAAGTCCAATAACTAATAACTCTAATATAACACTTAACACCCTCCCTCAAGCTGGAGCATAGATGTCAATCATGTCCATCTTGTTACATAAAAATTGAACCCGGGGACCCAGAAGAGGTTTTGTGAAGATATCAGCTATCTGGTCGCCGGTCTGCACATGTTGAAACTTTATCACTCTTTTTGTATATTCATCACGAACAAAATGAATGTCAATTTCAATATGCTTCGTCCGTTCATGAAATACTGGATTGGTGGCAATGTGAATAGCAGATTGGTTATCACACCATAGGTCTGCCACTTGAGATCCTGCGTCTTCTCCCAGTTCTTGTAGGAGATGCTTCATATATAATATCTCTGACGTGCCATGAGCAATAGCTCGATATTCTGCTTCCGAGCTTGAGCGTGCTATCACACTTTGTTTTTTGCTTTTCCATGATACTAGATTTCCGCCAACAAATACTGAGTAACCAGATGTAGACCGTCTATCTGTCAAACTTGTCCCCCAGTTAGCATCAGTAAAACACTCAATGCGAGTGTGTCCATTATTCTCCATTCGAATTCCTTTTCCTGGATTCTTTACTAGATAACACAAAATTCTGAGAACTGCCTGCCAGTGTGGAACTCTTGGAGAAGCCATGAATCTACTTGCGACGCTTACTGCAAAAGAAATATCCGGACGCGTCATGACTGCCAAGTAGTTGAGTTTTCCAACCACTCGACGATACTGATCTGGATTGGTTATCAAGACCCCTTCGTCTGGGAGTAATTTTGTCCCTGGATCCATAGGTGAGTTTGCTCCCTTTGCTTGCATCATGCCTGCATCATTTAGTATATCCAGTACATATTTTCTTTGAGACATTACAATGTCCCGCTTACCCCGTGTGACTTCAATGTCCAAGAAATAGTTCAAGGATCCCATATTCTTGGTTTGAAATTGTTCTCCAAGAAACTTCTTGAGACTTGCAATACCCTGGCTGTCATCTCCCGTGATTACAATATCATCAACGTAGACACCAAGAAGTATTCTTCCAGCAGATGTGTGTCGATAGAAGATTGAATGGTCCTTTTTCGACTGACACATTCCATATTGAGTAACCACCTGTGTAAATCTACCAAACCATGCACGAGGTAATTGTTTCAGGCCATAGAGGGTCTTCCTTAGACGACACACCTTACCCTCCCTTGCAACGAACCCGGGAGGTTGCATCACATATACTTCTTCATCAAGATCCCCGTGGAGGAAAGCATTCTTTATATCGAGTTGAAGTAAAGGCCAGTCATAGCGAATGGCCAAGGCCATGAGGACACGAACGGACGTCATTTTGGCCACAGGAGAAAAAGTCTCGAAGTAATCCTCACCATAGGTTTGAGAGTAACCTTTGGCCACCAGACGAGCTATCAATCGGTCAAGAGTGCCATCCGGTTTTACCTTAATCGTGAACACCCATTTGCAGCCGACTGCCTATTTACCATGAGGTAGATCGACTAAGTCCCAGGTATGATTCTCCTGGAGAGCCTTCATCTCCTCGTGCATAGCAGCACGCCAACCAGGATGTCGGAGACCCTCCTCAGCGGTCTTGGGGATCTGAATCCCATCAATAGTAGCTACCAGAGACTGAGTGTGACTGGTAAGTCTTTTGTAGCTGTTAACATACAAGGGATGATCTCGACATGCACGACGAGGACGTTCTGGAGGCGGAATCGTCGGAGTTGCTAGCAGAATTGGTGGAGCTGCTGGAGGGACAGATGGAGGCAACTCACTGGAGCCAGAGCTGCTGGTGGAACCAGAGGAGGAAGATTCTGTGGTTGATGTCGTTAATGGCTGAATCGGTGTATGTGGACCATCATCCTGGGAGACTGGCTCGGTAAGGGAGGGCACCCGTACGGGGGTTGTTGTGTTTGAGGAGGAAACAACAAAAAATCTTCTTCGGGATAGGTCAGGGGAGCCGGACCTGTTGATTGGGGGAACGGAGGAAATTTTGTTTCGACAAAGGTAACATCCCGAGTGAAAAAATATTACTTTAAGACAGGAGAGAAACACCGATACCCTTTCTGATCTTTAGGATACCCAAGAAAAATACATTATATAGCCTTAGGATCCAATTTAGAAAGGGTTGGTCGGGTATCCCGAACATAGCATAAGCAACCAAAGATGCCGGGAGGCAGAGGAAACGGCTCTCTTCCAGGAAAGAGCCTAGAGAAGGGAGTGCTACCATGGAGAACTGACGACGGCATGCGATTAATAAGATAACAAGCTGTAAGGACCGCATCCGACCAAAATCTCTTGGGAGTACGTACTTGAAACATAAGAGCACGTGTTGTTTCCAATAAATGACGATTCTTGCGTTCGGCTACACCATTTTGTTGTGGTGTGTACGCACAAGAGATTTGGTGGATGATGCCGTTGCTGGCCAGATGTTTATCACGATCACGAGATAAATACTCACGACCATTGTCACTCCGAAATGTTTTGATTGGAAGACCAAATTCTGTAGTTATCTCGGCATGAAAGTTACACCAGATGTTAAATAATTCAGCGCGACTTTTCATTAAATAAATAAAAGTGACACGTGAGTAATCATCGACAAACGTGACAAAGTACTTAAAATCCATTACAGATTCAGTCGGACAAGGTCCCCATATATCAGAATGCACCAACTCAAAAGGAGCGGTTGCAAGATTATTTGGACTTACCGGATAAGAAACCCAATGATGCTTAGCTAAACTACATGGCTCACAATGAAAAGAAGAGGGAATAGCTAAAGATGGGTACATTTTCTGGAGAACTGGAGACGACGAATGACCTAACCGACAATGTAACTCGACCGGATCAAGTTTCATGTTTGCACAAACAACAGAAGGAGTTGCGTCAAACAGGTACAAGCCTCCAGCCACATGCCCCTTACCAATAGTCTTCCCAGTTGTCAGGTCCTGAAAAACACAATTATCAGAAAAAAAAAGTTACCAAGCAATGAAGTTCACGAGTAAGTTGACTGATAGAAAGTAAATTGAACGGGTTCCCAGAAGTAAGTAGAACAGAGGTAACTGACAGTCCGGGAGAAAGAGTGGCACTTCCACGGCCGCGGACTGCCAGAGAACCGCCATTGGCAACAGTAATGCCAGAAGCACGACGGACAGGTACATAATCATGTATCATACCTGCGTCATCAGTCATGTGTGAGGATGCACCAGAGTCAATTATCCACTGCTTGGATTTTACTATGCATGCTGCAGAATATCCGGCTGTGGAACCAGACGTTGATGTTTCATCACGACGTTGAGCCTGGAACTCAAGAAATTCTGCGTAAGAATCGTCGCTCATCTGAACCGAACGAACGCTATTATCAGTAGCATCCGAAGTAATATTGGCAACATGAGCTTTAGGGCACTGCCACTGGAAATGTCCCTGTTGGCCACAGTGGAAGCATGTTCGTAGTCGTCCCCCATTACGACCACCATTGCCGCGTCCGCCATCGTGACCATAAGTCCGACCACCTCGTCGTCCACCACGTCCACCATGAACGCCAGGACGAGCAGCGCTACCAAGGGCAGATCGATCAGCATGAGTATCTCCCGGAGTGGTCTCAACCACCTTTGCGTCCCGAAGAACACGGAAGTGGGCCTCCATCAAAGATGGAACATTAGATCCAGCAATGATCTGGGATCGAGCCGAGTCCGCATCAGGACGGAGAGATGCAAGATATGCCATAACATAAAGCTGCTCGCGTTGAGCCCGAGCTTCATTGATATCCGCCGTCAGAGGAAGAACACGATCAATTTCATCCACCATAGCCTTGAAGGATCAGAAGTGGTCCTTATGAGACTTGTTTCCTTGAGTTGCTCGGTAAACGCCAACAACCGAGTCGTATATGCGAGACAAGTCGCGTTTTCCATCAAACGCCGTTGCTAGGACCTCCCATAGCTCCTTGACCGTGTCCGTGTTTTGAACCATGTCCTCGACGGACGGTTCCATGGAGTTCATCAACTGTGTAAACAGTCGACTATCATCCGTCTCCCACTGTTCAAATGTGGGATCAGTCGTCGTCGGAGGGCTGTCAGTCAAATGTTTAGATAGCCGCATCCCACGAAGTGTTTTCTCAACTTTCTTCCGCCATGTTGAGTAACCATCTGGACCGTCCAATCGACGGTCGACAAGTCGAGTCAAAGAGATCGTCGTGCCAGTGCTCGTCGTGTTGCTGACACCGTTACCATCATCTGCCTTCGAATCTGTCATCCTGAAATGGAAGCAACCGTCGCGAGTTCTTTCCAACCCCAAAAATCACACCAACTTTACGAATGTGCTATAAACGTGGTCAACACCGTCACGCACATGGAAAGTAAACACGTCAGGACACAGGAGAAAACACGATCATTCTCTGTGTAGATTTGGATGTGAAGATTAGGGTAGGAAAATCATTTGTTAAGTCAAAACGGCTTAATCTAGGAATAAAGCATTGGACCATTGACTTTTTTTTTCTTTTTTTTAAACTAGGGTTCGGAGGGTGTGTGGTGGCTGATGGAAAATATTAGGATTTTGAGCCATCGTGGGTGATCCGGGTGTCTGCACAGCAGATCCGGGGCGTGGGGGGGATCCGGGTGTCTGCACAGCAGATCCGGAGTGTGGGGGAGCCGGATGTCTGCACAGTAGATCCGGTAGCAGATCCGGGCAGGGGGGACTGGATCGGGGGGGGTGGGTCGGCGAAGGGGGGGTGACGGGGGGGGGGGGGCAGCAGGGGGGGCTGGACAACAAGGGGGGGGGGGGTCGGCGAAGGGGGGGGGGGGCAGCAGGGGGGGGGTCGGCGAAGGGGGGGGGGGGAATTTTTTTTTCTTCCTTCTATGGCTCTGATACCATGTAGAATGGAATAAAATAGATGATTTTTTTATTGAAGAGAGACTACACATATATATAGGAGAGGCTAGCCTCCTCTCCTATTACTCTAAGCAATGTGGGACTAAAGCCCAATAACTAATAACTCTAATATAACACTTAACAAGTTCCAATCCTCTCTTGTACATTTGATTTACACTTTTTTCTCAATCCCCCACTCGTTTTTTACCAAGCTCTCTTTGACTCAACTCCTTGGATCCTTCCCTGAATGTAAAGCCCATTTTTCTTTTCTTGAGCATACCGCTCCAGGTTTCTAATTCCCCGCCCCACTAGTGCTTCTATTTGTCTGATTGATTGATACTGTATTTAGTATTTTGGAGTATACAAGGAAAGATAAGAGACATTTTCCTGACACTAACAGTGTTTTTGACTTTGCATGTAATATTTGAATAAAAAACATCTTAGTTTATATGGTCATAAAATTTTCCATTCTTAAAACCAGATTATCTGATGTTTTGGGTACTTAAAATTGTTTCAAGTCTTGACTAATTGCCCAAAACTAAAGTCAGTTTCTTAAGGTATAATCTTTTCAGTATGTAGGTCTCCTACCAATTTGAAGCTTAATGTTACAAGCCCCTCACCTTAGTTCTACTCATGAAGTATAATTGATGCTGAAACTTCATTGCTAAGTTTTATAAGAATAGGCACTATATAAAAGCTCAACTATTGTGGCGCGGGAAAGGATACTATAGTCACTCCAGTCCAGATTGAAGTAAAGATACATTGTGACCTTAACATACTTTTTTATGTCCTTGGTTAGTTATTCATTGTTCTGGAGAATAGCCTTTGCTTTGCTGCTGGACCTTCTTTTTATGAGTTGCCCATATATCTTTATAGTTTCTGCAGGTCTTATATGACTCTTGTGCTGTTGTTACTTTTATATTTGTTTAATGCGAGGTTTATGATTCTAAATTCACGTGTACAAGCTATGGATTGACTTATGAATCGTCTTTTATTTGTTTATTCTACATATCATTTCTTGTTCATTCTAGTAGTTAGATTGGTAACCATGCCTTTCATACTTTTTTCAGAACGTGAGAAAAGTGCCACAAAGGAAGCTATTTGCATGCTTGAAGAGGTTTTCTCTTATAACTGCTACTTATATATATATATATATATATATATATATATATATATATATATATACACACTTTCATGTAATACTTCATAGTATATATATTTTTCCTTCGATACTGCTGCAGTGGATATTTATATAGTTCTCTTCGCTTCCTCTGGATAGTGGAACCTATTGATCTGAAAAGTGTACTCTATGTATATGCCAAAAGGAACAGTATTGTCATATAGCTATTTAGACTTAGCTCGATCAGAAAACAGCATGAAAAATAGCACTTTGGACATATAATATATATATAAGAAGATATCATCTACAGAATCACCTCCAAGTATCATGAACCTATCCTATTTATTGGCAGATCTATCAATTTATTAAATCATAAGTTTGTCTCTGAACTATGTATATAACTCCAAATTCTTTTATTACCACTTGTCATGGTATCCATCTGAAACATGCATTCTAGATGTAGACACTATATGAATCTGATTAATAGCTACACTTTCCATGTATCTACCGCCCTCTGCCACCCCCCCCCCCCCCCCCCCCCCCCCCCCACCCAAATCAAACTTTGTTTTTTAAGTAATTGGTTGCATCATTAATGGAGAACCCTATTTCTAATTGATAATTGATGTTCACAACCAATTTTCTACTTCATTTATAACAGTAACTTGCAGGAATCTGCCTAACATTTAAATTCAGTGGAAAAGGACACAAAACCTTCACTGTTTTGGTCCTTGGTGTTAGCAAGCTTCTCAAAACGCTTAGTAGAAACCCATGTGGTGCACATTATTGATGTCATTACAAATTTGTACCTTTATAAACAATTATAATTTTCGGTTTAGGATTGATCTTCTATAATTAAAGAGAGATTGAGATGGATGTTGTCCTAGAATTAAAACAGTGCTTCTTCAGTACTTTCTTATCACAGGATACCATTAAAGTTAAAAGGAAATTCTACAAGACAGCTAGAAGAACTGATCATCCATGCTTCATGGATCAGACTGTTCTAAGAATGAGCCAATCATGTTTTACGGATTAGAGTGTTAGCAATTAAGAAACATGTCCAAAAAATTAGCCTTAGTTGAAATGAGAATGCTAAAATGGATGAATGGCATAACATTAAAAGATAGGATAAGAAATGAATGAGATGGCAGCAATTGAGGACAAATTGCGAAAAATTTGTCGTAGCTGGTTTAGACATGTCCAACGTGAACCAATAGATGGATAATGGATTGAAGCTGGAGGGGGCCTAAACGAACATGAATTGAAGTTCGAAAGAAGGATATGGTTTTATGTTTGTGTTACAGAGGACATGGCCCAGCTGAATGTAGGAAAAAGATTCAAACAGCCAACCCCAAAAATTTAGTAAAGGCTTTGTTGTTTTTCTTGTGATCAAATGATAATTTCAAAGTTATTAAGTTATACAGTTCTTCAAATTCACTGATATTTGAACTATTAGGAATAGCATTATCTTATTCCTTTGTTCTATCTCATTATTGACACTGCAACCGCACTCTGCTACCACCAGCGCTTCCAACCATAGCTCTCCCTCTCTTCCTTTTCTTTCTCTTCTCTTCTACCTTTTAATTATGAAACGAATTTGTGAACTTTCTGCAGTATGTGGGCCGTTCATATAGCAATGGATCTAAAAGATTAGAAACTCGTGATGTGAATATTTCGGCAAAGAAGAGAAAAGTAGGCTCCCAGGATACAAGTGCAGATAATGTCGAAACTACAGAAAAAAGTAGGGATGGCACTTCTGAGATTTCTGGTAACTATATATGGTTCACATAGTTCAAAATACATTGGGAGACCAACATTTGCTTCATAAAGGACTAAATTATATGATCTTCATTTTGTTAAAACAGGTAAAGGTGCAGAAGAGTCTATTTTACCATCTTCCGAGACACCCGAGAATGCAAAAAGTAATCTCAACCTGTCTCTGGTTAAGCTGACAAGGAGTGGGTTACTTCTATTTACATTCCCAACTAACGACTTCCGTCATGTTGGTGATATATTATCAAATATGTTCCTCTCTCTGGGATCCCGAAACCTAAAGCAACCTCTGTAAGTAGAATTCTTGTATATGCTTGTTTACACTGGTAACTTGATGTTGTTATCTATGTTTTTCTTCCTACTTAATTAGTATGTGTTACTGTAGTTTCATCATCATCATTGTTGTGGCCATGCTCCAAGCCTTACCCTGTTATAATAGATGGGCCCTTTGTGATAATGAACTCATATTCAGTTCTATTGCAAATGTTGTAATCTGCAAGTTCTGGTCCTTCAAAGTTTTTATGATGGTCTATTTCGCAATTATATCACATTCCATGCTTATTGCATAGTAAACAGAGGTTTGTGACTAAACACGAGTTAGTGTCAGCATCATTTGTAGTCTCTCTCTCTTTTTCTTAAGTTTTTTAGTAAAACAATTAAGTTGTATTTTGAGTCCTGGTTACAAATCTCATTATGCTTCAATTTGACACACTCTTTTATTCTTATATTTAAAACTAGTTAGAATACTTTGAAGCGGATTCTTTTTGTTATGAAGCTAAATGTTTATAGGTGTGTCATACTTAAAAAATGTATCGATGTCGTACAAGTTTTTTCACAATATATCTGCAAACTTCTACTGATTTTGTGCCTAGTGTCAATGTTCATGACTGGTAGGCCTGTACAATGGAGGTCTACATAAGAGGCTCATCTTTATGAAATGAATCCTTACTGAAGATACAGTTAGGCATCCCTCAGCAGAAATACATTGCTGGTACTACACCAGTGCAATGGTAAATGGGAGGGTGCTTGGTAGGGCATAATGTGTAAGGGGCACCTAGTAGCAATAACACCCTTGGCGGTAGTACGGAAATATTACTAAGTTGTACCAAGAGAGAGCTTAACCTTACAACGTTGTTCATAGGTATTAGGCATTGTTTTAAAACTAAAAGTAAGATAAACAAGAGACTCATAAGTACGTAGTGGAACTTGAAAGGAGAAAAGTAAAATAATCTAGAAGGGCGTCCCTGTGCCGCGAGGCTTTCGCTTACGCAAGGTCTAGGGAGGGTCAAGATGTACATCCTTACCTCCATATGTATAGAGAGACTGTTTCCGTGACTCAAACATGCACCATATAGGATGCAACCGTCGGGCCAGACCTTAGAAAAGTAAAATCTATTCTACTATATAATACCAAAAGTTAGGCTTCACCGTGTAATTTTTCTTCCAAAAATATCCTTGAATATCTATACTTATTAAAATATTTCATAAATTTTAAGGACAACTTAGTAATTATGAAGACTGCCCTTTGGTCTTCCTAAGTAGTCTTCTTAAGTTAATTAAAAGAATGTTAAAATACGTGCAAGGCACGTGCATATATGCTAGTACTCTATAATATAAAATGTTAAAGGAAGGGTGACGAGCGACAATATACAAAATTGAACTATTGTTATATGGAGTAATCAATATTCAAAATATCATATGTAAGCTTATTTAATTTTGGGTTTGTGGTTTGGTTATTGGGTATCATATCTTGGACGGAATTTTTGATATGTAAAAGTATTGGACAAGTTATCGAGCACCCTAAATGGGCTTTATATAAATGCTGGTAATAGTAACCTGTAACACAAGTTATCCTAGTGTCCATAATGGCACAAATGTGTTCCGACCCGGTGAAATAGTTATGGGATTAATTTTTTAGAGAACTTATTAAAAGGTTTTTTAATACAAGTCCCTTAAATCTTCCTTATTTAGAATTAGATTCCTAGATCTCGTTATTTTCTTAGTACTCCCCAAATCTTAAACAATTCGAGTTATATCTCTCCTTCCATCTCACCCAACCCATGGTTCTAATGTGTAAAAGTACTATTTTGACATCGTCTTCGCCATCGTCATTCCTTGCCGCCATCATCATCGTTGTCAACTCCTTTCCTTTTCCTCCCCGTCCATTCTCAACATTCCTCCTACTCCCTTCTCCCCAGCACCAACCCTCTCTTCCTCCTCTACCCCTTCCGCTTTCCTCCTCCCTCTACCCTTCTTCCGCTCCTTCCAAAAATTTCAATCAGAACATACTAAAGCAATGAAGATGAGGACAAATCGGTCACAAAAATGAATATAAGATGATGACAAATCAATCAAAAAAATGAATATGCCAAATGAATACGGTTGTTCTCCTACTCCCTTTTCCCCAGCACCAACCCTTTCTTCCTCCATCTCACAAAGAGACAGAGTCTTCAGCTCCGTCTCACAAAGCGACAGAGTCTTCAGGATCTTCTTGAGAAGTAATTCTCGAAGTTTCTCATATTCGGAGTTCTTCCATCTAAGATCTGTTTCGGGAATAACAATCTCAAAGCAAGATTCACCCCTGATGGAGAACAACCGTGCAAACATTCTCGACACAAGTTTTAACAAACTTGAGAAGTTTGACGGGGGGCATTACAACATCTGGAAGAGAAAGGTCAGCCTTAATCTTCAAGTCGTCAGCGTCGACTACGTGGTGATAGTTCATGAGCCTCTTATTCCAGAAGGTGAAAATGCTCGAAGGGTTGCTGAAGCCACTGCTTTGCAGTCGAAGTGGAGGAGGGATAACAACCTCTGCAAGTTGCTTATCTTGAACTCTATGGAGGACTCTCTGGCAGAGTCTTACAACAAGACGGTCAATGCAAAGGACGTCTGGGAGTCTGTAGAAAATCTCTACAAGGCAGATGAAAACAGAAACAAGATCCACGTGACCGAAAAGGTCCGGAGGATGCGATTTGAGGACGACAAGACCATGCTGCCTCAAGTCAAGGAGTTCCTCAAGTTACGTCAGAAGCTGACGGATGACGGCATGCCCTTGGTCGATGCATTTGTCGTCGGGGGTATTGTCACCAAGCTCCCACCTGGGTGGAGCAATTTCATCGCGAACATGCACCGCAAAAAGATGGAAGTGGATCTATAACGCATCTTGCACTGGATACATGTTGAAGACGAGTTGAGGGCTCAACTATAAGTGGACACCTTGTCCAAGCAGATGGCCAAGGCCAACATGGTGCAAGAAGGAAACTCTAAAGGGAAGCAGAAGGCTCCCTACCATAAGAAGAAAGACGTTCACCATCCGAAGGTGAAGTTGGCTCAGTTCAAGCCCAAGTCCAAAGAACATGGGACTTGTTTCAACTGTGGCAAGAAAGGCCACTGGAGGAGGGACTGCAAGGAAAAATCAAAACAAAAAGAGCAAGGTGAGACTAACTTTGTTGCTATAATTGCACAGGTTGACTCGGCTGGTGTTGACACGGACTGGTGGATAGACACTGGGGTATCGTGTCATGTTTGCTCAAAGGAGTTGTTCACCACGTACAAACCTATTTCTGAAAAGGTTGTGGTGGCGAACCAGACACAAGCTGAAGTACTTGGGATCGGGACGGTGGTACTGCAACTGACTTCGGAGAAGTCGCTGATGCTTCAAAGTGTGAAGCATGTACCGGCTATAGCCAAGAACCTGGTCTCGGAAAGTCTGCTTTGCAACGCAGGCTTGAGGATGGACATCAACGTTGGTCAGGTCGTTATGTCTTACAAAGGAACATACTTCGGAAAGGCTTTTTGTACCAAAGAGATGTTCAAACTTCAACTTGTAACTCCAATGGAGATAATAAATGCAGTTTCTTCTTCTGGTTATTCTCTTGAGTTGTGGCATAATAGACTAGGACATGTTCATTGTAAAAGAATAAACAATATGTCTAGTCTAAGGCTTATCTCCAAATGTGGAGGTAAGGAGTTGGAGAAGTGTAAGATCTATGCGCAGACGAAGATTACTAGAAAATCATTCAAGCGGGTAATCCGAAGTATAAATCTTCTGGAGCTGGGTCACTCAGATATCTATGACTTCAAACAGTTCTCCACAAAGGCCGGGGTGAAGTATTTCATTACTTTCATCGACGATTTCTCAAAGTACGCATTCGTTTATCTGCTCAAGTCTAAAGATGAAGCGTTTGAGAAATTTAAGGACTCCAAGGCTGAAGCCGAATGTCAAACCGGAGAACAACTTAAGAGACTCAGAAGTGACCGAGGTGGAGAGTATAGGTCTCATGAATTCACATCGTTCTGCAGAGAACATGGAATTGTCAACAAAACGACTGCTCCGTACTCCCCTCAATCAAATGTTGTTGCAGAAAGGAAGAACAAAACGTTAACAGAGATGATAAACTCAATGATGTTGACTGCGGGTCTTCCAAATTGCTTCTGGGGTGAAGCTGTGCTTACGGCTACTTTCATTCTGAATAGAGTACCGCAAGCAACTTCGGAAGTCACTCCTCATGAACTCTGGTTCAAGGTCAAACCCAACTTGAATGTCATTCGAGTGTGGGGGTGTCTGGCGTATGTGAAGTTTCCGGATTTGAAGATTCAGAAGCTAGGAACAAGGACTACAAAGACTATATTCCTGGGTTATGCCGATAAGAGTGATGCTCGGAGGTTCCTTGATATTGAATAAAATCAAATCATTGAATCTCGCGATGCAGAATTCTCTGAAGATAAATTTGTAAGGCACAAGAACATTGTTCTCGTGGATATTTCGGAGAATAGTGTGGGGGCACATGAGGCTCAAGTTCCTTACGGAGATGTAGTCCAAGAAGAAGTTGTTGAAGAAACAACTATTGAACCAGATCTCGCAGAACCAATGTCCAAGCGAGTGAGGAGGGAGAAGGACTTCAGAGAGGATTTCGTCATCTATCATGTGGAAGCAGATCCGCTTACCTATGATGAGGCGATGAAGACCAGAGACACTGTCTTCCAGAAGGAGGCTATTAATGATGAGTATGACTCGATAACCTCCAACAACACGTGGGTGTTGGTCGATCTGCCTGAAGGAGCAAAACCAATTGAATGTAAATGGATCTTCAAGAAGAAGATAAAGGCCGATGGAACTGTTGATAAGTTCAAGGCTAGGCTGGTAGCCAAATGATTTTCTCAGAAGCAGGGGATTGATTATTTTGACACATATGCTCAAGTAGCGCGGATGACGACTATCAGGATGTTGATTGCTCTCAGTGCAATTCACAAGCTAGTTATTCATCAGGTGGATGTTAAAACTGCTTTCCTGAATGATGAGTTGACTGAAGAGATTTACATACAACAACCAGAAGGATTCGTCGGCAAGGGCCTCGAAGACAGTCTGCAAGTTGGTGAAATCTCTGTATGGTCTGAAGCAAGCTCCCAAGATGTGGTATGAGAAGTTTGATGAAGTCGTAAGATCAAACGGCTACAGGGTCAGCAAGACGGACAAGTGTGTGTACACAAAATTCGCTGACGGGAGGGGAGTTGTAGTTTGTTTGTACGTGGACGACATGCTGATCTTGGGTACAGATCTAGCAAGTGTCACTGAGACAAAGAAGTTCCTCTCGTCTAAGTTCACCATGAAGGACTTAGGGGAAGCTGATATTATCCTAGGGATAAAGATCATCCGGACGGAAATTGGAGTGGCATTGACATAATCTCATTATATTGAGAAGATGCTCATACGCTATGGGTATCAGGATCTTCCAGGAATCGATACGCCGTATAGGTGTGACAAGAAGCTGAATCCAAATCTAAGAAAAAGTGTCAGACAACTGGAGTATTCAAGCGTCATCGGGAGTTTGATGTATGCGACTACTGCCACAAGACCTGACATAGCTTTTGTCGTGGGGATGCTGAGTCGGTTCACGAGCAATCCAGGTATGGAGTACTGGAAAGCTGTGAATAGGATTATGAGATACCTCAAGAGGACGCAGAAGTATGCATTGCACTACTGCGGGGACCCAATAGTAGTGGAAGGCTTCAGTGATGCAAGCTGGAGCTCAGAAATAGAGAGTGAAAAGTCCACAGGAGGATATGTCTTCTCCATGGGTGGAGCTGCTATATCGTGGAAGTCGAAGAAGCAGACCATGTTGTCACACTCTTCTATGGAATCTGAGTTCTGTGCACTGGTGGCTGCAGTGGATGAAGCAGAATGGCTTCGGGAGCTCATGTATGATCTTCTAATGATTGGTTCGCAGATACCGACGGTACCGATATACTGCGACAACCAGGCGACTGCAACAGTGGTATCAAGTGACCTCTTCAATGGCAAGAAGAGGACTGTGCGTCTAAGGCACATGGCGGTAAATATTCTTATTAAAAGATGAGTAATTGCCGTGATTGATGTTCAGAGCCAGGAGAATCTGGCAGATACGTTCACCAAAGGCCTCAAGCGCCAGCTGGTCGAGGACACAACATGTATAATGGGTTGAAGACACTCTAATATTGTGTCTTTGTAATTCTACTATAAAATTTTATGCTATTAGTTTAAAGAGAAATCTACTAGGCATCTAGCTTTTATTTCAAAGAAGGACCATTGACTGGAAGAATATCAGGTGCAATGGGCAATCTTTTGGATATTGTTGGGTCTCAGACCCAGAACCACTATTAGTGGGCAGTACTTTAGGATTTTGCGGGGTTTCGGACCCAGAACCATTGTAAGTGGGCAATCCTTTTGGGATACTGCGGGGTTATGGACCCAGAACCACTGTCGTCTACTGTTTGTTCTTTGTATAGAACAAAGTCCTGTGAGATGATGGCTTGGAAGCCTTAATGAGTTGTCACGTCCCAGAACCAGAATACTGGCAAGTAGGGACGGACCAGGCCAGCTACGTATACCAAAGTACTTCAGTACTCCGAAACAACGTATAAGCTGTATAGATGGTAGTTACTACTACAAACCAACAGTCAATCTTAGGTCACATAATCCTAGATATCTCAGTCTCAGACAAGAAGTAAGGTACAAGAATATGATCATCATGCATATAAGACAGTAAAGCGTCCCAAAGTATAATATATAGATGATCATGAAGCTAGTAATACAAAATGAAGAACTAGCAAGACTGAGTAATACATGATCAGCTCTAGCTGTAGTCTAGAAATATACCATCATGTCTAAACCCGTAGGTTACAAGTCAAGTCCAAAATACGAGCTAAACACGTGCTCGGTGGCTAAACGCCTCAAAAGAATATGTACATGAAAGAGTGGGTAAGAGAAAGAACACCGACTCAACCTCCCTGGTGCTCCGGGTGGTCACCATCGAGTGGAAGGTCCGGAAGATCCTCGGGCTCCTCAACTAAATCTGGTCAATACAAAACCAGTGGGGTCAGACCCCCAATAGCAAGTACCACAAAGGAAGCCAAACTATGAACTAAAACCAGCATACAATTCATAATATCTCTAAGATAAAGCAGTAAACGAGACTGGAACAATAAAATGGTACCACAGTGTATACGAAAGGAAAACCGAGAACATGTAAGGAAATAGTAAGTAAATATGTAGAATAAACTGGACATGTGAGCATGTGGTGAAGCCGAGCATGTAGTAGAAAAATAACATGTTAAGGAAATGACAGGAAGCTAAGTACTGAAATAAGATAAACTGGACAAGACTAGACTAGACAGAAAATGGACTCCATCCATCAATCACGACCAAGCAATGAGTTCGGCTTGATACTTTAGCTAACTAGGGTTGTCACAATCATAATTACTAACATATACAAAATTGAGAAATCCGATCCAGTTACCTGTCCTGCAGACTACCCGATTGATCCAAGCCAAAAAGAAAACAAGTATAGCAGACACACTGTAGTAAGATACATGTGTCCTAAAGAGGTGTTCCACTCGACGGTGTGCTGGAAGAGTGCTCATCATGACAGATAGCTCCAAATCCCATGTGTGTGTGTATATATATATATATATATATATATATATATAAGACCGGGAACAAGGGGTGCAGGTAACCGGGAAAATCTCACCTCCCAATGATCTAGATAATCATGCTAGTCGTATAATTTCTAATATTTTTATTTAGGATACTGGGTGTGGCATTCTGCAGCATCCATCCTAGACATGAGACATGCGAGGCTAAACAAGACAAGCAAGAATGTACACTACAACAAGCCACAACAAGACATGACAATATCAATACAAGAGTTCGCTACGGCGAGCCACTATCAAGGAGCTAGACATGTACTGGAATCACTAGTGCGCCATGACAGGCCACTATCAAGCAAGCTAGGAAAAGACATGTACAAGAGTACACCACGACGGGTCACTATCAAGTAAATATTGGACATGGCATAGATTGTAAGGTACAACAAATCTGGGAGGACATAACAATACCTAGTGAGTATAAAAGAACACATGAACATAAGCTAGTGTCAAGTGTATATAGGGTGTACAATCATTCATGGGTGATTTGCATATAAACTCTAATTAAAGTGAGACATGAAGATTCTTGAAGCAAAGACAAAGATCTACAACTTTCACGTTTTGAGTTTTTCAAGATTTTGGTCATAAAATGGCTAAAACGGGCAAAAGCGGCCATCTGTGCACGGCACACTGCGCAGAGGAAAAATTGTCCACGGCGCGCAGGAGAACTGCCCACGGCGCGCAGGAAAACTGCCCACTGCGCGCAGGCTACGCACAGCGCGCAAAACGCACTGCACGTGCAGGCGAAACTGCCCACGGCGCACGCTGCACGCAAGCACGGCGCACAGACTGCGCACTGCGTGCGCATGCAAAACTGCCACGGCACACGCTGCGCGCAAGCACGGCGCACAGACTGCGCGGAACTGTTCATCATTCCTGCAGCATCGAAGGTGTGGGGAACACATGAACACGAAAAATAGTATAACTTTTTCATACGAAGTCGAAATTAAGCGGTTCAAAAGCCAAAATTGGGTAGAGCGAAATTTCTCACAACATGGAACCATTAATTTCGAAAATAACAAACTTATAGGGATCAAAACCACGAAAATAAGAAAAATCTTAAAACTTAGATCTACAAACATGCAACCATCAAAATCAAAAACTTTAAGCTCTGAAAAGACTTAGAATCTTGCAACGAAAAGAATAGAACAAACAAAAATGACAGCAAAATATTGTTCAATATTTGGCAAGATGTACTTGTCTAATAAAGCTCCAAGCCTATTCTTCTACTCCACCACCAAGAGGGATACAAAACTACACTCTAGGCCTCAAGGCCAAGCTTTCCTATGCACTTGAGGATGAAGAATGAAAGTAAAGATGGAAGGAAGAAAGAGTGAAAAGAGGAATGAGAGAGAAAGTAGAAGGGTATATATAGAAGGAGAATTATTCATGACCGTTGGATGGTGATCCATGTGAAGATCTAAGTCAATGATGGTCATCCAAACAAAACCAAATATCCCATGGATAAAAGGGTTCATCCATACTATTCACCAAAATATCTAAAATTGAAATATCTAAAATGTGGAATATCAATCCGGGCGGTATGCCGTCGTTATACACCGGTATGCTTGCGACATGCCGGTCAAGAAGAAACTCTACAATTTCGAATTTTTTTAAAGTGTTCCGAAAACCAAGAAAATACGAAATACAATACTAAATACGTATCCGTATATAAATACCGATACTGTGAGACGAGTCTCACAACTCTCCTCTCCTTAGAAAAATTTCGTCCTCGGAATTTCCTAAAGGTAATCAAAGCAAGCTAGAAATCCAAGAAAACATGCTATCAGGATCAAGATAGGAAACTCATAAATCATGAAATCCAACTAGAGTAATGTACAAGAAATGTAAAAGCAATTTAAACATACAAAAACAACAACACCGTATATTCCTACAATCACACTCAATCAAAAGGTAGAATCATAGATATACGAATAAGTATACCTCACGAGTCAAACATATACGGTTAACGAGCTCGGATATCATCCTCGCGCTCCAAAGTCGATTCGTCCGGTGAATGATGATTCCAGGAAACACGAACTAATCGGATAGTCCGGTTCTTGAGAATCTTCTCCCTCCGGTCCAAAATAGATACGGGCCTCCTCATACGATAGGTCGGTACCAACGACCAACTCGGAATGATCTAGGATATGGTTCGAATCCGGAACATACCGACGCAACTGAGATACGTGAAACACGTCATGTATCTCGCGTAGCGACGGTGGAAGAGCAAGACGATAAGATATATCTCCTACTCGCTCGAGAATATCGAACGGTCCAATAAATCTTGGACTAAGCTTTTCCCGTACGCCAAACCTGATGATACCATGGGTAGGCGAAATCCGAAGAAATACGTGATCGCCGACAGAGAACTCAAGATGACGTCGATGCTGATCTGCCCAGTGACGCTGCCGATCATGAGCTACTCTGAGATGCTCCCTGACCTGCCTGACTACTCCAATTGACTGAGCAATCAACTCTGGGCCAAGCATCTGCCTCTCTCCAATGTCATCCCAAGCCAGGGGTGACCTACATCTCCTACCATACAAAGCCTCGAAAGGTGCCATCTAAATGCTCGCCTGGAAGCTGTTGTTGTAAGAGAACTCCACCAGATGCAAGTGGTCCTCCCAAGAACCACTGAAGTCAAGAGTGCACGATCGAAGCATATTCTCCAAAGTCTGAATCGTACGCTCCGACTGACTAGTCTGAGGATGGTATGCTGAACTGAAGCTCAAACGGGTACCCAAACTCTGCTGAAGACTCCGCTAAAAATGAGAAGTGAATCTGGAATCCCGATCTGAGACTGCTAATTGGCACCCCATGCAATCTGACAATCTGTCTTATATACAGGTCGGCCAACTGCTCTGTAGACTGACAAACTCTGAAAGGTAGAAAATGGGCAACCTTCGTGAGTCGATCTACTATAACCCAAATAGCATCTCTACCAGTCGGGGTTCTAGGAAGACCAGTCACGAAGTCCATAGTAATATGATCCCACTTCCACTTCGGAATCGGCAAAGGCTGAAGAAGTCCGGCCTGTCTCTGGTGCTCAGCCTTGACCTGCTGGCAAACTAAGCATCAAGAGACAAACCGAGCTATTTTCCTCTTCATACCATTCCACCAGAAATGTTGACGAATATCACGGTACATCTTCGTCCCTTCTGGATGAACAGGGTACTGAGAACTGTGGGCCTCCGACATAATCTCCTGACGAATATCTCCACTCGGCACACAAAGACGACTCCCAAATCGGAGTGTTCCATCCTCATAGATACGCAACTCTGCTCTGCGCCCTGCCACACACTCTGCTCGGAGCCGCTGAAATCTGACATCACTAGACTGCGTTGCTCTGATCCTCTCCACAATGGTAGACTGCATCTGCAAGCCCGCCATCATAGCTGCCTCACCAGGTAGCACTACCTCAATGCCCATCTCCTGAAGATCCTCCCGAAGGTGACGCTGCTCCGTCAAGAAATAGACTCCGGGTCTCCTGCTCAAAGCATCTGCAACGACGTTTGCCTTCCCGGGATGATACTGAAGATCAACATCGTAATCCTTCAGTAACTCTAGCCATCTCCTCTGCCGCATGTTCAGATCCCTCTGGGTGAACACATACCTCAAGCTCTTATGGTCAGTGAAAATCTCCACTCGATCACCATACAGATAATGCCTCCAGAGCTTGAGGGCAAACACAACCGCGGCCAACTAAAGATCGTGCGTCGGATAGGTCTTCTCATGATCCCGAAGCTGTCGAGACGCATAAGCTATCACTCGACCGTGCTGCATAAGGACACAACCAAGTCCCCGGCCTGACGCATCACAATACACCGTGAACCCACCCGGTCCGACGGGTAATGTCAGAATAGGAGCTGAAATCAAACCCTGCTCGAGTTTCTCAAAAGAAATCTGACAAGCATCTGACCACTCAAAGCACACATCCTTACACGTCAGTCGTGTCAAGGGTGCAGAGATCCTAGCAAAGTCTGCCACAAACCGTCTGTAGTAGCCTGCTAATCCTAGAAAGCTGTGCACATCTGAAGCTGTACGAGGTACTGGCCAACCCTCGATAGCCTCAACCTTCTTGGGGTCCACCTCAACACCACCTCCGGCAATAATGTGACCTAAGGAGACTCGATCGAGCCATAAATTGCACTTGCTGAACTTCGCGTAAAGCTGATGGTCCCGAAGAATCTGAAGAACCACGCGAAGATGCTGCTTGTGCGCTGCCTCAGTTCGACTGTAGACCAAGATATCATCGATAAACACTATCACAAACTGGTCTAAGTGGGACATGAAGATGCGATTCATGAGATCCATGAAGATCACTGGCGCATTGGTTGCTCCAAAAGGCATAACAAGGAACTCCCAATGGCTATATCGAGATCTAAACGCCGTCTTGGGTATATCTTGCTCTCTGACTCTGATCTGATGGTACCCAGACCGCAAATCGATCTTCGAAAACACAGCCGCTCCACTAAGCTGGTCGAACAAGTCATCTATCCTGGACAAGGGATACTTGTTCTTCACGGTCACCGCGTTAAGCTGACGATAGTCAATGACCATACGCGATGAACCATCCTTCTTCTTCACAAGAAGGACTGGAGCAACCCAAGGCGATCCATTAGGACGAATGAATCCCTTGGTCCTAAGCTCCTCAATAGACTGATACAGCACCAACAACTCTGAAGGAGACATCCTGTAGACTCTCGCTGATACTGGCTCTGCTTCCGGAACTAAATCAATATAATACTCAATCTCCCGAACTGGAGGCATACTCGAAAGCTCCTCGGGAAATACATCGGGAAACTCACAAACTACTCTGGGCAACTGCACCTCCTCGGCTACATCCATCCACATGACCATCGGTGAAGACTCCACCTCGCCTCTAGAGAATGAGAACTCCTCATTCGGAACACGAAAGATAACCTTGCCAGCATGGCAATCTATTGCGTGTCGAGCACTCAACCAATCCATACCTAGGACGACATCATAATCGCCCATAGGAAATTCTATCAGCCTTGAGGGAAACTCCCTCCCGCACACTATGACTCTATACGAGGCATAGACTCGGTCTACTCCAACTAGACCGTTACCAGTAATTATATTCAACCTTACAGGTAAAGACTATGGTTCCAAACCAACACGTGTCGCAAATTGTGCATATATAAACGAATACGAAGCACCAGAATCAAATAAAGCTGAAGCTGAATGAGAGTGAATGAGAATGGTACCTGCGACCACCTCCCATGCTGCTAGCGCCTCCTCCATGGATAGCGTGAAAGCCTGACCCTGAACTCTGGGTGCTGGACCCCTCTGCCTCTGAGCCTGAGCCTGAGCATACTGCTGAGGCCTTTGCTGCTGGAACTGCTGAGACTGCGTCGGTAATGGCCTCTGGGCCTGCTGCTGCTGAACCGGCGCTGGCGCCCTGAACTGCTGAATTGCTGGCTGGAAGGATGCTGATCCAGCCGAACTCCTCCTAGGACAAGCCCTTATCTTGTGGTCCGGTGCTCCACAAGCTAGGCACAAGCCCTGTGCCCTGCGGCACTCTGACAAAACATGTCCTCCCTTCCCGTAATAGGAACAACCAACTGAGGAAGACTGCTTCTGCTGCTGAGGACGCGACTGAGATGACTTATAAAAGGAAGTCGGAGCCGGTCCCCTCGGAGATCCAATCGTCAAAGCTCGAACTGTTGGAGCTGGTGCTGACGACTGGGAAAAAGATCCCCTCTGAATATGAGGCCTCTTTTGTCCTCCGACTCTATCAACGATCCTCTGCGAGGTGTACTCATGTCTCCTCACCGTCCTCATCACTGCATCAAAAGTCTGGAACTCATGCTGCTCAACTGCCAGTATGATCTCCAGATGAAGTCCATGCTGGAACCTCCTCACCCGATCCAACTCGGTCGCCACTAAGGAAGGGGCAAACCGACTGAGCCTGCTAAACTCCGCCGCATAGCCGTCGACGGTCCTACTCATCTGCCGCAAGCCAATGAACCTCTGCTGTAGATCATAACGTGACACCGCGTCAAAATAGCGAGTCTGGAACCTCTCGCTAAAATCCGCCCAAGCTATCGGCACCACTAGAGACACCTCATGAGCCGCCCACCAGTCGCGGGCCAAATCTAAGAGCTGCAACCTGACAACTGCCACACGCTCCCTAGTCGGAATCCCTGCCGCCTCCAGAATGGCCTCAGTATCCTGAAGCCATGCATCAGATGCAATCACATCCTCCGTACCATAGAAGTACGGGGGATGGAGACGCCTGAAGCTGCTCGCAGAATTGTAAACCTGAGCACCACCCCTCTCCAAGGCCGTCTGGACGGAATGGGTGAGAACATCGCTCTGACGCTGCTGCAATGCCATAAAATCTCTCAAAACATCCACCAGTGCTTGAACAACACCCTCTGGCTGCTCTGGCTGAACTGGTGGAACTGGCGACTCTGCCCTCCGATATACTCTAGACTCTGCTCCTGAATCCTGAGGCTGAGCCTCCTGAACTGGTGGAACAGGCGGAAGCTGACCCGCCATAGCTGGAACCCGAACAAGCTAATCGGAAGGACCAGGAACAGTGCCCCTAAAAGTTTAAGGACACAAGGGATTAGGTTGAGGGAACAGAAAAGATCAACGATCAAAGCAGATATCAGGTCAAATATCAAGGTAAAGAGTAATATGAAGGATGTCAATGGAGAAGAATTTGTGACTGAGATAACTACCAGTAACCCCCACATATCTGATAAATCAGACCTGCATGGGCCACCACTAAAACCTATGTCACGTCCCAGAACCAGAATACTGGCAAGTAGGGACGGACCAGGCCAGCTACGTATACCAAAGTACTCCAGTACTCCGAAACAACGTATAAGTTGTATAGATGGGGGTTACTACTACAAACCAACAATCAATCCTAGGTCACATAATCCTAGATATCTCAGTCTCAGACAAGAAGGTACAAGAATATGATCATAATGCATATAAGACAGTAAAGCGTCCCAAACTATAATATATAGATGATCATGAAGCTAGTAATACAAAATAAAGAACTAGCAAGACTGAGTAATACATGATCAGTTCTAGCTGCAGTCTAGAAATATACCATCATGTCTAAGTCCGTAGGCTAAAAGTTAAGTCCAAAACACGAGCTAAACACGTGCTCGGTGGCTAAAAGCCTCAAAATAATATGTACATGAAAGAGTGGGTAAGATAAAGAACACTGACTCAAGCTCCCTGGTGCTCCGGGTGGTCACCATCGAGTGGAAGGTCCGGAAGATCCTCGGACTCCTCAACTAAATCTAGTCAATGCAAAACCAGTAGGGTCAGACCCCCAATAGCAAGTACCACAAAGGAAGCCAAACTATGAACTAAAACCAGCATACAATTCATAATATCTCTAAGATAAAGCAGTAAACGAGACTGGAATAATAAATTGGTACCACAGTGTATATGAAAGGAAAACCGAGAACATGTAAGGAAATAGTAAGTAAATATTAGAATAAACTGGACATGTGAGCATGTGGTGAAGCCGAGCATGTAGTAGAAAAATAGCATGTTAAGGAAATGACAGGAAGCTAAGTACTGAAATAAGATAAACTGGACAAGACTAGACTAGACAGAAAATGGACTCCATCCATCAATCACGGCCAAACAATGAGTACGGCTTGATACTTTAGCTGACTAGGGTTGTCACAATCCTAATTACTAACATATGCAAAATTGAGAAATCCGATCCAGTTACCTGCCCTGCAGACTACCCAATTGATCCAAGCCAAAAAGAAAACAAGTATAGCAGACACACTGTAGTAAGATACATGTGTCCTAAAGAGGTGCTCCACTCAACGGTGTGCTGGAAGAGTGCTCATCATGACAGATAGCTCTCTCTCTCTCTCTCTCTCATCATGACAGATAGCTCTCTCTCTCTCTCTCTATATATATATATATATATATATATATATAAGACCGGGAATAAGGGGTGCAGGTAATCGAGAAAATCTCACCTCCCAATGATCTAGATAATCATGATAGTTGTATAATTCCTAATATTTTTATTTAGGACACTGGGTGTGGCATTCCACAGAATCCATCCTAAACATGAGACATGCGAGGCTAAACAAGACAAGCAAGAATGTGCACTACAACAAGCCACAATAAGACATGACAATATCAAGGCAAGAGTGCGCTACGACGAGCCACTATCAAGGAGCTAGACATGTACTGGAATCACGAGTGCGCCATGACAGGCCACTATCAAGCAACCTAGGAAAAGGCATGTACAAGAGTGCACCACGACGGATCACTATCAAGTAAATATTGGACATGGCATAGATTGTAAGGTACAACAAATCTGGGAGGACAGCAATACCTAGTGAGTATAGAAGAACACATGAACATAAGCTAGTGTCAAGTGTATATAGGGTGTACAATCATTCATGGGTGATTTGCATATAAACTCTAATTAAAGTGAGACATGAAGATTCTTGAAGCCAAGACAAAGATCTACAACTTTCATGTTTTGAGTTTTTCAAGATTTTGGTCATAAAATGGCTAAAACGGGCAAAAACAGCCATCTGCGCGCGCAGGAAAAACTGTCCACGGCGTGCAAAACGCACTGCGCGTGCAGGCAAAACTGCCCGCAGTGCACGATGCGCGCAAGCACGGCGCACAGACTGCGCACTGCGCGCGTAGGCAAAACTGCCCATGGCGCACGCTGCGCGCAAGCACGACGCACAGACTACGCAGCACTGTTCATCGTTCCCGCAGCATCGAAGGTGTGGAGAACCCATGAACACAAAAAATAGTATAACTTTTTCATACGAAGTCGAAATCAAGCGGTTCAAAAGCAAAAATTGGATAGAACGAAATTCCTCACAACATGGAACCATTAGATTTCGAAAATAATAAACTTATAGGGATCAAAACCATGAAAACAAGAAAAGTCTTAAAACTTAGATCTACAAATATGTAACCATCAAAATCAAAACTTCAAGCTCTGAAGAGACTTGGAATCATGCGTGGAAAAGAATAGAACAAACAAAAATGACAGCAAAATATTGTTCAAGATTTGGCAAGATGTACTTGCCTAATAAAGCTTCAAGCCTATTCTTCTACTCCACCACCAAGAGAGGTACGAAACCACACTCTAGGCCTCAAGGCCAAGCTTTCCTATGCACTTGAGGATGAAGAATGAAAGTAAAGATGGAAGGAAGAAAGAGTGAAAAGAGGAATGAGAGAGAAAGTAGAAGGGTATATATAGAAGGAGAATTATTCATGACCGTTGGATGGTGATCCATGTGAAGATCTAAGTCAATCATGGTCATCGAGTGGAAGGTCTGGAAGATCCTCAGACTCCTCAACTAAATCTGGTAAATGCAAAACCAGTAGGGTCAGACCCCCAATAGCAAGTACCACAAAGGAAGCCAAACTATGAACTAAAACCAGCATACAATTCATAATATCTCTAAGATAAAGCAGTAAACGAGAGTGGAATAATAAATTGGTACCACAGTGTATACGAAAGGAAAACCTAGAACATGTAAGGAAATAGTAAGTAAATATTAGAATAAACTAGACATGTGAGCATGTGGTGAAGCCGAGCATGTAGTAGAAAAATAGCATGTTAAGGAAATGACAGGAAGCTAAGTACTGAAATAAGATAAACTGGACAAGACTAGACAAGACAGAAAATGGACTCCATCCATCAATCACGGCCAAACAATGAGTATGGCTTGATACTTTAGCTAACTAGGGTTGTCACAATCCTAATTACTAACATATGCAAAATTGAGAAATCCGATCCAGTTACCTGCCCTGCAGACTACCCGATTGATCCAAGCCAAAAAGAAAACAAGTATAGCAGACACACTGTAGTAAGATACATGTGTCCTAAAGAGGTGCTCCACTCAACGGTGTGCTGGAAGAGTGCTCATCATGACAGATAGCTCTAAATCCCGTGTATATATATATATATATATATATATATATATATATATATATATATATATATATAAGACCGGGAATAAGGGGTGCAAGTAATCGAGAAAATCTCACCTCCCAATGATCTAGATAATCATGATAGTTGTATAATTCCTAATATTTTTATTTAGGATACTGGGTGTGACATTCCGTAGAATCCGTCCTAGACATGAGACATGTGAGGCTAAACAAGACAAGCAAGAATGTGCACTACAACAAGCCACAATAAGACATGACAATATCAAGACAAGAGTGCGCTACGACGAGCCACTATCAAGGAGCTAGACATGTACTGGAATCACAAGTGCGCCATGACAGGCCACTATCAAGCAACCTAGGAAAAGACATGTACAAGAGTGCACCACGACGGATCACTATCAAGTAAATATTGGACATGGCATAGATTGTAAGGTACAACAAATCTGGGAGGATATAGCAATACCTAGTGAGTATAGAAGAACACATGAACATAAGCTAGTGACAAGTGTATATAGGGTGTACAATCATTCATGGGTGATTTGCATATAAACTCTAATTAAAGTTGAGACATGAAGATTCTTGAAGCCAAGACAAAGATCTACAACTTTTATGTTTTGAGTTTTTCAAGATTTTGATCATAAAATGGCTAAAACGGGCAAAAACAGTCATCTGCGCACGGCACACTGCGCGCCCAGGAAAAACTGCCTACGGCGCGCAGGAGAACTGCCCACGGCGCGCAAAACGCACTGCACGCGCAGGCAAAACTGCCCACGGCGCACGCTGCGCGCAAGCACGGCGCACAGACTGTGCACTGCGCGCGTAGGCAAAACTGCCCATGGCTCACGCTGCACGCAAGCACGGCGCACAGACTACGCAGCACTGTTCATCATTTCCGCAGCATCGAAGGTGTGGGGAACCCATGAATACGAAAAATAACATAACTTTTTCATACGAAGTCGAAATCAAGCGATTCAAAAGCCAAAATTGGGTAGAACGAAATTCCTCACAACATGGAACCATTAGATTTCGAAAATGACAAACTTATAGGGATCAAAACCATGAAAATAAAAAAAGTCTTAAAACTTAGATCTACAATTATGTAGCCATCAAAATCAAAACTTCAAGCTCTGAAGAGACTTAGAGTCATGCATGGAAAAGAATAGAACAAACAAAAATGACAGCAAAATATTGTTCAAGATTTGGCAAGATGTACTTGCCTAATAAAGCTCCAAGCCTATTCTTCTACTCCACCACCAAGAGGGGTACGAAACCACACTCTAGGTCTCAAGGCCAAGCTTTCCTATGCACTTGAGGATGAAGAATGAAAGTAAAGATGGAAGGAAGAAAGAGTGAAGAGGAATGAGAGAGAAAGTAGAAGGGTATATATAGAAGGAGAATTATTCATGACCGTTGGATGGTGATCCATGTGAAGATCTAAGTCAATCATGGTCATCCAAACAAAACTAAATATCCCATGGATAAAAGGGTTCATCCATACTATTCACCAAAATATCTAAAATCGAAATATCTAAAATGTGGAATATCAATCCGGACGGTATGCCGTTGTTATATACCGGTATACTTGTGGCATGCCGGTCAAGAAGAAACTCTGCAATTTGGGAAAATTTTAAAGTGTTCCGAAAACCAAGAAAATACGAAATACAATACTAAATACGTATCCGTATATAAATACCGATACTGTGAGACGAATCTCACACGAGTTCTCGGACATTTGGAATGTCCGGCGTGTTTACAGGAAGCACGGATAGCACATTACTACAAAGGAGCGTAGTATTCCATGCTACAGTGGGGTGACTCCACATGAGGTACCTAGTGAGGGTAAGGCCTCGGCTTCGGGCCAAGTTACAACGGTGTAGCACCGCACATAGGCAAGAAGGCTTAATGCTGTAGAATGAAAAGTGGTAGGCAGCACTACAAAGAGGCTGGGCCTCATGTTACAGTGGGTGACACCACATGAGGTACCTAGAAAGGGTAAAGCCTCGGCTTCGCGAGCCATGTCACGGCGACGTAACACCGTAAGGAAGCGAAAAGCTTCATGCTGGGTAGTTTGGCAGTACAAAGAGGTTGGGCCTCATGCTACAGTGGTATGACACCACATGAGGCATTGTCTCGGCTTTGGGCCATGTCATAGCGGCGTAGTACCGCAAGGAAGCGAAAGGCTTCATGTCAAGACTCTTTAAAAGAACTCACCTAGAGTGTATGGATAGAGATGTAGGCCGTCTCTTGAGGAAAATCTTGTAGACACCCGAAATAAATACACCGAAACCAGCCTGGCACAAGGCCCTTAATGTGCAGCCAGAAGCACAGTTGAGGTCGTTATGTGAGTGAAAAGAATTGCAGTTATGGTGCAGAATTCAAGGCCTAGTCCATTCTTATATCATGCTGTTATTTAACCCATGCGGGAAGATTCAAATCGTAGCAATATCTATCCTAATGCATGATGGACAATCACTGTGGGAACGCTCAACCCATATATATAGAGATATGTGGGGGATTGTTGGTGTTTGCCTTGGTGACTAGAAAGCTAGTCCCACGTTGCCTACACCAAATGGATTGTATCTCTATATAAAGCTTTGCTTGAGGAGAGAGATGCACATGAGGTGTGGAGAGGCACATGGGTGCATGTGGCGGTGTTTTTCTAGTGGAAAGAAGGCTAACTCCACAAAGAAGCATTTATTCTTTTTGTCATGCTCATGAGATTATTTCCTATGGAGCTAAGCCCCGAAGGGACTTAGCGACTCGGACTCGGACTCGGGCTCGGGTTCAAGGGCGCAAAGTGACGCTTTGTTGGCGCACTTTGCACTTAGCACGTCGGCATCGACGCATGGCGCTTTGTGCGCTATTGTTGCTCTTGTGCGCTCGTCTTATGCACGAGTCGCATGCATTAGGCGCAGGGACATGCACGGGCTAGGCGCGGCTCGGCGTGGCCTGTGCGCCTGCGCGCCCGTGCGCCAGCACGCCCGCGCACCTTCGCGCCTGTGCAGTGCTTAGGCGTTGATTGGAAGATTCTGACAGTTATGGAAAGATCGAGTCAAATTTCAGATCCGATTTTTGTGGTATTTGAATTTGTTAAATCTTTCCGTGATTCGTTCCTATCTTTTTGCAAACAGTGTACGGCCATGATTAGAGTTAGGGTTTCAGCCAACTCTATAAATATTCTCTTCATGTCTTCATTGACGACTCAGAAATTAAGAGACAAAGAGAGTTGAGTAGCCGCTGCCATTGGAGTCCACGGAGTTCAACGAGTTCAATAAGGAGGTGACATCGAGCGTTCCAGAAGTTCTTTCGAACTTGATGGTTCCTGGGAGCAGATTGTAGTATGGCGAATCTTGCTTTGAGCAACGGTGATCTTCATCACCCCAGCAAAGTTGCGTCTTCTTCTTCCTCCGTCTCACAAAGAGACAGTCTTCAGCTCCGTCTCACAAAGAGACAGCGTCTTCAGGATTTTCTTGAGAAATAATTCTCGAAGTTCCTCGTATTCGGAGTTTTTTCATCTAAGATATGTTTCGGGAATAACATAATACAACCATACCATACATTATTTGGTCTGGTCTTGCTTAGACGAGGTAGTGGGCATCGAAATGTTTCCTTCTTGTTCCACTACTCTCTGATGATAAATAAGAACCTTTTAGAATTCCATCTTATTCTCATGATACATAGCATGTCTTCATACTTTCTATTCAACCTATAAAAATATCTTATATTCATTCTAGCAAGAAAAAGGGAGTGGGTATCTTATATTCAGTTTAAGTTTATGTTATGTACTTGGGAAAGGATATGTTGATTTCCTTACTTTCTTCAGTAGTACAATCGTTTTCCATTCACCGCATAATTACTGATCTTCTCTTTTATTATTCAGAGCCAAACTTTTTACTATAAGTATTAATTATCTTTGTGAACAGCTGGTGTCATCGTATATTTCCTATCCAGGAAACTTGTATTTTGATAGAGAAGGACCTAAAGCTCGTTGTATCCAAACTTACTCGAGAATTTTTAGGCAGTTACCAGGAAAAACTTGAGAAGCCTATTAAGGTAGTTTTTAATAAGCAATTTCACTCTTTTGTCTTTTTACAAACTACTCTCACTTCTTCATCTTATTATCTGTAACTGCCATTTATTCTAATTGTCACTGGAATAAAGATACAAGACATCCTTTTTTATTTGTGATATATGAGGTTACCTTTTTGCTTTTTTTATTTATTTTAAAGATAATTTCCTGCTTTGTTGATGCCCTTCCATCTGGTCTATTTGCTTGATCCTGACATATGTCATTTTTGCTTGACTGAAAATTTACGTGCAAGCATTGCAATTCTAGTAATGCATAGTTTTTCAACAAAGGTTTGAAAGGTATTAATTTTGCTATCTGTACTGGGGTACTGTTCGTATCAGTATAAACAATTTCACATTTCAGCGGTTTCATATAGTAGAGTGTCAGATTAAAGGATTTCGAAACATCTAAAACATTGTGAAACAAATGTATAGCACGTTATTGAATATTAGAAATGAAAGGTCAGATTAAAGCATAATTTCATAAGTTACTTGTGGAGTTTTATGTTTGGTTTTAGTAGATAGTTGCATGATTTTTATGAAATTAGTTATCCCCGTGCCTCCGACACTCCTTGATAATTCGGTTTTTGAAATTGCTCATCATTTAATAATATTTTTACTAGTTTTATGGTTTTTTATTGACATATACACACGTCATATTACCTCCTATCTTTTAATCATGACCCTTCTTTATCCTTTTTAAGTTTCGGCAGAAAACACCACTTCGCTCTATTATGCAGATTATAACATTGTATGTTACATAATTAGTTGGGCAGCTTAGCATGTACCAAAGAGTGTTTTAAATCATGAAAATGGTAAACCAAACTATGTAATAAGCCAGTTTTGGTAAAATATTAGACATTTTCGACCAAATTTAGCCAATTTCAACCAGTCGTGAAATATTTCAGTTAATATTTGGGGCAGATTTTGAAAAACGTTGATCTCTGCCATATACTAGGTAATTGCGGCTAGTTTCTGTTAGTTTCACAAATTTCGCAGTTTTGGGGAAGGTCTGCCAAGGTTCAGGTCAAGATGGAACTGAAACTGATCAAAATTTTCTTTAAATAAACTAGGTTATCAATTGATACTGGTTTTAGCTTGTAGTTCCATAATTGTTCTACTCAAACCCTATTTTGGTATGACACTACTTTCCGTAACAACAGATTTGTTAAATGTGGATTTGAAATAGCATACAACCTTTAGTGGGATCTAATGAACATGGATGCATATCTAACCGCATGATGATTACATAAAGTAAAGTTACTTAGTTTAAAGCTGTTGGTTTTGCTGCCTAAGTTATGTATGTTATTGAAGGAACTTCACTAAAATCATCCAAGAAAATGGACATTCTGTCATATAATGGTTGTTGAGAAGTCTAGCCTGTTAGAAGTACTAGTCGACTGGCCTAAATAACTATGCCTAGTTAGCTATTGAATCCTATACAACTAATGTAGTCAACTCCAATTTTGTAGGATGCTGAATTCTTAGTTCCAGTATTCCTGGTTGTGAGCTGCAGAGTGCAAAGGAAATGCAATGGCAGATTTGCTATATTAAGTGCAAAGTTTTCTGAATGAAAATCAATCCTCGACTCAGTTTTTTGTTCGTATAGTCTTTTCCATAGTTTCCTCTCCACAACTAAGGGTCCGTTTGGATATGCTTTCTAAAATTTCTATCTGAAAACAAATTTTTGAAAGTTAAGTTATAAAGTTGTTTTCTGAGTGTAAAATTTTTGAATTTGCGTTTGGTTACTTTTATCTGAAAAATATTTTTATAAAATAAAACTTTCAAATTCTGTTTGGTAAAATATTTTGGGGACATAATTTTTAATAAAGAAAAAAATATAGATTATTTTCAGAATTTTGAATGCCCTGTGTCAATAATTATTTTTGTATCCGACACGGTCACAACAATCCCGAGTCTTGCTATCCTCCCGGAGATCTTCCCGTCTCGGTCGGCGTCAAACACGCCGAAGGTGCCCTTGAGCTCCAACCCCTCGGCGGGGCCCGACCCAATGGCGCCAAGCTCGTGGAGGAGATCTCGTCTTCGGTGAGCGGCTCCGGGCCGAGGCGGAATGGGAGGTTTCGAGTCCATTGTCTTTGTGTTTGACCTTGAAAACCATGGCGGTTGGAGGTGGACACTTGGTCCGCAGCCGGGATGTCGTCGTGGGAGGTGGACACTTGGTTCGCGGCCGGGATGTAGTCGAAGAAGGGGCCCGGATCCGAAGGAGTGGCGGTGCCTCAGGCGTGGGAGGGGCCTGATCCGACGCGTGGGAGGTGGACACTTGGTCCGCGGTCGGGATGTCGTCGGATCCGACGGCGTGGGAGGTGGACTCCGGATCCGACGGAGCGGCGGTCCCAAGAGAAGGACCATGAGCTCGCCGGAGACGTGGAGATTTTTGCGGGTCTTCTCGACCTTGCTGCTGTGAGGAGGACGGTGGAGGGAGGGTTTTGTTTGAGAAAGGAAAGGAGGAGGAGAGAGAAGAAAGGGGAAGTGAGAGTGTGGAAGAGAGAGAAATGTGGAGGAGACCCTGCTCCTCTGAGGGGAGTGTGAGAAATGTTTTTGTGAAAACAACTTTTCCTTGCTCCCAGAAAACAACGTTTAAAAGTAACTTTTGGAAAAAAAATTCAAAAACAAAAAATGTAGTGGTGACAGCCAAACGTAGTTTGAGTACGTTTTGAAGTTTAAACTCAAAACATGACCAAATAAAGGATAACCAAACAGGCCCTAATTCTCCCACGTAAGGAATCTCAATTTTCAGTATTTCTTTTCAAATAGTGACTTGAAATTTGGGAAATTCACAATGTTTACAGATGGATTGCTTTTAGACATTCCCATGTTCTTAAAAATTAAAATCCCTCGTAAACATACTGTTCCAAATTACTATTCTCTGAACCACTTCTCTCATTCCCACGTGAGAAAGGATATCGGAGCTTGAGAAAAGTCAAAAATTCCCATGTTATCTCTTCCATGTCTGCTATTCATGTACATATCAAAAACTTATATTGTTTTAAGAGAAAATTACAAAGAATTTTACCATGATGCCCCTATACCCAGTGATCTTGGCCATGTATACAAATTTATACAAATCTGTATATCTGGGTAGCATTGTGATAATCTAAATATTAGTTCTTTTTATCTACATAAAACATATTTAGATATGTAGATTTTGTCTATTAAAATACAGATATACAAAATAATGACATATATACAGGAACATAGTTTATGCATATAAAAATATTGGATATATAGAAGATTTTAACTTTCTCTATCTATTATGAGAAGGAGAGGGAATAGGGAGTTGGGTTCCTCCTTGAGTTTTGTAAAATTATCGGTGTTCTAAATGGTGGTCGAGGCGGGCGCCTAGGCGGAGCTATACCTGACTAGATGTTTTGGCAAAACAGTTTTGCAAGCATTATATTTATGGGCCAATGGTTCACTTTTACAATACTAAAACTTCATAAATCTTTGCTCTATAACTACAACTTAGTTATGCATAAAACACCCTTAAAATATGCATATTATGCAAAAATATAGTGGTAAAATTGTAAAAAAAAAAGTCCAAAATGTATCGCCGCGCACCTGCCTACCGTCCTTTAGAACCTTGCCGTGGATTGAGGCCGGTTTTCTTCCTCCCCAAATATATGTCCGCTCCCCTAGCCGTTAACCCGAACCGTCTTCGGATATAGATCCTCTCATCTCTAGCTGTGGCCAGACCGATAAGGATAAATGTGGATATCAATCTACCGAGATTAGGTCCTCAAAGTGAGAGCACCTTTAAGATTTGTGCTGTTGGAGAAGGAAGAGGAAAGCATTATTAATAGATCAGATTCGGGAGGTATGGGTGAAGAATAATTATATTATGTAGTACTATATAAATATTTATGTCTTATATTTGGTATATGCATTTCTTAATTACGTGTGATGAAATGCTAACTTGGTATAACAATCTTGTAGTTAGTACATGCAAAATCTTAAGTATGAATATGTGGGTATTAATTTTTATAACTATGATATGGTATATGCAAAATTTAAGTACATATGTATATAGACTAATTCTATATAACTATCTTTTAGTTCGGTATATGCAGATCTTAGAGATGTACGTGGCTAACTAATTCGTTTTGTTTTGTTTTGGAAAAGCTAACCTTACCTTTATTATAGCATTTCTATTATGCACTATATATCACTATAAATAGTTGTTTAAGTATTAATTGCTAACCAAATATTAAGTTAAAGTTCCATGCAGACATACCAAAAAATATTTAGATATACAATGAAGTTATCTAGAAGTACATAATTATTCTCTCAAAAAAGCATACATGATTTCCTTACAGAACTCTGAAGGTTGTAAAATTGTCAGTGGATACAAGGGGTACACTGTTTTTCTTTCCAGAAAATTTTATACTCTGATGCCCTTTTGTCCCATGTGAAGAGAGGCCATGGGCAGAACTGACATTTCTCATGGCTCCATGTCCTTTTTTCACCAAGGCTTTATTTGGTAGGAAGGATGGAAAAGTGGAAGGAAGGAAAAAGAGTATGATGTATTTTCCTTCCACATGGAAAGGAAAGCACATTTCCTTTGTGTTTGGTTGGAAGGATGGAAAATAGAAGAGATGCATTCTCCTTTGTTTGGTATGGAAAGAAAAGTGAAAGGAAAGAAAGTAAAAAAGTATAGATTTTACCAATTCTATCCTCAACTAAAACACTTATTTACCATTTGACTTCATTATTAATTTTTAAAAAATACAATTCATATGGGTTTATAATTGTTAATTAGTATAAGCTTCTACTTTTCCTCCCACTCTTGGAGGGGTTGAATTTCTTTGGTTACGAGGGAAAGCACTTTTTCTTCCTTTTACTTTTCCTTCCATACTAAACAATAGAAAATGAATCATTCCCTCCACTTTTCCCTCTCCATTTTCCTTCCTCCCACTTTTTTCTCCTACCAAACACACCCTAAAAGAGTTTGAGAGAAGATTCTGAATTGATGTAACATGTGAGTGTAATTTAGCCGTAATTAGAGCTGATATCAACAAATTGTCCTTGTAAACTTTATCTAGACTTCAAGTGGGGATATAACGATTCGTCAAGGTTGTCTTTGCTTCAGACGAGATTCGGTAACACATAGGTGCTCCCTCATGAAATATCTTTAATCTTGTCTAGAAAGATGTTTCCGGACTTGTTACACTGTAGTTCTAAGCCAAAATTTAGAATTTATCTTTCAACTCTTTCAGTTTACGGATTGCATGTGTCTCAATTTTGGGTTGAAAATGTTGGTTTAATTTGCAATTATTTGTTAGATACTAGAAGAATTCATGATTTGGAGCTTTCAAATTCAATGGAATATATTGATATCTGTATCAATTAAATAAATCATGGCCAACATAGTAGATTACTGTGGAGGAATGTAGTGCTTTTCAGCTCCTTTCTTGTGATTCATTTTCATCCTGATTAGGGATCTTCCTGTTCTGTAATTACTGTAGATGTCCTGTCATCAATTTACTTGAGCAGTAATTGTGACTGTGGTATCAACTATGTTGAGTCTAAGTCATATATATATATATATATATATATATATATATATATATGAAACATGGTTTTCTAGTTGCCATTAAAAGTCTTATGTTATTTATTTTACCTCTACTAAGGCTGGGCTTGGTGTTGCTTCGGCTTATCAACAAGCATAGGCAAAAGCAGCTTTTGAACGCAGCCTCTCCCCTGTTTTCAAAACCTGCCCAAAAAGCACTAGCTTATCAGACCAAGCTTGGTTCTACCAGACACTTTGTTGCTGCTTTTAACCGAAGAAAAGGCTAGAAAACCTGCACCAGACTAAATTGTTTTAGTTAAATCTTGGAAAACCTTACATAGTAAGGTACATGTGACAACACCTATTGCCTTTTCCTAATTCTTACTTCAACCGTAATTGCTTCCATACTCTCTTCAAACTCCAGGTTAGTGAGCTTTTTCATGCACTAGAGTTTCTAGTGGTGAGAGATAAAAGCTATTATCCAATAGTCAGTAAATTTGCTACTGATTTTGTTCTTCCTAGGTATGTTGATCTTGATTTGTACTCCAGTTTGCAGTAGGATACAACAGAAGAGGCATTGAGGAGACGGAGATGAAGAAATTAAAGTCCCCTGGAGATGATTCCAAGGGATTGGCATTGTTAGACCGGGACCGATGTTTTAAGGTTGTTGCGGGAGCATTTAAAGATGTTGCAAAGAACTCGGTTGTGGATCTAAAATCTCCTGAGGTGATCATTTTTCAGTTTCCATCTATCATTCTTCAGCTTTGTTTGTGCACTTGTCAACTAATAAACCCTACCAATTCAAGCTACAATAACCCCTCTGTGCAACATAATGTCATTTTGCTTTGTGCTATTAATATTTTCAGGTAGCAGTGCTTGTTGAATTACTACCGATTTCAGGGATACCGCGTGAATCCATAGTAGTTGGGGTGTCGATTCTCCCATACGAACTTATCATTACCAAGCCGCGGCTTTGCGTTAAGCCTCTGGTCACGGATACAAAGGCGAACAAAAGAAGGGATTAAGTGTGGCATCTCTGCACCAGGTGACAATGATTGTTTACTTGAACCATTCTATAATGTTCAAATGGAGGTTTTCCTGCTGCCTTATTTCATGAATCATATCTTGGTGCAACAACCAGAACATGAAACTAAGGAAGCTCTTCAGTGATGATGATGGTCATGACCCACTTTTTTTTCCCCCTGTTCCAGTCAGCAAAGTGCAATATCTGAGCTTGGGGACAGAATGGATGATCATAATGGGGACTATTTTGATACTGGCTGCCCCTGTCCTGATGGGACTGCCACTTTCTTGCATTCTTGATAGTGGATTCCATGATGGCTCGTTACTACCATCTGAGGTGGGTCAGCTTAACTTGAAATCTGATACTTTTCAGCTCAGCCATGCACCCTTTTTCTAGCATGACATCAAGACTAGAGCCAAAAATCTCTGTTGTACTAAATTTTGAATCTAAATTTATTCGTCGAAGGGCTACATTTTGTAATGATTGTTGCAAACAGTTATCTATATTTATCTTTTTAATATGATTAGAGAACTATCTTGAGTTCATATTTGGTTCATAGATGTAGAAAGAAGAGAATGAGTGGAAGACAAACAAGGATATTGCTCTGATTAAATGTTGGATCTTTTTGTAGTCATGAACACATTCTCTGAGAGAGAGAGAGAGAGAGAGAGAGAGAGGGGGGGGGGGGGGGGGGGGGGGGGGGGGGTGGTGGGGGGGCTCAATTTTATCCTTAACATTGTTCATGCTCACTGTTCTTGGAAGTTCTTGACCTTAAATATTTGACCTGTAGTTGGCATTACAATGCACCATTTGGTAGTCAGCAGCAGGAGAGATGCTGGGGCAGGAGATGCTGAGGTTTTAATGCACTGGTAAAAATCTTGATGCTACATTGCCCATGAAACTGTTGCCATGATGAGTGAATGCAGACCAAGCATGAGGCTGGTCCACCATGAGAACTGGAGTTCCCATGCTGATTCAATTCCTTGATATTTATGGATCCATGTAGATGCTAGAACTGGGGTTAGGCCTAAACTTACTTGGATTGAGGCTGTAAGAAAGGATATGGTTTCTGTTAATGTTGCAGCAGGAATGGGTTTCGACAGAGCTGTATGTAAGAAAATGATTCAAGTAGCCGACCCCAAAAAGTCCGGATAAGAGATATAGCGTTTGCTGAGGTTAGTAGATTTCCAATTTCAAGTATCATGGAATTATTAAGGAGATATAAGAAGTTGATAGCCAGTCATTTTCTCGGTACAAATGTCAGAATCGACTCGTGGTATCTGGAGCAGTTTTCTCAGCTTGGTCCATCTTATTTAGTTTTTTGTTTTTGTTTTTTGTTTTTTTTAAAGATTTTTTGACTTGCCCTCCACTTTGTTTACCACATTTCACGGTGCATCTTACTGTTTTGCAAAAATGTACAGTCCCCCCCTCCCCCCCCCCCCCCCCCCCCCCCCCCCCCACACCACTTTCCCTCCCCCTCCACTTTGGACGGAATTCGTCAGAAATTGACGGTCAACTGTCATGACCAAAATGTCCCTTCCATTTTCTTCTCCCCCCCCCCGCAGGCAGGATGCCGCCGCCCCCGCCCCCCTTCCCTCTCCTCGCCGTACGCTCCCCCCTCCTCGCCTCCGCCGCCGCTGCTCCTGTCACTGCTTGCCGTCGGAGGAGGAGGAGGGGGTGATGGCGGGGAGGGGGGAGCGGAGGGGGGAGGGAGGGAGGCGGTGGCGGCCGGAAAGCGGAAAGAAGAAAGGGGAAGAAGACGGGAGCATTTTGGTCCCCAAAAAATATTCTTGACGAATTCCGTCCAAAGTGGGGGGGGGGGGGACTGTACATTTTTGCAAAGCAGTGGGATGCACCGTAAAATATGGTAAACAAAGTTGTCACGACCCACACCCTAGAGTAAGGGCACGAGACGTGGGTACGTCCAGCCTACGCCGCAGTGTCGGCGGTAGAACGATGTCCTAGGTCACAACAACTAACAATTGAAGGTAATAGCAGTTATACTCCTCGAATGGGTGTGACATAACAGAAATATAAACTCAACCACAGCTAAGGTAGAACAGGTAAGATAGATTGATAATGAAAGATAAAAATATCCAGAACAGAGAATCACAGAAATACAATCCAGAATTCTAAGTGTCTAAAATAAATACATCTCAGAATATCTCAAAGTCTAGTACAATAATCCCAAAATAGTAAGACAATCCTAAACTAAAGGAGTGTCGTCTACAGCTAATGGATCCTGCTGCTGGTCCAAATCCGGGCACTCATCTAGTGTGGCACCGTAGTAAGTAGGGCAGAACGCCTCAGCCTCGTCCTCTGTAATATTTCAACAGGTCCAGTCAGGACAGGAACGAGCACATATCTCTCAACAGTTCATATCAGGTTAGGAGTATAAATCATTGTAATAGAGTAAAATACAGGAAGTGCTGAATGGAAGTACAAGTAAAACAGGAGATATTTTGTAACTGGAAATAGATACATGATAGTAAAGACTGTAAGCGACTACGTGATTTAGAGTACAATATGGTTATGTAAACGGCTTAGGGGCACATGAATACAAATAAGGAGGCACATTTATACAGCTACTTGGGATAGTGTTCACATAACCAATTCTACTCACCCCGCCCCAATCAGTATACAAGGATCCATTCAAGTTACGTTATAAGCACATGAATACAACTAAGATACGTGAACTCATGTAATGAGTAGTACATGAGGCACGTGAAAGCACATGAGAACATGTAAAAACATGAACTAGTACGAGTACAAGGAGTACCTGATGCACATGATAAAGTACATGAACATGAAATACCCGATGCACCCGTAGAGGGATAACATCTCAGGAAGGGATCCATATAGTACTAATCCGTGAAGATACGTGTCAGCATCATGTAGAGTAATCTAGAGCATGAATATATCCAGACAGGTATGAAAAGATCAGAGAATGTACTCGTCTGTAACCGGTGAATCTGAGAGAATATAGACTGTCCGAGGAGTGGTGTCTGTCTCCTATAGAACAGTACAAGTCACTATGAGTCTACAATGATAATACGATGCAAATTAATGCATTCTACATGAATCTAGGTCAATCTAGGCCAAAGTCAACTCTTGGTCAACTCTGGTCAACCCTAGAAGTCAAACTAGGTCAACCAAGTCTAATCTAGGTCAAACTAGTCTAATATAGGTCTAACCAAACTATTCTAGGTTTTCTAGGCTAATCTAGGCAATACCATGTCAAGTCTACCCATACACACATTGGTATATAGGTAATAATCTAATTAGAGTATATAACCTATAGCCTCTATACCCTATTACCCATATATATAACACCTTATATCTCAGAACATATCCTTATATATATACATTTCACACATTATATATATAACTAATATATATAGGAAATTAATATATCACAAAGCATATATTATATATATACACAAGAAAGGAGTGAAGGGAGACACAAGTGTACTAGTGTATGTGTGTGTGTGAAAGAGGAGTGAAGGTGTGTTCGGAATTCAGAAAACAGTATATCCATATGTGAAAAGTGGATGTGTGCATTAGGTGACAGTAAAGGGAAGGAAAGGAATTCAGTTCACAGCCCAAAACCTTTCCCTTCACAACAGTTGCAACCCAAGTTAACAAGGGAAAGCAAAATCTGGAGCTCAGTTTACATTCTCAGGTTTTGTGAATCATAACAGTTATTAAGAAGAACATTGAAATCAAATATAAGTAAACTCATGAACAGAAATTCATTTCAGTTCAAAATTGGAGGAAAGGAATTCGATTCAAAATGAACCATACACATAGCTAACTAAGGAGAAAATCTCAGTTAATATAATCATGAATCATAACAGTTTTCATTCAATTCAAAAGAAGGGAAATCAGTTAAATGACAGTTCATAAATATGAACTAGCATCTCAGGTTTAGGACATGAATGTAAAGGAAATTAACTTCCAGGTTTCAACAGAGAATCACACAGTTTAACACATTTCAAATATAGAAGATTCAACCTACTTTCATTAACAGTATAAGGAAAGGAAACCAATTCAAAATGAACTATTCTCATAGCTAGTTAAGCATGGTTAACATTCATTTTTTAGTTAACAGTCACTCAATCCAATTTATAGTAAACTATACATAATGCAAAGAGGAAGGATTTCAGTGATTCAAATCAATAAACAAGAACAAGTCCCAGGTTCAATAACTGGGAACACCAATTCATATTAATTCCCATTTTACTAAAGTCCCAAAAGAAACCAATTCAACCAGGGCCAACTTCCCTTCCATTCTCAGGTTTACAACAGAAAACAACATTGAAATCAATGAAAAGGAATCAGTGAACAAATCTAATAATATGGTTTAAGACTACTCTCAAGTTCACATTCGATTAACAGAAACTGGAACAGGGAAAAATCAGTGCTAGAACAATGAACTCAGGTTGTATTTCACTTTTGTATCTAGCTAACAATGAATACAGTTAGAAACTAACTTGAATACTAAATCCCAACTTCATTTCCAGGTTTCAACATAAAACAGGAAACCCATGTATCAACTGTTAACTTGAATTCAACTACCCCACATGCAAATTTCCAAAACACACCATACAATTTCAAATCTCGAAGGAACATTCTTAGCTAACATGGTTTGTAACATGTGGGTATCAAAAACCAATTGAAAAACATATCACAAGAGGGAATTAAAGGGTTTTGAAATGACTGGGATCTATGTATCAGAGCATGTATCAGGATTTTACAGTTCAAATCAAAATCGAGCCAAAACACAACATTAAACCCAAACAATTATGTAAACCTAATATAACTGAGATTAACCATCTTGTTTAGGATCTAACAATCATTAAAACATAGTTTAAAATCATTAAAAACGATTTAAACACAAGAATAAAATCACAGAACACGCACGCACACAGTACACGCACTGTGCACACGTAAATACGTGTCCGACACGACACGAGGACTCGTGAAACTTTACGAGCCTCGTGTCAGTCATTGACACAAGCCCTATGTCAAATTTCAAGGGTCGAAACCCTCTGTGCACAGAGAAATCACACCCGAGCAGCAGGGGAGAAAAACTGCCCGCGCGCGTGGGAGGAAACAGCGTGTCCGCGTGTCTGTGGGGACACGACGCAATGCTAATACGAGCTCAGTGTCCAAGAAATGTACAAGCGAGACAAAAATGGATTTTTCCATTCAAACACAATCACAAAAATCGAACGAAATGCCCTTTGAGGCATTTCGTCGAACACTAACCTAGACACACTGGTACGTGTCCGATACGGACACGAAATGGGTCCAAATTCTAGGGTTAGCCTATCCTACTGTTAGGTTAGGGTTAGGACAACCTAGAAATGATTTTTAACAGAATTTAAAAGCAAAGGAAGGAATTATACCCATAGGTGAACAATGGTTCAAAATCCCCAAATGGGAAGAGCTCCACAAACCACTAAAAGTTCTCCAAATTGTTTCCTCCCTGTAAAAACTCAATACCAACAGCAAGAACGTTGGATTTAGGTTTTATTGCAATTTATTTGAAGGAATTTGGAGAAGAAATGGATTTTCTAGGGATTAACAAAGATGGGGACTCACCTCTTCCAAATGGCAAAGTTTCCTAAAGAGGCAACCCTAATTTTAGGAGCATATAAATAGGGGGGGCTGACCATAGTGGGCTGGTCAGATTTTCTAGGGTTAGGGCTTGGTTCAATGGGTGTGGGCTATGGGCCATTAAGCCTATTAGTCATGAAATGACTTGTGATTTCACAAGCCATTACTTAAACAAACTAGCTCCTATTTTCACCAAACTAATCCCAATGAGTTAATCCTCATCAACTTAAGTCAACCTAGGTTTTCAAATCCTAATCACTTAGTCATGACCTAGGTTAGCCACTAGGTTAGTCTACAAGGTCAACTTAAGCCAAAGTCTCTAAAACACCAAAATCAATTATTCTAAAAATCACTCAAAAATTACATTAATTATAAATAATAATATTAATTCAAATTAAATTCTAAAATTTGAAAATGACCAAAATACCCTCAAGCTAGAAAAGTGGTAGTGACAAATCTACCCCCCTTAAAATAATTTTGTCCTCGAAATTTAAAGGCGAAACTAACTGCTAAGAAGGATAGAAAAGTATACCTCAAGGTCCAAAAAGATAGGGGTACCGCTCGCGCATCTCATCCTCCCGCTCCCAGGTAGACTCTCCTGGAGAATGATGCCTCCATGCGACGCGTACCAAGGGTATCACCTGGTTCCTCAATACCTTCTCTCGGCGATCCAGAATCTCCACAGGCTGCTCTGGATAACTAAGAGTAGGTCCAACCTCAATCTCCGAATGATCGAGCACATGGCTAGGGTCAGCCACGTACCGTCTCAACTGTGATACGTGGAATACGTTGTGGACCCCCACTAGTGCAGGTGGCAAGTCTAGCCTGTATGCCACGTCACCGACTCTCCCGCTGATAACGAAAGGGCCGATGAAGCGCGGGCTAAGCTTCCCACCTCCACCAAAACGTATCGTACCACGAGTCGGAGATATCCGCAGAAAAACCATGTCTCCAACCTAATCACAAGCAAGGTCTCAAGTTACTAAAAATCAAACATGATCAATCAAACAACAAACAAAAATACAACCTACTTCTAATCCTATCTCTAAATCTGTACCTCAAACTCCAGCGGCCTCCGGTGGCTATCGGCCCAGTGCCGATGTCTGTCCTGCGCCACGCGAAGTCTGTCCCTGATGAGCTTCACCTTCTCGGCTGCGTCAACAACCATCTCTGGTCCCAGTAAAGCTCGCTCTCCAACATCATCCCAAGATAGGGGTGTACGACACCTACGCCCGTACAGAGCCTCAAACGGTGACATCTCAATGCTGTCCTGATAACTGTTGTTGTAAGCAAACTCCACCAAATGCAGGTGATCCTCCCAGGAACCTCCAAAATCCAGGACGCACGTCCGCAGCATATCCTCAAGGGTCTGAATAGTCCTCTCTGACTGTCCGTCCGTCTGGGGGTGGTATGCGGTACTAAACTTGAGCTGAGTGCCCAAGCTAGTCTGCAGACTCCTCCAGAAATGGAAAGTAAAGCGACTATCCCGATCTGAGACTATGCTGACGGAAACTCCGTGAATCCTGACTATCTGTCTCATATACAACTCCGCGAGCCTCTCAGTAGACGTACCCACCTTGAATGGCAAGAAGTGGGCCGATTTGGTCAACCTGTTAACGATGACCCAAATCGCATCTTTTCCTCCTGGTGTACGCGGCAACCCTGATACAAAATCCATGGTAATATGTTCCCACTTCCACTCTGGAATGGGCAACGGCTGCAACAATCCTCCGGGCCTCTGCCTCTCTGTCTTGACCTGCTGACAGATCAAGCATCTAGCTACGAAGTTGGACACCTCCCTCTTCATCCCGTACCACCAGACATGCTCTCGCAGATCCCTGTACATCTTGTTGGCACCATGATGTATAGAGTACTGCGATCTGTGAGTCTCCTGCATAATCTGCTCTCTGAGCTCCCCGCTGGGCACACATAACCGGGAACCGTGTCTCAGGGCACCATCCTCTGCAAGTGAGAACTCAGCATCCTCCACTCCTGTACTGATCTGCTCTCGGATACACCGCAGAGCCACATCATCAAACTGTGTCGCCTTGATCCTGTCCATCAAGTCCGACTGTATCTGAAGGCCCTATAACTGCATCTGCACCCCTGGCACAATTACCTCAATCCCAAGGCTCTCCAAATCTGCAAACAGGTGCTGATCCATAGTCAAACACATGGCTGTCGGATACCTACTCAAGGCATCAGCAACCACGTTGGCCTTCCCCGGGTGATACTGAAGTGCGATGTCAAAGTCCTTCATCAACTCAAGCCACCTGCGCTGCCTCATGTTGAGCTCCTTCTGTGTAAACACATATTTCAAGCTCTTGTGATCTGTGAAAATCTCCACCCTCTCGCCATACAGATAGTGCTTCCATAACTTCAAAGCAAAAATCACCGCCGCCAGCTCCAGGTCATGGGTAGGGTAGTTCTTCTCATGGGGACGTAATTGTCTGGAAGCATAGGCAATCACCTTTCCATGCTGCTGCAAGACGCAACCCAGCCCCTTCCCTGAAGCATCACTATAAATAGTGAATCCACCTGATCCTGAAGGCAATGTCAGAATCGGAGCTGTCGTAAGCCGCTTCTTCAACTCATCAAAAGCTGCCTGACACTCCTCTGACCAAACAAACTCAGTATCCTTCCGGGTCAACCGTGTCAACGGCTCTGCAACCCGGGAGAAATCCTGCACAAATCTCCGGTAATATCCTGCCAGCCCTAGGAAACTCCTGATCTCTGCCACTGAAGTCGGCGCTGTCCATGCCTCAACTGCTACAATCTTCTTGGGGTCAACTGAGATACCATCTCCAGTCACCACATGCCCCAAGAAGTCCACCTGGTCCAAGAAAAACTCACACTTAGAGAGTTTCCCATAAAGCTGCTCCCGCCTGAAAGTCTCTAGCACTATCCGCAGATGCTCCTCGTGCTCATCCTCTGTCTTGGAATACACCAAGATATCATTAATGAACACCACCACGAACTTGTCCAAGTACTGGTGGGACACCTTGTTCATTAGATTCATAAACACTGCTGGTGCATTGGTTAGCCCAAACGGCATAACCAAAAACTCAAACTGTCCGTACCGCGTCCTGAAAGCGGTCTTGGGAATATCCTCCCTCTTCACCTTCACCTGGTGATAATCCGACCTCAAATCAATCTTGGAGAACACCCGAGCTCCGCTCAACTGATCAAACAGATCATCGATCCGCGGCGGTGGGTATCTGTTCTTGATTGTCAGGTTGTTAAGTGCCCTGTAGTCGATACACATCCGTACCGACCCATCCTTCTTGGGTACGAAAAGTACCGGTGCACCCCAAGGTGAAGAACTCGAGCGAATGAAGCCCTTGTCCTGCAGCTCATCCACCTGCTTCTTCAGCTCCACTAACTCGCTGTTGTTCACTCGATAGACATGCTGGGAGATCGGTTCCGTGCCGGGAACCAAGTCTATCGAGAACTCTACATCTATGTCCGGTGGAAGCCCTGGCAACTCCTCTGGAAACACGTCCATAAACTCTGCGATCAAGGGATGCGGAGCCACCTGCTCCTCGACTGATGCTCCACAGAAGACTCCACCGTCCTGCTCTGCCTGCCGTCGGGTGTACTCGAACTCTGGCTCTCCTGGCGCCCCGAACAAAACTCTACCCCCACGGCAATCAATGCAGGCGTGGTGTCTACTCAGCCAGTCCATACCTAATACAATGTCGTAGTTCGGTAATGGCATGACTAGTAGACTCACCCCCAACTCTCGGCCTCCCAAAATGACACTCCGCCCTCTGCAAACATCACTCACGAGGATGACCCCACCCCCGGTCGTGATCTTGCAGGTCCTAGGCAATGGTTCAGAAACCAAACTGTGTCTAATAGCATACGATACTGACACAAAGCTGTGGGAAGCCCCGGAATCAAAGAGTGCAAATGCTGGAAGGGAATCTAGGAGAACCGAACCTGCTATCAGCTCTCCGATGGCCTCGACATCCTCAGCTGCCATGGCGAAAGCTCGCCCCTGCTGTCCACCTCGTGCCTGCTGCTGGTGCTGCTGGAACCTCTGCTGCTGGTGCTGCTGGAACCTCTGCTGCTGGGTCGGCAGGGCTGGTCCCCTCTGCTGGCCTGCTGGAGCCTTGGCTCCACCTCCCTGCTGTCCTCGCCCAAAAGCCCCTGGGCAGTCCCTCAACTGGTGATCTCCAGCACCACAAAGTAGGCACTTGCCTAGCTTCTTCCTGCACTCATGGATCATGTGCCCTGGCTTCTTGCAGAAGGCACAAATGACTACCGGACGAGGTGCCTGCTGCCCTCTCTGCTGCTGGTGCTGCTGCACTGGCCTCTGCTGCTGATGCTGCTGTTGATACTGCTGCACTGGCCTCTGCTGCTGCTGCTGCTGGAAGTGAGGCCTCTTGGCCTGCCCCTGACTGCTACTGCCACTCTGGAAGTCACGACCCCTCTTCTGCTTCAGCCCTAGGTCGTCTTCCGCTGCCATGGCCCCAGAAAATATCTCAGCAAAAGTGGCATTCCGGTCGCTCTTAGTCAGCGACCGAATCTCTCTAATCAGACCTCGGCGAAACTTCCTCGCCTTCGTCTTCTCAGTCAAGTCATCAATGAACCAGGCCAATCTGCAGAACTCCCCGGCATACTCAGCCACTGTCTGGTTCCCCTGAACCAGAGCCTCGAACTGTGCCTCGATACCACCCAAGGCAACATCAGGGAAGAACTGCTCCTTAAACAGTTCCTTGAACTGGGCCCAAGTCTGGCCCTCAACTCCTACTCTGGGATCTGCCTGATACCATGCTCGGGCCAAATCCTGCATCTGGCTGCCTACCGCCTCGATCTGGAGTCGAGCTGGTATCTCTGCTAGTCGGAAGATCTCCTCGATGTGCTCTATCCAGTCATCTGCAACATGGATGCCCTCCGTGCCGAAGAACTCCCAAGGGTGCATCTTCTGGAAGTCCTGTATATCCTTCTCCCTCCGACGGGGCTGCTGCTGAGTCCCCTGAGCTGTGATCATCTCCACTGTGGTGCGAACCAGCTGGTGCGCCTCATCGATCCCCTGTCTGAAATCTGTAGTCTGCCTTGTCTGCTGCTGCTGGTGCGACTCCAGAATCCTCTCCACGAAGGAGAAGAGATGGGCAGCATCTACCATCCCCGCAGGCGGAGGCTGCTGCGTGGGAAGGATCTCTGGAATCATAACTGGCCTCCTGACTGCCGGAGGTGCTCCTCCAAAAGTGGCAGAAACTCCCACTCCTGAGGGCTGCACTGGCCCTGTGGCACCGGGAGCTGGCTGCTGGACACGAGAGGTGGCAGACCCCTCTCCAGCCTCTCCCGTCACGGGGCGATGCGATCGCGTCTCAACCATCCTGGAGACACAGATCAAACAAGAAACAATTACTGAGAATGAGTCGAAATAATCAAAGGAGGACAGTTTAAAATTCTAAGGAAGACAATAAGCAGCAAAATAGATATACGGAATCTGATAAGGAGTTTTCCTAGTGTGATTGAGTACCTTCAAAAAAAAAGAAAATGCTAATTTCTACTGCAGGCTGCAGCGATATTCTAGTTCGAATACCACTACACTTATATCCTAGACCTGCATGGGCCACCACTAAAAACGTGTCACGACCCGCACCCTAGAGTAAGGGCACGAGACGTGGGTACGTCCAGCCTACGCCGCAGTGTCGGCGGTAGAACGCTGTCCTAGGTCACAACAACTAACAATTGAAGGTAATAACAGTTATACTCCCCGAATGGGTGTGACATAACAGAAATATAAACTCAACCACAGCTAAGGTAAAACAGGTAAGATAGATTGATAATGAAAGATAAAAATATCCAGAACAGAGAATCACAGAGATACAATCCAGAATTCTAAGTGTCTAAAATAAATACATCTCAGAATATCTCAAAGTCTAGTACAATAATCCCAAAATAGTAAGACAATCCTAAACTAAAGGAGTGTCGTCTACAGCTAATGGATCCTGCTGCTGGTCCAAATCCGGGCACTCATCTAGTGTGGCACCGTAGTAAGTAGGGCAGAACGCCTCAGCCTCATCCTCTGTAATATTTCAACAGGTCCAGTCAGGACAGGAACGAGCACATATCTCTCAACAGTTCATATCAGGTTAGGAGTATAAATTATTGCAATAGAGTAAAATACAGGAAGTGCTGAATGAAAGTACAAGTAAAACAGGAGATATTTTATAACTGGAAATAGATACATGATAGTAAAGACTGTAAGCGACTACGTGATTTAGAGTACAATATGGTTATGTAAACGGCTTAGGGGCACATGAATACAAATAAGGAGGCACATTTATACAGCTACTTGGGATAGTGTTCACATAACCAATTCTACTCACCCCGCCCCAATCAGTACACAAGGATCCATTCAAGTTACGTTATAAGCACATGAATACAATTAAGATACGTGAACTCATGTAATGAGTAGTACATGAGGCACGTGAAAGCACATGAGAACATGTAAAAATATGAACTAGTACGAGTACAAGGAGTACCTGATGCACATGATAAAGTACATGAACATGAAATACCCGATGCACCCGTAGAGGGATAACATCTCAGGAAGGGATCCATATAGTACTAATCCGTGAAGATACGTGTCAGCATCATGTAGAGTAATCTAGAGCATGAATATATCCAGACAGGTATGAAAAGATCAGAGAATGTACTCGCCTGTAACCGGTGAATCTGAGAGAATATAGACTGTCCGAGGAGTGGTGTCTGTCTCCTATAGAACAGTACAAGTCACTATGAGTCTACAATGATAATACGATGCAAATTAATGCATTCTACATGAATCTAGGTCAATCTAGGCCAAAGTCAACTCTTGGTCAACTCTGGTCAACCCTAGAAGTCAAACTAGGTCAACCAAGTCTAATCTAGGTCAAACTAGTCTAATCTAGGTCTAACCAAACTATTCTAGGTTTTTTAGGCTAATCTAGGCAATACCATGTCAAGTCTACCCATACACACATTGGTATATAGGTAATAATCTAATTAGAGTATATAACCTATAGCCTCTATACCCTATTACCCATATATCATAACACCTTATATCTCAGAACATATCCTTATATATATACATTTCACACATTATATATATATAACTAATATATATAGGAAATTAATATATCACAAAGCATATATTATATATATACACAAGAAAGGAGTGAAGGGAGACACAAGTGTACTAGTGTATGTGTGTGTGTGAAAGAGGAGTGAAGGTGTGTTCGGAATTCAGAAAACAGTGTATCCATATGTGAAAAGTGGATGTGTGCATTAGGTGACAGTAAAGGGAAGGAAAGGAATTCAGTTCACAGCCCAAAACCTTTCCCTTCACAACAGTTGCAACCCAAGTTAACAAGGGAAAGCAAAATCTGGAGCTCAGTTTACATTCTCAGGTTTTGTGAATCATAACAGTTATTAAGAAGAACATTGAAATCAAATATAAGTAAACTCATGAACAGAAATTCATTTCAGTTCAAAATTGGAGGAAAGGAATTCGATTCAAAATGAACCATACACATAGCTAACTAAGGAGAAAATCTCAGTTAATATAATCATGAATCATAACAGTTTTCATTCAATTCAAAAGAAGGGAAATCAGTTAAATGACAGTTCATAAATATGAACTAGCATCTCAGGTTTAGGACATGAATGTAAAGGAAATCAACTTCCAGGTTTCAACAGAGAATCACACAGTTTAACACATTTCAAATATAGAAGATTCAACCAACTTTCATTAACAGTATAAGGAAAGGAAACCAATTCAAAATGAACTATTCTCATAGCTAGTTAAGCATGGTTAACATTCATTTTTTGGTTAACAGTCACTCAATCCAATTTATAGTAAACTATACATAATGCAAAGAGGAAGGATTTGAGTGATTCAAATCAATAAACAAGAACAAGTCCCAGGTTCAATAACTGGGAACACCAATTCATATTAATTCCCATTTTACTAAAGTCCCAAAAGAAACCAATTCAACCAGGGCCAACTTCCCTTCCATTCTCAGGTTTACAACAGAAAACAACATTGAAATCAATGAAAAGGAATCAGTGAACAAATCTAATAATATGGTTTAAGACTACTCTCAAGTTCACATTCGATTAACAGAAACTGGAACAGGGAAAAAGCAGTGCTAGAACAATGAACTCAGGTTGTATTTCACTTTAGTATCTAGCTAACAATGAATACAGTTAGAAACTAACTTGAATACTAAATCCCAACTTCATTTCCAGGTTTCAACATAAAACAGGAAACCCATGTATCAACTGTTAACTTGAATTCAACTACCCCACATGCAAATTTCCAAAACACACCATACAATTTCAAATCTCGAAGGAACATTCTTAGCTAACATGGTTTGTAACATGTGGGTATCAAAAACCAATTGAAAAACATATCACAAGAGGGAATTAAAGGGTTTTGAAATGACTGGGATCTATGTATCAGAGCATGTATCAGGATTTTACAGTTCAAATCAAAATCGAGCCAAAACACAACATTAAACCCAAACAATTATGTAAACCTAATATAACTGAGATTAACCATCTTGTTTAGGATCTAACAATCATTAAAACATAGTTTAAAATCATTAAAAACGATTTAAACACAAGAATAAAATCACAGAACACGCACGCACACAGTACACGCACTGTGCACACGTAAATACGTGTCCGACACGACACGAGGACTCATGAAACTTTACGAGCCTCGTGTCAGTCATTGACACAAGCCCTATGTCAAATTTCAAGGGTCGAAACCCTCTGTGCACAGAGAAATCGCACCCGAGCAGCAGGGGAGAAAAACTGCCCGCGCGCGTGGGAGGAAACAGCGTGTCCGCGTGTCTGTGGGGACACGACGCAATGCTAATACGTGCTCAGTGTCCAAGAAATGTACAAGCGAGACAAAAATGGATTTTTCCATTCAAACACAATCACAAAAATCGAACGAAATGCCCTTTGAGGCATTTCGTCGAACACTAACCTAGACACACTGGTACGTGTCCGATACGGACACGAAATGGGTCCAAATTCTAGGGTTAGCCTATCCTACTGTTAGGTTAGGGTTAGGACAACCTAGAAATGATTTTTAACAGAATTTAAAAGCAATGGAAGGAATTATACCTATAGGTGAACAATGGTTCAAAATCCCCAAATGGGAAGAGCTCCACAAACCACCAAAAGTTCTCCAAATTGTTTCCTCCCTGTAAAAACTCAATACCAACAGCAAGAACGTTGGATTTAGGTTCTATTGCAATTTATTTGAAGGAATTTGGAGAAGAAATGGATTTTCTAGGGATTAACAAAGATGGGGACTCACCTCTTCCAAATGGCAAAGTTTCCTAAAGAGGCAACCCTAATTTTAGGAGCATATAAATAGGGGGGGGGGGGGCTGACCATAGTGGGCTGGTCAGATTTTCTAGGGTTAGGGCTTGGTTCAATGGGTGTGGGCTATGGGCCATTAAGCCTATTAGTCATGAATGACTTGTGATTTCACAAGCCATTACTTAAACAAACTAGCTCCTATTTTCACCAAACTAATCCCAATGAGTTAATCCTCATCAACTTAAGTCAACCTAGGTTTTCAAATCCTAATCACTTAGTCATGACCTAGGTTAGCCACTAGGTTAGTCTACAAGGTCAACTTAAGTCAAAGTCTCTAAAACACCAAAATCAATTATTCTAAAAATCACTCAAAAATCACATTAATTATAAATAATAATATTAATTCAAATTAAATTCTAAAATTTGAAAATGACCAAAATACCCTCAAGCTAGAAAAGTGGTAGTGACAAAAGTGGGGGACAAGTCAATTTTTTTTAATACAAATGTCTGTATGGCTGAGAATGACGTGGCAAGTTAAAATAAAGGTATTGTAACTTGGGAACTCAACTCTCTCTCTCTCTCTCTCTCTCTCTATATATATATATATATATATATATATATATATATATATATATATATATATATATATATATATATAGCCCCCTTCTTATACGGGATAAGTTTACGGGATAGAGCAATTTCTTACGGAGAGAAAAGAAACTCAAAATATCTGGTCGAAATATACGTATGTTTCTCTTAAATTTATTTCTCTTTAATATTTAAATCTCTACTTTCTACTCTTAAAAAGAAACATATCTCTATCTTAAAAAATAAGGCTTATCTATCAATTTAGTTTTAAACACAAAGGAATTTATTTATTTTAAAAAATAGAGATAGATAAATTATTCCATTAATTTTTTTAAATAATGATATTTTTTTAAAAAAAGAATCTATCCTTAGAAATAAATATACCTTTAAAAATTATATTTAAAATATTAATTTTAATGTTAATCTTAATATTAATGTTGATATTAATTTTAATTTTTAATTTTTACATTAATTTAAATTTTAATGTTAAAGTTAATTTTAATGTTAATGTTAATGTTAATGTTAATGTTAAAATTAATTTAAATTTAAATTTGTTTTTAAATAAATTTAAATCTAAATCTAATTTAATTTTAATTTTAATGTTAATGTTAAATTTAATTTAATTTAAAGTTGTTTTTGTTTTTAAATAAATTTAAATCTAAATCTAAATTTAAATTCTAATCTTAATTTTAAATTATATTCTTAATCTTAATATTAATCTTAATCTTAATTTTAATATTACATTTTAATGTTAATGTTAATATTAATGTTAATGTTAAATTAAACTTAATGTTAATGTTGAAATTAAAATTAATATCAACAATAAAGTTAGCACCAAAAAACTAACATGAGAAATAATATTAAAATTAACATTAATATTAAGTATATTTTTTAATAACATTTTAAAAAGATATTTACGTTCAAAGATAATTTTTTTTAAAACAAACCATCTCTACTTTAAAAAATTATAAAATCTACTTTTTTATCTCTATTTTTTGAATAAATAAATAAATTTTTCACTATTTAAAAAATAAATAGACTTATCTTTAAGATAGAGATAGGTTCCTTTTTTTAAAGGAGAGATCTAACATTTTTAAAGTGAAAGAAATAAAGAAGAGAACCATACGTATATTTTCTCATCCCGTAAGTTTGTCCCGTAAGTTATTCCCGTAGGAGAAGCTTTCTGTATATATATATATATATATATATATATATATATATATATATATATATTTTTTTTTTTTTTTTTTTTTTTTTTTTTTTTTCCTTGAGTCCCCTATATAGGGGTGATCATTATTCGGTTTCGGACGAGAACCGAATAAGAGATTCGGTTCGGTTTGAAAAAAAAAAAAATCGGTTCGATTTTGAAAATGTGGGGGGAAATTCGAACTCTTTAGCCTAGTGGTATTAGAGCGGACATCCGGAGGTGCCGGCAAGGTTCGAGCCCCCCAATTGTGTGTGTGTGGGATTTCAAAAAAAAAAGTGGGAAAAATGTACATTTTTGCAGTGGGGTGCGCCGTGAATTGCAGTAAACAAAGTGGGGGGCAAGTCAAAAAATTCCAAGAAAATTTTGGATTCCGTTTTGATCAAAAACTGAATAAGATTTATGCAATTATATAATTACCTTCAATTTTATTATTACAAATGTGTTCACAACGATTTTAAATTAATTTCTTTCTTTGGGGAGGGCCACCAGCAGTAGCTTGCTAGTGCGGGCCTTCATGGGTCGCCCTCGCGTGCACTACTGCTTGGGCCTGGCGCACTCACAGTATATATATATATATATATATATATATATATATATATGTTTTAAATCCCAACTATAGTAATTTAATAACTAGCCCAATTTTAGACCCAATTTCAAACATATGAATAATACAGAAAATTTCGTACAAGTTTGAAATTTTTATAGAGGGATGGGACGCCATCTTAGATGGCGCCATAACTGATGGCGTCCAACGTGAGAAAATTTATTTTCCCATCCGTAAATAATTTTAACTCCTTATATACAATTTCTTTTAAAAAATTTTCTTACTAAATTTTTGTTTCTAATTTAAATTAATTTTCAAACTAATGTCTAAAGATATATTTTTTCTTTCTAATATTAGATTTGAAAAAAAAGTCTAAGAAATTATCTTTAAAGATTTTAAATTTTAATTATCTACGATTTCAAAGTATATCCAAGATTTGAGAAATTATTTTTTAAGATTTTAAATTATTTTTTAAACTTATCTCTAAGATGTTTTTCCAATATTAGATTTAAACAAATATCTAAGATTTGAAAAAAAGAAAGAAAGAAAGAAATTGGGCTCAGATGGCACCAGAAACATGAAATTTTTTATTGAGCCTCATCTTAGATGGCGTAAGAGTCGAGAATTTAGCTTCCAGACTCCTTGAACCACGTGAGACGCCATCTAAGATAGCGTCAGACCCTATGTTGGTGTTGGACTCCATCTAAGATGGCGTCCTATCTCTCTCTGTGTAAATATTTTAAACTCTTACTCTTGTGCGTAAATACAACTAATTTCATTATGTGAAATTGTCTTGTATAAAAACTATATATTTTAATATAATTTAACAACAACTTTAACTTTTGGGTCCAAACCATTAAACAATAAAAACAGCCCAAATGAACAAACCAATTATCTTATGGCTAATTTTGGTTTAGAAGTTCGGTTTATTGAATTTTGACTATTTCCGTTCGATTGAAACCGAATAAAGGAACCTACTGCTATTAGTGAAGTTATTTTGTGTTCTGCCACACATGGCTACCTGGTGTGTACCTGTAATTGAGTTTTCGATGCATCTGGCGGATTGGCAGTCATGTGCGGCTGGATCACATAATAACTTAAAACACCAAACTAGTATCTTAAAAATTAGGAGAATAGATACCAACATCTTGCATGGACATCAACATGTAATTTACTGAAAAATCAACAAGTTGACTCAAGCTTTCAACAACAAATGTTAGTAACCCTTGGCCAGACTAAAATTCATAGCTACATTGTCATGAAGGCCTTCTCTACATAGTTAATTAGATGCCATGGATAAACAGAAAGAGACTTGAACAAAAATCCTAAAATCCTCAAAAGAACAACAAGGTTAGGTACACACAAAGGGCCCTGCCACTCTCAATCAAGAACCGCTTGTGAACATACAAAGATCCAGATTAATTCCTTCTTCAACAGAATCATCCGAGAACTCGTTCAAATTTATCCTTGGTAATGAGCTCGAAATGCCACTGCTTCCACTTGCTGAAGATGCACTACTCTTATGTTGTTCAGGACCAAATGTCAGTGATAAGGAGAGAGAACAGTCATCGGCTTCCTCTCTTCCCTCAGTTTCGGATGCCAGCTTCCTCATTTGTGGCAGATACCGACGATCATCAGGTTTCTTGATCTGTAAATCAATATGTATACATACATTCATGAATGATTCCTGATATTTCTATCTTTATGAGTTATACATATATGTATCTCTTGTTATACCTGCTAATCAAAAAGTTCTATGTTAATATCCATACACTAACGAATGATGCATGATATATCTAACTAATAAAGATGAGTTATATATAGTTCCCCATTTACATTAATACACAGGTAAGCCATTTAGAGTTCTACAATGATAGAATACCAGTTATTTCAAGTGTTTAAACTGAAGTATATATGTAATCGGAACTAAGTCTTAATAAGTGATGCATACATAAAACAAAATTTTCAAGTTTAAAAATTTTCCTCTCTTTTTTCCAACATGTTTGCATAGATAGGATGCTAAGTTATGCCAGATTGCAGCAACTGAGTCCTCCTTATCTTGTTAATTAATTATGATCTTATTTTAAGCTAATACCGAAACAATAGCAACAATTTCTTCCTATTCAATTCCTTCGAACCATCATAACATTCTTACATGTCAGTGATGCTTGACTTGTTAATCTACTTGACATCTTCTATCGTCTTTTAACAACCTTTCATATCTTGTGTTAAGCTCTACATGTCAACACTCTTGGCATGTTGCAAATGCCTCCAATGAGGTCATACAAATACATTACGCATTTAATTCATAAGGGCTAGCCATTATCTATACTACTATATAACAGAAAAAGTTGGGCTTCACAGTAAAAATTTTCTTTTCCAAATATGCCTTTGCTCAAGATTTACTAATAAAAATGGTCATTAAGATTAAGAGGGACGGCTAGGTAATTTAGAATCTACAGTACTAATTATGTGTCGAGTGTTGAGAAGAAACACGATGTTATTATTTCAAATTGCACGTCATTTATGTTTAAATGAGTCCAAGCAATAAAGTCTGCACGCTATGAAGTTCTTCCTATAACTCTCCACGTCCCTATGGCAATAAAGTATCCTAGGCTTACCATTTTTCAAAGGCTATGCATATTTTGCTAGTGCGCTTAATACGAGACATAACCTTTTGTTTCGGCTAAGGTCTTCTAATTATGTGCTTAATTCATCAAACTACAATCAATTTGATCAAGAATGGAGGGGTCACCTCAAAATGGTTAGATTCTTCTTCAACCATGAGAGGAAATGCATGGTCTTTGGATGGAGGACCAGCCCCCACAGCACCATCAGAACTGTAGAACATTTGGATGCTTGTATCATACATTCTTTGGCTGCATTGCCAGACTACACTGTTGGGTGTGCTTGGTGTCTTCACTTGATGCTTCTGCTGCCTGCATTGATTAAAGTAAGAGAGTGTGTGTGTGTGTGTGTGTGTGTGCATGTATGTACAAAATGAGATCAAGAGCAAGAAATATTGAAAGTTGGCACAGAGAGTACTATATATGGTGTGCTGCTGTGGAGTGAGTGAGTGTGAGAAATAAAGCAAAACCTTTTCAAAGGGGGAGAGTACAGATACTGTGAGGAAGGGTTTGGAGGGGGGAGGAAAAAACCATCCTCCTCATCATCATTATCACCATCTTGCAGCAGCTGGCCAACAGAGCTACCATTGTCTTGGTATGCTTGGAGCCTAGCTCCTTCTGTGTGCTGTAAATCTGATGGAAATTCATGGAGTCAAAGACTACAATCAAGATGTCTACTATATGACTTGCAAAAAAAGGAAAAGAAAAAAAATGATATTAATCACAATTCCCCCTCTTCTCAAAATCACATCTTTTGCATTTGACAAAGAAGGAATTACACGACAACGTGTGTTATGTAAGGATATAGAGATCCGACAATGTTTTAAGCTCTGTATGTTGGATACCTAGATAATGCAATTCTTCCCATTTACCCCTTTTTGGCACCGGCAGTTAAAGTATCACACATGATTAGACTCTAGCCGAGGCGTCCGAATTAGACGCTACCCAGTATTCTAAAAAAACAAAGAAAAAGGAAAAAGAAAATATATCGCATTAAAAACACATAACACAACCCTCCTCCTTTTATCCGTGCTTGGAATCGAAACGAAGGTGAAAATAAATCCATTTGCTTGGAAACCTCCAGTTAAATTATGACACATTTATTAAACTCTAGCAAGGGCTCTAGTTGATATTCTAAAAAAAATATATATATATATATAACACATTAAGCACACTTAACACAACCATACTCCTTTATCAGTGCTTGGAACCGATAATGAAAATATAACACATTAAGCACAACAAAGGCAGAGTCTCATACAAGAAATTCCTATATATGAAAATATTGATTTCTTTAAGAGTTCAAAAGTACTGTTTGTTTGGTAATATTTCTCAAATTTTTAATTTTACATACAGGAGAGGGGCACCAGAGCTAAAATAAACAGCAAAGATGTGAGTTTGGTAATATTCCTCAAATGGTTGGAAAAAAAATTAATTAAATTAATGTGATTCAAGTCATGGTGTCTGTCAGTTGTCAGCCCCCAGTTTGTTTTTTTCCTATCAAAATTGTTGAGGCTCTGTTGCTAGTAGTGGTCATATATATGCAAGTTTTAGTAGACCACTAAATAAACACACCAATTCAATATTGACAGGAATTAAATGTTTCACAATAAAAAAAAACTGGCCTTGTGGTTGGAGAGAGAAGTTACTAAAAAATTAATGCCCACCATTTAAAACTAAATATATTTTTGAAATCATCTCTTTGTCACTTCTTTCTTAACAAACAAGTGAAGGAAAAAAAAACTATCAATGAATCAAAGATTAAAATACACCACACTTGAAAAATATACCCTTAATGACCAAATATTTTTTCTTAAAAAACATATGAAAATTTCATTTATATTCCACATACCTGGTCTAGTCATGTCATTCTTCATGCTCCTATACATCTGCACTACAACCATCACCATTATTTCATTCACAAAAAGAACATAAATATGAGGAAAACTAAGAAGTAAAAAAATTCAAGAACCTGAAGATGACTCTTGACATGTGTTATGGTGAGCCCCTGTCTGTTCATGAGCTGAAGAACAAGCTTTGGTGTAGCCTCTACAAACACATACATATGAAGAAAACATAAATCTAAGTTAATTTACTCATGCATGAATAATTTAAAAAAGAAAAGTAAAAGTTTGTGAAAAAGAAAATAGAAAGGCAACCAACTTTGTTGTCCACCAAGCTTGTCAATGGCCTTTACAAAGCACCTGTGGAGCTCAGGGGTCCATCTCAGCCTTGGGACCTTTGATCTCTTGTACTGCCTCACACTTCCACCATTCCTCCCACAGCTCCCCATTTCTTCTTCTTCTTCCTCCTCCTCCTTTCTTTCTTTATGTTCAAGCTCGTTCTTATATATAGTGATTGCTAACACAAACCTCTACGTGGACTCGAGCAAGTAAACTAAGTATACAGCTAGAGCTAGCTTATGTGTGTGTGTGTAACAATTCAAATACTACAAAAAAAACTTTCCTCTGAAAATAATTACATGGACACAGGCTTTTGACCCCACTCCACTCCAACAAGAGAGAGAGAGAGAGAGAGAGAGAGAGAGAGAGAGAGAGAGAGTCCATACTGCAAAGCTACGTACAATGACAACAAGCAAAAGAAAACGGCTATAGAATCTCTGCACACACGATTTTCTTGCTGACCATATATAGAATCTCCACAAATTATTATCAAATCTTTGTTAAGTAATTTACACACACACATATATACACACACACATACATATATATATATATATATATATATATATATATATATATATATATATATAAAAGAGGAGATGTGTTTTCAAGATGGAAGCACTTAAATATTTGGATCAAGTGCATGGTCAATCAAGCAAATTGTTGATGTTTTCACACATCTAGACCTTTCATATTAAGACCTATATGCACTGTGCATTCTATATTATAATAGATTTTGTTGACTTGTGCCTCCGCGAATGTATATTTTAGATGAGTGTTTCCGTCAGCGCATTTATCAGTATATTTTTTAAACTATATTTTGATAAATACAAAATATATATTAATAAATATGTTGGTAAAAATAACAATAATATAATACATATTTATTAATGTGTTAGCATATGCTATTATTAACAAAATTCTATTATAATGTACATCTCATTGATTTGTTAACTAATGTTACATTAGAGAAGTTTGATTCTTGGGCTCTAGACCTGTCTATTTTTATTTTTTACAACATATTTGGAGAGAGAGAGAGAAGAGAGAGAGAGAGAGAGAGAGAGAGAGAGAGTTAAAGCAGTGTTAGGAAGGTGCAGTAGGTGGCTGGCCTGGCAGTGGAAGGGGGTCTCTGAAAATTCCTCCTGCCTCACCCATGCAGAATGAGGCAGGGGCTGCAATAAAGGCTGTGGAGAGAGAGAGAGAGGAGAGAGAGAGAGAGAGAGAGAGGTTGGCTACTTTTTAGCATAGTAGAGGGCTTGGACTTTCTTTCTGTTCTTGGGAGGGTGGTAGCCTAACTTTGTGGCTGCCAACAGGGAGAAAAGCCTAAGAATATTGATAAAGGGGCAAAGAATAATTTAGGAGGGTTGGACTTGGACCTATATACCCTCTAGTCCCCTGCCCTACAACATAAAGGGCTCCCTTGGAACAGTGGTGTAGATCAATTCTACTGTTCCTTACTAGATCATAGGAATTTGACTAGCTAATTAGATTTTTTTTTTTTAATGAACGAAAATACAGAAATGTCTGCTAAATCGAAAGGGACCGTGTACCGCACTGACGTAGCGGTCTTCCATTGGCTTCAGTATGTAGAAATTGATTGATATGTTTATTGATAATCTCATAGGCTTTATATAGCCTTTACATCATGGAATATCCAATGGAATATCCTGTGGCATATTCTGGCATCCCAAATATGTTCTCAGGATATTCCCATATTAAATATAGCATATTCTTTTACTAAATATATCAACACTCCCCCTCAAGATGGACGAAAGATGTTCACTAAGCCCATCTTGTCACATCCTCTCATCATGCTGATAGAGCTAAGCCCCTTGGTCAGTCCGTCTGCTACCTGATCTTTGGTTGGAACGTAGCCCAGCTCTAGTAGTCCTTTATCAAGCTTTTCTTTGATGAAGAATCTGTCAATCTCGATATGCTTGGTCCTGTCATGCTGCACTGGATTGTTGGCAATACTAATAGCTGACTGGTTGTCACATCATAGCTTCATCTTGCTCCCTGATCCAGCTTTAGCTCCGTCAGCATATTCTTCAACCACAATAGCTCTGTGACTCCCAAGGTCATAGCTCTATACTCTGCTTCAGCTGTTGATCTAGCCACCACTGACTGTTTCTTACTCCTCCAAAAGACCAAGTTGCCTCCTACAAATATGCAGTACCCCGATGTGGATCTCCTGTCGTCAGCACAGCTAGTCCAGTCAGAATCACAATAGCCCTCGATGCTCACGTGATTATTTTTTCTAAAAATCAGTCCCTTCCCGGGGGCTCCCTTTAAGTACCTCAGAATCTGGTACACTGCGTCCATATGACCCTTCCGGTGGTCATGCATGTAGCGGCTCACTACGCTGACCGCAAAGCTGATATCAGGTCGAATGTGGCTCAAGTAGATCAACTTGTCCACCAATCTCTGATATCTATCCCGGTCAACTAGTTCTCCAGCTTCAGCATCCAGTTTGAACTTCTGGTCTATCGGTGTCGTAGCTGGTTTGCATCACATTATCCATGTTTCCGTAAGCGGGTCCAATGCGTACTTCCTTTGAGAAAGAACAATTTCCTCTGTATCTCGAGCAATCTCAATCCCAAGGAAGTATCGAAGAGGGCCAAGATCCTTCACCTCGAACTCCTTGCCAAGCTTTCCTTCGAGTTGGGTGATCTCCTGCTCATCATCGCCTGTGATAATCATATCATCTACATATACAGCAAGCATAGTGATGTGGCCTCCACTTCGTCTGAAGAAGACAGTATGATCAGCATTGATCTGCTGATATTCCATCCCTATCATTGCTCTCCTTAACCTGTCAAACCATGCTCGAGGAGACTGCTTCAGTCCATAGAGGGACTTCTTCAATATGCAGACCTTGCCTTCTGTCTGTTTGGTGCCGAATCCTGGTGGTATCTCCATGTACACCTCCTCCACTAGATCCCCATGAAAAAATGCATTCTTCACATCCATTTGGTGTAGCTTTCACGCTCCATTGGCTGCCAGGGAGATCAAGGTCCTGACAGTGTTTATCTTCGCCACTGGTGCAAAGGTCTCGTCATAGTCGATGCCGTACGTCTGACTGTATCCTTTTGCCACCAGTCGAGCTTTATAGCGCTCAACCTGTCCTGCTTCACAGTGGAAACCCATTTGCATCCGACTGCTCTTTTCCCTTATGGCAGGCTCACCAGCTCCCAAGTATGGTTCTTCTCAAGAGCTTCCAACTCCTCGTGCATCGTCGCTTTCCACTTTGGATCGTTCTTGGCAACCTGCCAATTGTTAGGTACAGTAATACTATCCAAAGATGCTATAAATGCTCCATGAGAAGAAGAGATATGATCATAAGAAACAAACTTAGCAAGATCCCAACCATATCTGTCTGGAGGATTTCCCGTATTACTGCGAGTAGTCCTTCATATAGATAGTTGTGTGGAAGAAGTAGGAGGAATGATATCACCTGAGGAGTATGGTGCTGTAGATGAGGAGGATGGTGGTGTAGGTGTCTCAGGAGAAGGGACAGACGCAGGCAAGGGACTTAGCACTAGCACTGTGGGTACTGGTCCTGCAGTTTGCTTCTCTCTCCTGCTGTAGGTAAGTAACTCCCCTGAGCCGTAGGCCTAACACTTCTCATCTTCTTCCCCTGTTTCGCTTCACCTTCATGTTCCTCCTCAACCATGTCTCTATGCCAAACTTCTAAATCAGTTACCACCAAGTCTATCTCCCCCTCTCGCCTTATACTGGTAGTATTAGGCGTGTTGTGCGAAGTTTCCTCCTACGGTAATATGGCTCATGCTTCCGGAAAGTGGACATCCATACTAACAAATTTCTTCTTTTCTACTGGGCTTCAGCATATATACCCCTTCTGAGTTGCTGAGTAACCCACGAAGATGCACTTGACCGCTCTAGGATCAAGTTTTCCAACTGATGGTCTGTTGTCCTTCACAAAACACACACACCCGAACACTTTCAGTAGAAGTATCCCACTATTATTGCCTTGTAATACTTCACATGGAGACTTACATCCCAGGACTTTTGAAGGCATCCTGTTGATAAGTTGAGCTGCTGTCAATACTGCATGCCCCCATAGATTTTGTGGGACATTCATGTCGATCATCATACTTCTTGCGGTCTCCAGAAGGTGTCGGTTCTTCATTTCTGCTACTCTATTTTGTGCTGGTGTGTATGCACAAGTGGTCTTATGTTGTATGCCGTGTGCTGACAAGTACTCTACAAGCGTCTTTTTGGTATACTCCGTGCCATTGTCAGACCTCAGTACCTTCACCACTGTATTGTATCGAGTCTGGACATGCTTATGAAAGTCTCGAAAACAAGCAAATACATCACTCTTGTTTTTCATCAAATACAGCCAGGTGACACGAGATGCACAATCAATAAAGGAAACAAAGTACTTATACCCATTCATAGTGTTAGTAGCACATGGACCCCAAACATCAGAATGTACTACCTCAAAAGCAAAAGAGCTCTTATGACCAGTACCAACATATGAGCTTCTAGTAAGTTTCCCTAACTCGCATGTATCATATACTAACTTCTGTTTATTTGATTTTGCATACATCTCTGGATACAACTTACTTAGAGTATCAAATGAAGAATGTCCCATCCTCCTATGATGAAGTATCAATGTATCTTCACACTACTAAAATAAGGTAAATTAGCGACGTCAGGATACGTCGCTAATTAAGGAAAATATGTCGCTAATCGTAATTAGCGACGACTTTAGCGACGAAACATGAAGGTCGCGAAAAAGCTAGTCGCAGATGACAAATTCGTCGCCCTTCGTCGTTGTTTGCGACGTGACCACAATGTCGCTGGGTCGTTGCAAGATTAGCGACGGAGGGCGACGAAATTATACGTCGCCAAATTAGCGACGTAGTACGACTACTTAGCGACGTTATTTCTTTTTATGTGATGACATGGCATGCCTGCCACGTCGGCAGTGTAGCGACGTACAGCGACCAAATTAGCGACGTCAGGATTCTACCACGTCAGCTTCTGAGCGACGGAAAGCGACGTAACGGCGCTAATTAGCGACGTCAGGATACGTCGCTATACGTCGCAGATCATTGCTATACATCGCAGATATTATAAAAAAAATTTAAAAAAATATAATGTGTATTTTTGTTATGCCGTGTGTCTGTGTTTACAGTGTGTGTGAAGTGCAGTGTTCGAACCATCGACAGTTTCGCTTACTGTTCTATGTTTTATCTTGGATAGAAAGAGCAACAGTTCAGGGTACACTTCTCAGAGCTTCCTCTTCACGTCCTTCACCTTCTCGGGATCCTTTACGACGTCCCAAGAAAGTGAAGGATGTGAAAAATGAAGCTCTCAGAAGTACACCCTGAACTGTTGCTCTTTCTGTCCAAGATAAAACATACAACATTAATCGAAACTATCGATGGTTCCGAATACTGCATTTCACATACACTGTAAACACAAACACACATCATCACAAAAATACACATTATATTTTTTTAAAATTTGGGCAGCACCTCCTTTGTATATCAGATCATCGCTTATAATCCAGCATAAATATATTTGTCATCCCCGTCGCAGATATCATCATAATTAACAGTCTTCCATCATAACAGTCTACAACTAATAGATGAATAACAGTCTTCCATCATAACAGTCTCCCATCATAACTGTCTACAATTAAACATCATACATGTACTCAATAAAAATACCAACAAAGTAAATATCACAAACATACATGTCCAACAAACATACATGTCCAACAAACATACATGTCCAACAGAGTCAAATAAGAATGAAAATCAGTGTACCAATGATCAATGGGCCCATAGGGCCAATACATACAAAGCTGATAAAAAATCTACTGGATCACTGAGGACCCCTGCTGCGCATCTGAGATAGCATGTACTCATATTGCTCCTGTGTGAGCTGCACCATAGGGGCAGTAGGAGGCAGTGCAACGTCTGGAGTCGGCGCCGTCGATGGACCGGGAGGACGTATCTGCTCCAGCTCTCGCAGTCGCTCAGCATGCGCAGCAAGGGTACTCACCATCCTCTGAGAACTCTCCTCAATCGAAGTATGTATCTGAGTGAGTGAGGCAGACATGGTCCTCTGCGATCCCTTCAGCTCGACCTGTCTACGCTCTGTGCGCTCCGTAGACTCGGTGAGCGTGTGCAAGCTGGTAGCTGTAGCCTGCTGCAGACTCATCAGCTCCTGTATACTACGATCGACCGCATCAAATCGTCCGGTGATCATCGGATCGTCGGATCGTCGCTCTGCGGTATGGTGATCAGAAATCTGCTGCTGCAACACGCGACGCAGCTCGTCGATCTGACGACCAATATCCTGAGCTCGTGATGACACTTGTGAAGCTGGAGATTGCGCACTGACAGAGGGGGCCCGGGATGATCTTTTGGCAGAAATTGCCGATGACAATCAAAGAAGCATGGTTTTCCTCCGTGTTTCAAGCGAAAAGCCTTAGTACGGTCCATGCAATACGGACATGAGAGACGGCCATGAGTGCTCCATCCAGATAACATTCCATAGGTCGAAAAGTCGTTGATGGTCCACATAAGGGTTGCCTTCATCTAAAAATTCTGCTTTCTGGAAACATCGTACGTGTTAGCGCCTACTTCCCATAACTGATTCAACTCATCTATCAAAGGCTGTAAGTACACATCAATGTTCCTCTTGGAATTGTTCGAACCAGGAATTATAACGGTTAGAAACATATACTGAGTCTTCATGCACATCCAAGACGGTAGGTTATACGGAGCGACAATCACAGGCCAGCACGAATACTGGGATCCCGAAAGACCAAAAGGAGTAAAACCATCAGAAGATAGCCCCAACCTGATATTACGCGGATCTGAAGCAAAATCAGGATACACTAGATCAAAGTGCTTACACGCTTCTCCATCGGATGGGTGATCCAATACTCCTTCAATCTGTTTTCGCATGTGCCAACTCATATTTTCGGCCATCTCTTTCACCATAAATAATCTTTGCAACCGCGGCGTTAAAGGCAAGTAGTGCATTGAATCGGTCGGTCTTCTTGTACCGGTAGACCTTCCTGTACTAGTTGTCTTATAGCGATCAGCACCACAAAATCTGCACACATATGCGTCCTTGTCGTCTTTGTAGTACAACATGCACCCATTGCGACAAGAATCGATTTTTTCGTATCCCATCCAGAGCGATCTCACCATCCTCTTAGACCGATAGAAGTCTTTAGGTAACTTAGCACCCGCCGGCAAGATCTCTATAATCAACTCCAACTCTCGGTTGTAGCATTCTTGCGACATGTTAAAATCTGACTTAATGCTCAACAGTCTTGTAACCACCTCCAACGGTGAATAATCCTCACAATCAGGATACAATGGAGTCCTTGTATTCTCCAGCAACTCCATGAACTTTGCAGCATCGACATTCGGTGCCTCCTCAGCTGCATTATGAACAAAACTAGGCCCCGCAGCGTCGAGAACCATGTTCATGCACCCGTCGTCGTATGCATGATTATCTGAAACAAAATTAGGTCCCGCATGCATATACGGCTCAACACAAGGCTCCGGCTCTGATGCTAAAGACACAAGTTCTCCGTGTGCGGTCCGCTGATAGTAATTAGGCATGAAATCTCTCGAGTACAAATGATATGTCACTTCCACTTCTGGATAATATTTCACGTTATGACATTTCACACACGGACACTTAATTTTGGTGTCGTCCATGTACTGAGGGAACGTCTTAGAAAACTGCAGGAACTGCTCTACTCCCGCTATGTATTCATCCTGCACACCGCACATATCATCAGGACGACGATTGTACATCCATGAACGACACCGCAAGTAGTAATTCATATCCATTTGAAAATAATTCTGCAGAGATGGACACACAATTATTCAATAGGCACAAATTCGTATCATAAATACCTACACTAGTATTATAACTTGATATCTAAGTTCCAAAATCCTACCAAACTTGCATTAAGAAATCACCACTTAACCTATTATCTATATATCCTTGTCTACCTTGTATCTCACTTAATAATGTGTGTGTGTGTGTTTTGCACTCTAAGTATTTATTATAATGAGTAGTGTATCTTTATAATTTGAGTAATGAATTCTGTTGGATAACCTGAACAATGAAATTGTATCTCATATATATTGCTACATGGGGGTATGTAACCCATAGGTAGCTTGATACTTACCTAATATCCAATCCTTAGACTACGGTAATAACCCATACCTTAGCTACTAGTAGGTAATACTCACTATATTATTACCTTATCATATACTATCTATTATAGTATCTTATACTCATCTGCAACCCAGGCCAAACCATATTGCATAGCTGTACATGCTAAGGCAATATGCCATTGCATTGCCTGTAGGCAAGTGCCTGAGCCAAAGTTAAGACATGTTATATTGCAACCCAGGCCAAACCAAGCACTTCCCTGCCTATACATCTCCTGTTAGGAACACCCCCAGTTTAATCCAAGGCTGAACCTCACTCCTCTTCTTATACAGATCCCTTATATACAATTTAAATCCTTAACTAACTCATATACATTTACATTTACATGTATATATATATATATATATATATATATATATATATATATATATATATATATATATATATATATATATATATACATATACATTTACATTTACATGTATATATATATATATATATATATATATATATATATATATATAATATATATATATATATATATATATATATATATATATATATATATATATCTTGCCTTCAAGATACCAACTCTCCTCTCTCACTCTATTATCTATTTTTGAGTCACTCTTAGAAAACCAACCTGTCCTACTCTCTTGCCTATCCCCTCTCACTGGACACATCTGACACAAGGAGCCTCACATAGGCTCATACAACCTCTGATATTGAGTTACTGACCTCTAACACATGTATCCTAACTGTTACTCTCATGTCCTGCTAATTTTTGACACTAACACATACTGACCTCACTCAAACTCTCATAATAATTTTCTGCAGTACAAAACTGACACCACTATGCAACACACATTCCTAATGCATGGACTTAATTAATCTCACTCTCTGATACCCTCTACCAAAGCCACTAATACTCAACTCTACAGGAATACTGATACTTTAGTATCTCTAAGACACACAAACACTCACTGATACAAGCTCCTAACTATCCAACGGGGTCACTTCACTCCATGTCCTACATAGGACAGATAACCTTCCTTCACGGTCATTGATAGCCACATAGGCCAACTTGCATAGGCTCTAACATAGGTCCAACAGTGGCATGTTCACCCTCTTCTCTACTTCATTTTCACTAGCGGAGAACCGAAGCACGCGTAGTTCGAATCTAGGCCGTATCCCCGGTGATGCGGCAGGCAGTAGATAATGTTCGAGAGGACGTAGCCCATGAAATATACGCCGACGGAAGGGTGAGGCGGCGGCGGCGGGTAGGGGGAGGGAAAGGGAAGTGGGTGCGAGGAAGAGGGAGGGTTATAAATGTCCGTGTCCGTGTCCGTGTCCGTGTCCGTGTCTGTGTCTAGATAGCTAGGGCTAGGGTTAGGGTTTACCTGAAGAGGGCGGCCCGGTCGGAGGAGGGAGGCGGCGAGGAGGGGGGCTTCGTCGTCGGAGGGAGGCGGCGAGGAGGGGGGCTTCGTCGTCGGAGGAGGCTGCTGTCGTCGGAGAGAGAAAAGGGGGAAATGAAAGTATTTTTGGGAGAGAGAAGGAGGAAATGAAAGTTTCGAACGGGATATATTAAAACATTAGCGACGTCTGCTTTTGACGTCGCTGAACGTCGCTATGTAGCGATATAACTTAAGTTACGTCGCTAAATGTCGCTATTCAGCGACGTACTTTATCTCATGTCGCGGAACGTCGCTATTCAGCGACGTTTTGCGATGTCTATCAAAAGGAGTCGCTATATTCATATTTAGCGACATTATTTTATTCCGTCGCTATATTACGTCGCTAATAGAGCAGATTTTAGTAGTGTCAGTCCTCTGCTGCAGCTCTCCCATTCCAGCCTTCTCTACCATAGATACCAATGCTGAGTCCAGTCCTTCTCGATCAAGGTACCATAGTCGCTCATGCCAGGTGCCAGTCCCAATTCTTCATTCCGTCCCTTTCTTCTGGAAGATCACCTTAGGAATATCAAAAGAAACAATGCATTTCAGTTGGAAAATTATAGAACTAATCGACAAGAGACTGACTGAAAAGGATGAAACATGTAACACATTGGATAATCTTACTGAACCTGTACAATTAACAGTACCCTTACCGACCACTGGTTGGAAAGTGCCATCTGCAGTCTGAATGGTGTTTGCTAATGCTAGGTGAGTGTATGAAGAAAACACACTAGCGTTTTCGGTCACATGCTGAGGTGCTCCTGAGTCGATAATCAAGTCTGACGTTTTAAGGGAAGACATAGATGCAAGAGCGAGTGACTCGTCAGTACCTTCTGATGGGTGGGCATACATAGCGGTGTTGCCTCCAACGAAGAAGAGGGTAGATGTCTCTCCTTCGGTGGACGCTCTCTGCTTCCTCTCCAGCAGGTCCAGTAGTGCCTGATCCTCCTCAGTAAAGGTGCCACCAGCTCCTCCATTACCTTCTGCTACCAGCAGGTTTACCCGATAACCTCCTCGGTCGCCTCGTCGGCCTCCTCGACTACGACCACGTCCACCATATCCTCGTCAACGTCCACGTCCACCACCTGAGTCTCCCTCCTTAGGTGGTTTGGTACAAGCATATCGATGATGGCCTATCTCTCCGCAGTTGTAGCACTGCCGATTGTGTTGCCAGAGCTCTCCCTTGGGTCCTGTATCGCCCGAGCTAGTAACCACTAGTGCTGACTTTGCTTCGGGGGGGGCCACTTGTTCCCGCCTGTAGTCTGATGAGCGTCTCCTCCTGGATCATGGCTGAGATAGCCTCCTCGATACTAGGAATCTATGGTTGTACGAGGAGTAAGGCTATCCTCTGTGCGAATGCAGTATTCAGCCCTTTGAGAAATTTTATCGTCCTCTCCTGTAGACACACATATCTCTCCTTGCACTTTGGGTCCCCGCAGCTTGCCCGTTTTGAAGAGTGATCATAATCCAGCCAGAGATGCTCCAACTCTGTGGCGTACTCTTGCACTGTCTTCTCTCCCTGTACAGTGTCGTTGATCTCTCCTTTTATCTGGAAGATCCGTAAGTTGTTTCCCACACCATCATAGGTTCTCCTTAGCTTCTCCCACACATCTTTTACCATCTCAATTCTATCTACTGTAGAGGCAATAGACTGGACTAAGGAATTGAGAAGCCAGATGTAAATCACCATATGAGTGGATTTTCTCTCGTCGCGTCCTGTCGAGCCCTCGTCCGGCTCTGTCTTCTCGCCCGTCATGAATCCTTCCAGGTTCTTTCCTGCAAGGGTTCTTCTCACCCGTCATGACCAACTCAGACAGGTGGCTGGTCCGTCCAGCTTCAAATCGATGGAGGGTAGTTCCAACTTTGGCGGCGTTCGTGTCGTGCTCTCACCAGCCGACACCTTCATCAACTTCATCAACGTCGCCACATCGTCAGCATCCAGCTTCTTAAGGATCGCCTCCATCCAGCCGATACCTTCATCAACTTCTTCGATCACGTCATGCTTGCTCCACGACTCACGCTCGTCCTCGTTGTCCTCTCCTAGATCCGAATATATCTGATTTTATCGGATCTAGGAATCGGCATCTCCTTCGTCCTCGTCGTCTTCGTCATCCTCCGATGGAGGCACGCACAGCAGCAGCAGCCAGTCGCAGCAGCGGCAGCAGCAGCAGTGGCCGCAGCAGCAGCAGTTAGCCGCGACAGCGGCAGCGGCAACGGCAGCAGTGGTGTCACGACAGCGACAGTAGTGGCCGCAGCAGTAGCAGTAGCGAGAGCGACCGCGGGAGCGGCAGCGGGAGCGGGGAAGGAGAGGAAAGAAGAGGGGTTAGGGTTAGGGTTTTTGGTGGCGGCTAGGGTTAGAATTTATGGAAAGGTGGCTCTGATACCATGTAGAGATTGATTGATATATTTTATTGACAATCTCATAGGCTTTATATAGCGTTTACATCATAAAATATTCAATGGAATATCCTGTGGCATATTCTGGCATTCCAAATATGTCCTCAGGATATTCTGTCATGCCCCAGAACCAGAATACTGGAGAGCGGGGGCAGACATAGCCAGCTACGTATGATGAAATGGAATCCATCTCACCATACGGTCACGACTGTCTAGAAATATGAGAGTTTATCTACAAGCCATCAGTCTCTTATGGTCAATAACAAGCCTAGTGTCTCAATCCCAAACAAGTAAGTAAATGTTACAAGATGTAAGATCACCAAGTATACAATAGTAAGGCGTCCCAAATATTACATATTCAGCTGATCATGAAGCTAGTCATACAAAATGTGAGGACTAGCAAGAGTTTAGTCATACATGATCAACCCTAGGTTGCCAATCATGTTACAGCCCGTAGGCAGACAGTAAGTAAAAGTGCATCGAGCTAACACTTGCTCGACGGCTAAACACCTCAAAAGAATAATTTTACACTAGAGTGGGAGAGCCAAAAATAACCCACTCGTTGCCCTGGTTACGCCTGGTGTTCACCATCGGGATGGAAAATCGGTAGATCCTCTGGAGCTGCTCTGGAATCTGGCCATACAAAACCAGCTGGATCAGATCCCAGATAGAGCAAGTGCCACAAAGGAGGCTTCACTTAGGAACTAAAACCAGCATATTAGCACAAGAGTAATTACATAATAAAAGACAGTAATTAAGGCTTGATATTAAAAGAATAACAACAGTCATAATGGAGTACGAGGGAATCATTCAAGTAGCCAGGTCACAACCCTTAAACCAAACAAGGACCGGGGTTGTAACCCTTCGCCTGAATAGAACTCCGTCTCCAATCTTGTTGGTAAGGTAAAACGTATCAAGCATGACAGGTGATATACGATGAGATAACCATGGGACTATTCAGATAACCAGGTTACAACCCGTAAACCAAACAAGGACCGGGGTTGTAACCCTTTGTCTGAACAGAACTTGGCTTCTCCCACCATTTATCGGCAGGATAAATATAAGAAATCAGGACATGTAACAATCTCGTACAGAATCAAGACAAGAATAGACTGGTAAACTCTATCCAACATTTCACGGCCAAGCAATAAGTACGGTTTGATACTTTAACTAACTAGGGTTATCACAGGCCTAGTTACTAGCAAGATGCAATAAGAATTTCAAGTCTGGTTACCTGTTTGTTACTACCTGAGTGATCCCAGCAAGAAAAGGAAAAGATAGCATGATATAGCAGACACACTGTAGTAAGATACATATGTCCTAAGGTACCACACTCGACGGCGGGCTGGAAGTGCGCTCATCTCGACGGATAGCAACAAATCCCATGTATATATATATATATAAGGCCAGGACCAAAGGGGCAACAGGTAACTGGGAAATTCTCCATGAACTATTTGATCAATCTAGTCATTAATCTAGCCAGATTCAGTATGAATCTCTGACCGTGGTATTCAGGGATCATGCCCTAGACATGATACAAGACACAACCGGACTAGTAGTTTATACAAGCACAATCATCCACGGTATCCAGGCCAATGAATTGATTTGTCAAGAGTGCGCCACGACGGACCACTATTATTATCATTATTACTTATTAAGAGTGCGCCACGACGGGCCACTATCAAGCATTGTCAGGGTACTTGTCAAGAGTGCACCACTATGGGCCACTGTCGTGTCATGTATAACAGGTCAAGTTATAAGGTCAAGTTATCATATCAGGAGTGCACCACGACGGGCCACTATCAAGCATGTCAGTTCTTGGTCACACCATGCCAGGTACAATTGTCATTTCAATCATGTCAATCAAATCGGGATTATCAAGTTCGGGATAAAAGGTGTAAGGATATAAAATGGGCGTAAAAATATACAATAGGGGTAAAGGTGTACGCCATAGGAACCCAAGTTTACGCGTGTACTACTACGCTAGGCCAATTAAACCTGAGCGTAAACAGCACTACGCGGGCAAGAGCAAGGTAAGATAGCTTTACGCTAGCAAGGATTGGCTCGGGTCAAGGGTTTACGCTGGCAAGGCTTCACGCTAGCAGGATTTTACGCTGGCGGGAGAGTCCCGAGCGTAAAATCAGTTCAGCGTAAAACAGAGCTCGATTTTACGCTAGCTCGATTTTACGCTAGCGGGTAAGCCCCGAGCGTAAAATTCAAGCAGCGTAAAATGAGGTACGCTTGTCACGCGATGCGTGTGCGTAAAAGGAAACTACGCTAACACGTTAAGACGTAGGCGTAAAAGCTGAGGAATACGCTGGCACGCAATGCGTGGGCGTAAAACTCCATCTTCTCCACACGGTCAATGCAACCATGCGTAAAAGCTGATAAACTCCATCTCAGCCAGGACTTGGTGAAATTCGGCCATCCCAAGACCAACTTGTATAAAATCATGAGGCCTACTCCATGGAACTCTTAGTTTTCGAAAACAAGCCATTGTAGTAGATCAAAACCAAGAAATCCGAAAATGAAATAAACATAGATCTGCATGAAGTGAGCCATGGAATTTGAAAACACTAAGTACTAAAGGGACTTAGAATCGTATGGAGAAGAAAATGAAACAATAAAATGTGAGTTCCTCCATGAAGCAAGTAGCACTTGCTGGTGGGGTTAAGTGGAGCTCTACGCTGGGTGGAGGAAGAAGAAGAAGAATAAATGCTGAGTTATGAGGAGAGAGAAAGGTGGTTGGGATATAAATGGGGGTAAGTGGTGGTAGGTAGGGGGTTTTCCTTTAGATCATGATGAACCAAAAGCAACCCCAAAACCGAACCAAGCCAACCCGAACCAACCCAGGGATAAACCAAGCCAAGATAAACCAAGGTGAACCAAGTCAAGGCCAATAAACTCTCTCTCTAGCAAATTAAACCAAATGAATCATGAAATAAACCAAGCCTCACTAATCCAAAAATAAACCAATGAACCATTAAAACCAATTAAATTATCAATGTCAATAAAACCAAGCCAAACAAAATAAACCAAGATAACTAATCATGACTAAATAAAATATGGGTCCAAAACACGTGTACGTACACTAAATACGTATCACGAATTTGGGACATTACATCCTACCCACCTTAAAAGAATTCCGTCCTCGGAATTTAATCAAGAGGCTAGAGATGTAAGGGAAAGCTATTCTATCATAGTCAATCTACCACTACCAATCAATCATACAATCATTCATGCAAGCAAGGATTCGAAGCATAAGGCATAGGGAAGATATTACACCTCACGAGCCAAACCGATTGGGATAACGTGATCGGATATCATCTGTACACCAAATATGTCCTCAGGATATTCCCATATAAAATATAGCATATTCTTTTACTAAATATATCAACACAGCACTTCCTACTAATATCGGATCCCACTGAAGCCAGTGCAGTCCCCCCTCGGTTGGGCAAGTAGCATTGTTGAAAATATATCAATTTCCTACACTTTCTCTATTTATATCAATTGTATCCAGCTATATAAAATATTTACTACAAGAAATCTGGATTCTAACACTAATCTTACTCAAGATGGTAGATATTAGATAAAACGAAAGCCTATGTAATATTATCATGCCATTTTTTAGATACATATTTCGACTTCTATATTTTATGCATTTAGCATGAGTTGAACCATCATTCTTACTATAAGCCTTGCTAAAGTGTTCTGGAATACTGGACGAACTGCAACGATGAGGTTCTCCTTCTCCTCCATGGTTTTGTATCCACTACAGTTACGCTGGTTGTTGTTGCGGACCTTGGGATTGTTTCAGTTGCTATTTTCATAATTCACGGTCTTTAGACTTTGTGGTGAATGCTAGAAGCCTATATGCATAAGCCCTAGAGGTGAAGCAAATAAATGAGTATAAAGAATTTTTGAGTTATGAATTTATGATAGAAATAGATAAAATAAACTATATTTATTGTATTTTGGAGGATTAAAAATCTTATAATATAGCCATTTATGATTGTTTATGCGAATATTTTGGTCATTTTTAGTGAAATGGTCATAATGCCCTTGGACAACGTTAATAAATAGTTTTAGATGGAGATATTTCTCAAAAAGACCATACTATCCTTGTAAAATGGTTGTTGAATTTTTTTTATAGGCTTAATTGTACTTTGATACCCTCAACTAATTCGGTTTTTCAACTTGATATCCTAAACTTTTTTACTCAACAACTTAATACCTCAACTATTTTTTTTTCAACTTCATACCTAAATTTTTAAAAATTCTAAAAATGCCCTTATCCCTTTTTTCTTCCCTCCCTCCCCCCTCCGGCCACCCCCCTCTCCCGCTTCCGGTCACCCCCCTTTCCTGCTTTCGGCCGCCTCTCCCTCCCTCCCTCCCGCTTCCGTCCACACTTCGTGTCACGCCCCGATCCCGCAGAGTCCCTTTCGTCCTCGCTTCTGGCTCTTTGGGACCGTTCGTCCTCGCTAAGGCGTGATGTCGTGCAAGCCTAAGTTGCGCTTGCACAAGGCCAAGACCTGAAACAAGACAAGATAGACAAGTTTGACAATACGCAGCGGAACGTATCGCAGATAATTGAAGCAGCAGCGGACATATTTCAGAATACATGCATTGAACACAATGGTAACAAGAAACAATTCTCTTTATTGATTTCATTTGAACAGATTACAAGCTCTCAATTCTCTCTGATACAATGTTACATTCTCTCAGAAATAATACAGATTACAATGATCCCGTTCCCATACATTACATCCCTTTATATACAAAACCAAACTCTTGCACAGATGTCATCTCTTGGCATCTCTTTTGATTTCTGGCTCCTGAGGATGAGGCACGGGCTATCGCTTCGGGCTATTCTTTTCGATGCATGGTGCACCTGCATGCAGACTGATGATGGGTCAGTATATCAGCATACTGGTGAATGTGTGAACAAAGAGCTACATTTGTCTGAAACGATCACTGTTCATTTAGTGAAAAAACGTTTCTTGTGATGTGATCTTGCTAGTTTTACCTAGATTCATTCCATGCATACAGAGTCAGTTTACATATCTTTTGAAAATACATCTTTGAAAAGCCACAGTTCATATTATTTCATCTCAAGCATACAAGGGACTATTCAATTCGAGCACGATGAGTATTCATTTGTGCAGAGCACAGCATGTTTCATGAGCATATCATTTCTTTTGTTTGAGCAACTGTTAGGGTCAGGACAAGCATGATACAATATCTTTTCTTTTGTGGAACATAACATTTCATGGCATAGATAAATCTCTGCAAGCAATTCATGTCAAAAACTTAAGCAGTACATATGTATCACTTTTAAGTGATTCTTACCATAGCCGACCGTCCATCCCTGCACAAGACAAGGATTAGCATAAACATGATAATACCAACTTTTATCTATGTGATCTAAATTCTTGAGGCACATTTGATCTTTTAGCAATTATTCATTTAGTCCATCAGATAACAGAGCCGAAGCCCCCAGATAACAGAGCCGAAGCCCCCATACAATAGAGCCGAAGCCATAACAGGTAGTGGAGCCGAAACCCCCAGATAGTGGAGCCGAAGCCCCCAGATAGTGGAGCCGTCGCCCCCAGATAGTGGAGCCGTCGCCCCCAGATAACAGATAACAGATAACAGAGCCGTAGCCCCCAGATAACAGATAACAGATAACAGAGCCGTAGCCCCCAGATAACAGATAACAGAGCCGAAGCCCCCAGATAACATACATTTGCAAGCAAGCAGTTGAGCAGTCTACTTCTTATACATGCAGATTATCTAGTTTCTTGTACTAGCAAGGCAACAAGTCTTCTTATTAGCATGCAGATTAATTCTTTCTTTAGCATACTGGTTCTCTCTTTCCTTGTTCTTAGCATGGCAATATGTGAAATCTCTTACAAGCATACATACTGGTTACCATCTTGTTATTAGTATGACAATGTTCTTTTTATCAAGGCAACATTCATTTCTTAGCAAGGCAACATGTGAATTCTCTTAAAGCATACTCAAAGATTTACCATCTTGTTATTAACAAAAGCATTCAATCAAAAATTTAGATTCTTAAGGCGTAAGCGAATCATAAAATGGGTCTTTGTCCACTCACCCAGATTAATCGTCTTCTGTTGCAGAGCCAGCAATCCGATCTTTCTGTCTATCTAGTACCTTCGCGGAGCGGGGCACTACATAATTACCCACCGAAAAGAAGTTTCGTCCTCGAAACTTAAGGAGAAACTTACGATATCCTTAGTAGCGATAGTCCTCATCCTTCGCCATCATTAATCCATGAAATCATAATTCAGGTCATATCAAAACTCTTGTTCAATCAAGCATTTCAATCTCAATCAATCAAATCGATAAAACATTTGCCGGCATCATAAAAATATTTACGGACTTACTGTATGGAACGTTCATCTCATTATTGATATCGAGTAGGCAACAGAATTTCGATCAGAAGACATGTACAAATTCAATTGAATCAAAATTGGCCAGAGGATCGTGTTGCTCTGATACCATTCTGTCACGCCCCGATCCCGCAGAGTCCCTTTCGTCCTCGTTTCGGGCTCTTTGGGACCGTTCGTCCTCGCTAAGGCGTGATGTCGTGCAAGCCTAAGTTGCGCTTGCACAAGGCCAAGACCTGAAACAAGACAAGATAGACAAGTTTGACAATACGCAGCGGAACGTATCGCAGATAATTGAAGCAGCAGCGGACATATTTCAGAATACATGCATTGAACACAATGGTAACAAGAAACAATTCTCTTTATTGATTTCATTTGAACAGATTACAAGCTCTCAATTCTCTCTGATACAATGTTACATTTTCTCAGAAATAATATAGATTACAATGATCCCGTTCCCATACATTACATCCCTTTATATACAAAACCAAACTCTTACACAGATGTCATCTCTTGGCATCTCTTTTGATTTCTGGCTCCTGAGGATGAGGCACGGGCTATCGCTTCGGGCTATTCTTTTCGATGCATGGTGCACCTGCATGCAGACTGATGATGGGTCAGTATATCAGCATACTGGTGAATGTGTGAACAAAGAGCTACATTTGTCTGAAACGATCACTGTTCATTTAGTGAGAAAACGTTTCTTGTGATGTGATCTTGCTAGTTTTACCTAGATTCATTCCATGCATACAGAGTCAGTTTACATATCTTTTGAAAACACATCTTTGAAAAGCCACAGTTCATATTATTTCATCTCAAGCATACAAGGGACTATTCAATTCGAGCACGATGAGTATTCATTTGTGCAGAGCACAGCATGTTTCATGAGCATATCATTTCTTTTGTTCGAGCAACTGTTAGGGTCAGGACAAGCATGATACAATATCTTTTCTTTTGTGGAACATAACATTTCATGGCATAGATAAATCTCTGCAAGCAATTCATGTCAAAAACTTAAGCAGTACATATGTATCACTTTTAAGTGATTCTTACCATAGCCGACCGTCCATCCCTGCACAAGACAAGGATTAGCATAAACATGATAATACCAACTTTTATCTATGTGATCTAAATTCTTGAGGCACATTTGATCTTTTAGCAATTATTCATTTAGTCCATCAGATAACAGAGCCGAAGCCCCCAGATAACAGAGCCGAAGCCCCCATACAATAGAGCCGAAGCCATAACAGGTAGTGGAGCCGAAACCCCCAGATAGTGGAGCCGAAGCCCCCAGATAGTGGAGCCGTCGCCCCCAGATAGTGGAGCCGTCGCCCCCAGATAACAGATAACAGATAACAGAGCCGTAGCCCCCAGATAACAGATAACAGATAACAGAGCCGTAGCCCCCAGATAACAGATAACAGAGCCGAAGCCCCCAGATAACATACATTTGCAAGCAAGCAGTTGAGCAGTCTACTTCTTATACATGCAGATTATCTAGTTTCTTGTACTAGCAAGGCAACAAGTCTTCTTATTAGCATGCAGATTAATTCTTTATTTAGCATACTGGTTCTCTCTTTCCTTGTTCTTAGCATGGCAACATATGAAATCTCTTACAAGCATACATACTGGTTACCATCTTGTTATTAGTATGACAATGTTCTTTTTATCAAGGCAACATTCATTTCTTAGCAAGGCAACATGTGAATTCTCTTAAAGCATACTCAAAGATTTACCATCTTGTTATTAACAAAAGCATTCAATCAAAAATTTAGATTCTTAAGGCGTAAGCGAATCATAAAATGGGTCTTTGTCCACTCATCCAGATTAATCGTCTTCTGTTACAGAGCCAGCAATCCGATCTTTCTGTCTATCTAGTACCTTCGCGGAGCGGGGCACTACATAATTACCCACCGAAAAGAAGTTTCGTCCTCGAAACTTAAGGAGAAACTTACGATATCCTTAGTAGCGATAGTCCTCATCCTTCGCCATCATTAATCCATGAAATCATAATTCAGGTCATATCAAAACTCTTGTTCAATCAAGCATTTCAATCTCAATCAATCAAATCGATAAAACATTTGCCGGCATCATAAAAATATTTACGGACTTACTGTATGGAACGTTCATCTCATTATTGATATCGAGTAGGCAACAGAATTTCGATCAGAAGACATGTACAAATTCAATTGAATCAAAATTGGCCAGAGGATCGTGTTGCTCTGATACCATTCTGTCACGCCCCGATCCCGCAGAGTCCCTTTCGTCCTCGCTTCGGGCTCTTTGGGACCGTTCGTCCTCGCTAAGGCGTGATGTCGTGCAAGCCTAAGTTGCGCTTGCACAAGGCCAAGACCTGAAACAAGACAAGATAGACAAGTTTGACAATACGCAGCGGAACGTATCGCAGATAATTGAAGCAGCAGCGGACATATTTCAGAATACATGCATTGAACACAATGGTAACAAGAAACAATTCTCTTTATTGATTTCATTTGAACAGATTACAAGCTCTCAATTCTCTCTGATACAATGTTACATTCTCTCAGAAATAATACAGATTACAATGATCCCGTTCCCATACATTACATCCCTTTATATACAAAACCAAACTCTTGCACAGATGTCATCTCTTGGCATCTCTTTTGATTTCTGGCTCCTGAGGATGAGGCACGGGCTATCGCTTCGGGCTATTCTTTTCGATGCATGGTGCACCTGCATGCAGACTGATGATGGGTCAGTATATCAGCATACTGGTGAATGTGTGAACAAAGAGCTACATTTGTCTGAAACGATCACTGTTCATTTAGTGAGAAAACGTTTCTTGTGATGTGATCTTGCTAGTTTTACCTAGATTCATTCCATGCATACAGAGTCAGTTTACATATCTTTTGAAAACACATCTTTGAAAAGCCATAGTTCATATTATTTCATCTCAAGTATACAAGGGACTATTCAATTCGAGCACGATGAGTATTCATTTGTGCAGAGCACAGCATGTTTCATGAGCATATCATTTCTTTTGTTCGAGCAACTGTTAGGGTCAGGACAAGCATGATACAATATCTTTTCTTTTGTGGAACATAACATTTCATGGCATAGATAAATCTCTGCAAGCAATTCATGTCAAAAACTTAAGCAGTACATATGTATCACTTTTAAGTGATTCTTACCATAGCCGACCGTCCATCCCTGCACAAGACAAGGATTAGCATAAACATGATAATACCAACTTTTATCTATGTGATCTAAATTCTTGAGGCACATTTGATCTTTTAGCAATTATTCATTTAGTCCATCAGGTAACAGAGCCGAAGCCTCCAGATAACAGACCCGAAGCCCCCATACAATAGAGCCGAAGCCATAACAGGTAGTGGAGCCGAAACCTCCAGATAGTGGAGCCGAAGCCCCCAGATAGTGGAGCCGTCGCCCCCAGATAGTGGAGCCGTCGCCCCCAGATAACAGATAACAGATAACAGAGCCGTAGCCCCCAGATAACAGATAACAGATAACAGAGCCGTAGCCCCCAGATAACAGATAACAGAGCCGAAGCCCCCAGATAACATATATTTGCAAGCAAGCAGTTGAGCAGTTCTTCTTCTTATACATGCAGATTATCTAGTTTCTTGTACTAGCAAGGCAACAAGTCTTCTTATTAGCATGCAGATTAATTCTTTCTTTAGCATACTGGTTCTCTCTTTCCTTGTTCTTAGCATGGCAACATGTGAAATCTCTTACAAGCATACATACTGGTTACCATCTTGTTATTAGTATGACAATGTTCTTTTTATCAAGGCAACATTCATTTCTTAGCAAGGCAACATGTGAATTCTCTTAAAGCATACTCAAAGATTTACCATCTTGTTATTAACAAAAGCATTCAATCAAAAATTTAGATTCTTAAGGCGTAAGCGAATCATAAAATGGATCTTTGTCCACTCACCCAGATTAATTGTCTTCTGTTGCAGAGCCAGCAATCCGATCTTTCTGTCTATCTAGTACCTTCGCGGAGTGGGACACTACACTCCGCCCCCCTCCCTCCCCAGCCCCCCCTCCTCCCACGCTGCCGCGCCTTAGGGGAAGAGGTGCGGGCAGGCGGCCGGAGCGGGGCAGGGGGGGGAGAGGGGTGGGGGGTGGGTAGACGGAAGCGGGAGGGGGGGAGGCGGCCGAAAGCGGGAGGGGGGGTGGCCGAAAGCGGAAGATGGGGTGGCCGGAGGGGGGGCGGGACGGGAGAGAGAGGGTGGCCGGAGTGGGGGAGTAGGGGGAAGTGGGGGGGAGGTAATTTTCAAGTTTGAGCATAGGTATTTTCGTCCAAAAAAATATTCGGGTATCAAATTGTTACAAAAAAAAAGTTTAGGGTATTAAGTTGAAAAACATGAATAGTTGAGGGTATCAAGTTGCAATTAAGCCTTTTTTATATCAAAATGTCCTTCTAAACAGTCATAGTAAGATCCACCCCCACGGTCACGAATCATATGTGGGTGGCCAGGTGGCGGGGTATGTAGCTGATGGTGGGAGGATCTTGCCCCATCCAGTCTGGACCTCTAGATTTTAGGATTGGGAGGGGGGAGGGAGTTATAAGGATAAAGTCTGACTCGACTCAGTAGGGACACCAGATCAGATTATGGAAAGGGAAATCTAATTCGACCCAATAGAAAAACTAGGTAGGACCGACTCGAGCTTTGACTAGGTTTGAATTGGTCCAGCACGAGTTTGATCGAGTCTGGTTTGAACCAATTTCTGGGTGGCTAGACATCAAAATACCATAACCTAATAGCACTTGAATGATACTATGGTATCATGCTTACTAGACTTCTTATTCGGATTTGACTAATTAATTTAAACTTTTAACTTGAGTTTTTTTTCCTATAAAAAGTTGGAAATTTTCAAGTTGATGAATATATATTAGATAATTAACTTTTCCAAAAGGATGGGATCAAGATGGCCCCAGTCAAATTTTACTAAAATAAACCAACAAAAGCAAAATTAGGTGCATAGGGTATGAAAGTGAGGATATTACTGATACTAGTGGATAATCTATAAAGAATTTATATAGGATCATAAATAACAACCTAAGTTTGAAGGTTTTCAAATGATAATCATCTGGTAATAGGAAGCTTCCTCCTAACATTTCAAACATGTATGGTTAAAGTTTGGAAAAATCTTGAACACCATTTTTGACCATTGATCATGTATTGTAGAATTTGTAGGGAGGTATTTACCACATGATTCGTCTTGTCTACACTTACTAGGTTACTTTTGGAGAATAGGCAGCACAGAAATTTGACTTGTAGGGAATGGATAATAATTTTGTTGGATTGACCATGTTAATTACATGTACTAGCTCTATTTCATGATTATATATACTTTAACACCCTCTTTCTTAGGGGCTGTTTGGATATAACTCTTTGAAAGTATAAAAGTGGCACTTACATCATGATGAGTTACAGTGTACTTGCAACAAGGGACTGTTTGGTTCGGAGGGAGTGAGTTGAAAGTGGAGGTTTTTGAAAAGAGATGCAATAACTCCCTCGTCACTTTCACAGATCAGCTGTTTGGTTGCAAGTAGAAAGTGAGAGGGAAGTAGGGAATCTCTGGCCCCCAACAGTATCTTGTCCCCTCGCCGAGTTACTTTCCACCTACATCAAAAAGGAGAGTAACTCTGGTGGAGGTCTTCGTTCCTCCTCATTTTTGTAGGCCAGTTGCTTGGGAGAAGTGGTCTTCTCGCCTTCCCTCTGCGGTCACCCCCTTCCTCCCGCATTCGACAGTTGAGGTAAAAAAAAAATTTCCTACGCTGGTAAGCAAAATTTGGGAAAAATATTTTTCTTCCATGATTCAGATCTGGTTGTACAATTTTTGCTGGCTTCTCTTGTAATTTTTACGTTTCTACCAGCTCTACAAAAAAAACCTATACTAGGGATTTTTGTGTTCGTGATCCACCTTCTATGTGCGCTACAGATCCGATCTAGGGATTAAATGGTTCGGATAAGAAGAAATTAATAGCTTATATTTTCCAGATCGACTTGTTTTCTTCCAGATCTTTTTTTTCCCAGATCTGTTTATTTTATTCCAGATCTACAAACTTTAACAATAGAAAATAAAGAATAAATACCCGAGAATTAATTTTTCATGTGTAATGAAGTATATTTCATGTTCGTTTTATAGATTTAAAGAATTTTGGAAGGTATTCGTCCTGAAGTAGTTGACGAAGATTTATGATTCATTATTTTTTATTTTTATGTAGATGGATTTGTCGAACCCCAACGATCCATTACTTAATGTCACAATCGCTAGTATAATAACAGTCATAACTATAATTATGACTCTAATTGAAACTGAGGATAATGACTGTCACTCCCGTTTTTCGTTATACATATTTTCAATAAATGTGTACGAATTTTTGACGTTTGTCAGCTGACCCGTGTTTTGACTTGTCCTGTTTAGCCTAGTCTTGGTTTAATCTTGGCTGGACTTGATTTGTTTTGGTTCATGCTGGCTTGGTTTGGTTTGAGTTAGTTCATTATGGTGAACTTTCTATTTAAACCAACTCCCCTCTCTCTCATCTCATTTACTTCTCATTTATTTCCTTCTTTTCCATTACTCCTCTCCACCCACCAAGAACCCTAGGTAAAGTACAATCTTGCTTCACGGAGGATCTTCCCTTTTTTTTGTTCTATTCTCTTCTCTACTAGATTCTAAGCCTCTTTAGAGCTTAGCATTTTTATTTTGGTGGATGGATTTGTGTAGATCTAAGTTATAAGTTTTTTTATTATTTTTTTGCTTTTGATCTAGTATAGTTCGGTATTTCCTAAAACCAGCCGTCCCAGGCTGCAGGAAATCTCGTTCTGCGCCGTTTAGACCCTTGGAAGTCTCAATTCGGACTTGTTTTGAGCAAGTTATGCTCATTTGAAGTTTTTGGGTTCCTATGGAGCTTGGCTGCTGTTTGGAGAAGAAGAACAGCGCGCCGGCGCCATGTTGGATCGGGCGCCCCATTTATCCATCGTGCCCCCGGTGCCATGCACCCAGTCTGGCCCAGGCGCCCTGCGCGCTCTGGCGCCCTTGCCCCTTGCGCTCACGGTGCTTAGGCGCCAATGTGATGTACCCAGTCTGGCCCAGGCGCCCTGCGCGCTCTGGTGCCCCCTGCCCCTTGCGCTTATGGTGCTTAGGCGCCAATGTGATGCGCCCAGTCTGGCCCTGGCGCCCCCGTGCAGGGCGCTCAATGGTGCTTAGGCGCCCAGTGTGATGCGCCCCTCCCCTCTGGTCATTAAGGCCCAGGCGCCCATGTTGGCCCTGGCGCCCACGGTGATCCAGCACTCCCTGGCCATGCGCCCAGTCTGACCATGCGCCTAGACTTGGCCATGCGCCCATCCATGCCTAGGCGCCCAAGCTTACTTAGGCGCCATTCTGGCCCTGGTGTCCATTCATGCCTAGGCGCCATCTTGGCCCTAGCGCCCATTGGTGTCCAGGCTCCCATCCATGCCTAGGCGCCCCTTGTGATGCGCCTACCTCCTTACACCTTCCTTGTTCTTGCAACTGTTTATGTGTTTTGTTATATGCATGTGATAACTTGATAACTCTTGACATGAACACGACATGATAGCATGAACCCTTCTTAAAAATCTTGATAGTGGCTCGTCGAGGCACACTCTTGACAAGTAACAAGTAAACTTGATATGACATATATAAGCTTGATAGTGGCCCGTCGAGGCGCACTCCTGACAAGTAATCTTGATAAGTAACAAGTAACCTGACATGACATGGTAATCTTGAAAGCGCTGTTGCGACAGCTACCCTGACTTGCTAAGTAACTCTTGTCTTGACACCGTAGTTGATTCTCTTGATTGTGCATGTACAAGCTACCTGTCTCGTCTTGCATTATGTCTAGGACATGGATTTCTGGTTACCATGGTCAGGGATTCATAATGAATCTGACTAGGTTAAATGACTAGATTGATCAAGTAGTTCATATAGATAGATTTTTCCAGTTACGGGCGATCCCGTTATCCCTACCACACCTGAGGGACTTGTAGCCTGCCGACGAGTAGGGCACATTTTCTGCCCACTGTCATGTAGGGCACTTCTTGAAATTAAGTACTAAAGCACACTGTCATGTGTTGCACTCCAAGTCACCTAATAATTCCTGTAACTCTAATAAATCATATAGTCTGGATAACCTGGATAGCTGCAGGGCTTGTGACTGTGGGAACATCTCATTGCATCTTGCTAGTAACTAGGCTTATGACAACCCTAGTTAGTTAAAGTATCAAACAGTACTCTTGCTTAGCCGTGATTGATGGATGCAGTCTGGTCTTGTCCAGACAGTGACAGTATATGGTTACTTCAGTGCATTATTGCTTATGCTTTACTCTTGTCGATAAATGGTTAAGGACTAAGTTCTGTTCAGGTGAAGGGTTACAACCCGGGTCCTTATTTGGTTTACAGGTTGTAACTTGGTTTCCGGAATAGTTTCTTAGTTATCTTATCATTTGTCATCCTATCTTTCTAACCCTGTCTTCTTGTTACTTAATCATGTTCATTTATTTATATCTTCTGTTTATTAACCTGTTGGTTTTAGTTCCTAAGTGAAGCCTCCCTTGTGGCAGTTGCTCTTCTGGGTTCTGATCCAGCTGGTTTTGTATGGCCAAATTTCGGAGTAGCACCCGAGGATCTACCTGTCTTCCAGCCAGATGGTGAACACCAGACGCAATCCTGACAACGAGTGGATTTTCTTATTTTGCCCTCCCACTCTATTGGAAATTATTCTTTTGATGCGTTTAGCCGCCGAGCAAGTGTTAACTCGTATTGAAATTTACTTTTTGTCTGCCTAAGGACTGTTACATGATTGGCAAATCCTAGGATTGATCATGTATGACTTAACCCTTGCTAGTCTCACATTTTGTATGACTAGCTTCATGATCATCTGAATATATAATGTTTGGAATGCCTTACTTTGTATGTCTGATGATCTAACATCTTGTACATTATTTGCTTGCTTGAGATTGAGACACTAGGCTTGTTCTTGACCATAGAGACTGATGGATTATAGTTTAACCCTCATGTATCTAGACAGCCGTGACCGTATTATGAGGTGGGTTGCACTTCAATGCACGTAGTTGGCTGTGTCTGTCCCCCGCTCTCCAGTATTCTGGTTCTGGGACGTGACAATGACCAATGGGGCATTGCAAGGGAACCCTTCCTAATTAGAGAATAGTGGAGGCAAGCACATATGTATCAAATTTTGACGGCCCGACGAAGTAACTATGTCCACTATCTAAGGATGAGTAATGGTGCTTTCTACGGTCTGGCAAATATTCTTTGTTCTAATAGGTCGCTGCACGATACGAGATATGTTTGTATGGAGGAACAACTTGTCCTATTCCTGTACATTGCAAACTTTACTTCAGTTTCAGTTTATTTGCAAATCTGAAGAAGCATGGTTTATTACTTCAGTTTCAGTTGACAGTTGGGTTCGTATTGGTTTCAGTTACAAGGATCTTAAGTTTCAGTTGGGTTCTTATTGGTTTCAGTTGCTTCAGGTGGTTTCATATTGTTGTGTAACAGTTTATGCTGTGTCTCGTGTATCAGTATTTTTAATGGGTTAAAATTCTTCATCAAGATTGTGGCCTGGGTTCAATTCTTCATCAGTCTTATAATTTCTGCTATGTGTCTTGGTATCAGTATTATGGATGGTTAAATTCTTTTTAAAATGGGTTAAATGAAGTGGGTTGTTCATAAATGGGTTAAATTTTTTTGTACTGCTTGGTTTATTTTTGTAAAATTACGGCTTCTAAAATTCTTCGTATGCTGCTCGAAATTGGGTATCAGGTTATAATTTTTTTTTTCTTTCATTGATATCATGTTATAAAATGGGAAAGTTTACCAAAGGTAATCATATCTCCACTTGCATGCTATCCAAACATTGAAAGTCAATATTTTATTTTCCATATACACTTTCAAGTGCTATCCAAACACATTATATTAAAACTCCCCACTTGCGGGAGGACAAAAACTAGTGTATCCAAACACATTTTGGAAACTCAAATGCATTGCAAGTGCCCTGCATTACATCGTATGAAAAGTGTCACTTTTTCACTTTCGGGGAGTTACTACGAACCAAACAGCCCCCAAGTGGCACTTTCAAAAATATATTTGGATAGACTATTTTTTGCCTCCTGCAAGTGGAAGAAAAATGAGTTTGTTGTTTGAGTGGTTGTTAAAAGTGAAGAAAAATGAGTTCAGTTGTTTGAATTATTGAAAATGGAAGTTTGTTGGAGATATGGTAAACCTAGGTATGGTTACCCCCAACTTTCTTTTGTGTGTATAGATTAAAAATTACACTAATTTAACAAGTTTATATAAATATTACACTAATTTTTAAGCTTGCATTTGATAACAATAATAATAATAGTAATAATAATAATAATAATTTAATATTATTAATAATAATAAGAACAAAAAAAATTATTTTCTCTCCACATAATAATAATAATAATAATAATAATAATAATAATAATAATAATAATAATATTATTATTATTATTATTATTATTATTTTAACCTTATATTTATTACACTCCACCTATTCTCTCTCCACATTTTTCTCACCACACACTCCTCAGCAGACCCCATTCTCTCCATCTCCTCACAAACTCTCCTCACCAGACCCCATTCTCTCAATCTCCTCTCAAACTCTCTATCCTCTTCATCCCCTCTCTCTTCCATCGGATCCAAGTCCCCCACAACTGTTCTCTCTCCACCCCACCCATTTTCTCCCACTTTCTCTCTCCACTCTACCCCCTCTCTCCGATGCCGAGTCCGACGGCTCCGTCAGACGTCAGTGTGGGAAGCAGCCAGCCAATTGCTTCTCCCTCCACCGACCTCTCCTCCCTTGTCGTCGAGTTCGACATCTCCGCCAGGCGCCAGTACAGATAGTAGGTTGGGGTGACCGCAATAAAACTGAGTTCCAAGTTTTTTTTTACAGCTGCACCCCTTTCTTTCTTTCCCCATCTGGAGTTTCACTCAAATTTTCAGGATGTAAAAGTGCACAAAAATGGGGGGGTGGGGTGGACAGGAATAGCTATCAGTCACTTCGACGAGTTCGGAAGAGTTTCAAGCATCCCTACCAAACACTTGAAGTGTAAAGAGCTCCCCGGAGTTACAAATTTTTTCCACTCTCAACCCACTTTCAACTAGCCAAACAGGCCCTTAATCAAACTTCATCACTTTTTGATTCATAATTATACCATTCAGTTATTTGAAAGTTTTAAAAAATAATGAGCTCTTTCACACACACACACACACACACACACACACACACACACACACACACACACACATACATACATACATACATACATACATATATATATATATATATATATATATATATATATATATATATATATATATCGTTGGTGCTTTCTTTACATGAAGAGAGCTTGCTCTCAACATGCCTTGTAAAAGTTTAGTCCTACATCGGAAATGCACCATGAGTTATCTCAACATATATACTTGGTTGTGTTGTTGAGAGATGCACATGGGGTGGTGACCCAAAGGAGGGAACCACGTGGGTGATTTTACTAGGAGGTAAGAATAAGGCTCCAAGGATTAAGCATTAATGCTTTTGTCATTCTCTTGGATTAATTCCATTTGGAGCTAAGCCCCAAAGGGGCTTAGCGACTCGGACTCGGACTCGGACTCGGACTCGGGCTTGGGCTCGAGCTCATGGGCTCATGAGGCGTAATATGGCATTTTGTTGGCGTACTTAGCACGCCAGCAGTCATGCGGCTCATATACGGACATGTGGTCTTATGCGGCATACAGCTCATATGCGGCCACATGCGGTCTCATGCGGCTCAGGCTGCTCATGCGGCTCATGCGGTCCATGCGGCTCATGCGGCCCATGCTGAGGCCATGCGGCTCATGCGGCCAGGCTGCTGCTGCTGCTGTTGCATGGAGGGCTCCGCTGACTGTGCAGGCTACAAGTCAGTTATGGAAAGACTGATTCAATACGATTAATTCAGATCCACTTTTTGTGGGATTTGAATTAATTTCGTTGCTATCTTTGTAGGATTTGAATTAATTTCGTTGCTATCTTATGGGATTTGATTCAATCTTTCCATAACTGAAGAGGCGGCTAGGGTTTCCACCCTCTCTCTATATATACTCTCTTCTGGCCTCCTTTGTGAAGTACTACGAATTTTATAAGTCAGAAAGAGAGAGAAAGAGAGGGAGCTGCTGCCGCCATTGCAAGTCCATCCGAGGAGTCAGAACAGACGTGACTTCGAGCGTTCCACAAGTTTTTCAACTTGCTGGTTCCTGAAAGCAATTCGTGTGGGGCGAATCTTGCTTTGAGCAACGATGTTTTGACACCCCAACAACTTTCTTCTCATCTCATCTTTTTCTAGATTATTGTAACTCGTTCTGTCCCAATTGCAATACGTTTGCAAGGAAGAACGAGAGATCTTCTCTTCTCTATTTCCCTCCTTCATATTGTAATCTGGCTATTTGGCTTTTTGTATCATCGTAGATCTTGAGTTTGATCACTGTAATGTTTTTGTGTGACTCTCAGATCTCGATTGCATCAGTTTTTCCATCTTTGGTCAAGCCCCGGGACTAACAATCTCAAAGAAAGATCCTTGTAGATGGAAACATTAATGCTTCGCTCGTCCAATCGGACTACTGCAAGTTGGAAAAGTTCGATGGAGAGCATTATCAAGTCTGGAAGAGGAAGGTTTATCTAACTCTTCAACTCAAAGACGTTGATCATGTACTGTTGGAGGAAGAACCTTCTGTTCCAGACTCTGGGTCTGCTGCCGCAATCAATGCGGCTACCAACTCCAGGCCAAATGGAGAAGGAAAAATAGTATCTGCAGGCTTCTCATCCTGAATGCTATGGAGGATTCCCTGGCAGAATCCTACTCGAAGAAGGAATTTGCCAGAGACATATGGGAGTCTGTAGAAAAACTGTATGGAGAAGACAGGAACAGGAGCAAGATGTTTATGGTTGAAAAATATCACAAATTGCTCTTTGAGGACGAGAAGTCCATGTTGCCACAGGTGAAGAAATTTCTGAAGCTGCGTCAGAAATTGGAAGACGAAGAGATGCCCCTTCCCGACAAGTTTGTCGTTGGAGGGATCGTCTCAAAACTTCCTGCTAGATGGAGTACCTTCTATGCAAGGATGCTCAGAAAGAAGCTAGACATTAGCTTGGGAGATCTACTTCAAGAGATCCATGTTGAGGACGAGATGCGTTCCCAACAGAAGATGGACACTCTGTCCAAACAGTTGGCTAAGGCCAATCTAGTACAGACGAGAGATCCCAAGGGGAAGCAGGCGGCTTCTCATCACAAGAAGAAGGACTTCACTAATCTAAAAGTAAAGGGTCCTTCATTCAAGCAACAGAAGTCCAAGTCCCACGTGACTTGTTTTAATTGTGGCAAGAAAGGCCACTACAAGAGTGAATGCAGATCCAAGCCTAAACAATCAGAGAAAGGTGAGCCTAGTAAGGTTTCATTGGTTTCTAATATTGTTGCTATGATCGTACAGGTCACAACTATGGGGTTGACTCTGACTGGTGGATAGACACTGGTGCGACTTGCCATGTCTGTTCTGGCATAGAATGGTTCGTCACGTACCAGCCGATATCTGAGAAGGTTGTCATGGCAAACCAGACCAAGCTGAAGTTCTGGGGATCGGGACTGTGGAGCTGAAACTCACTTTTGGGAACACTCTGACGCTTGAAGGTGTGAAGCATGTTCCGATGATTGCCAAGAACCTGATCTCTGAAAGCCTGCTCTGCAACGCAGGCTTGAAGATGGACATCAATGATGGTCAGATGGTGATGTCCAAGAAGGGAACATACTTCGGAAAGGCTTATCAAACCAAAGGAATGTTTAAAATTCAGCTTGTCAACCAGTTTAATGACATTAATGCAGTTGTATTTTGTGATTATTCTCTTGAGTTGTGGCATAATAGGCTAGGACATGTTCACTGTAAAAGAATTAACAAAATATCCAGTCTAGGACTTATCTCCAAATGTGGGGATAAGGTAGAGAAGTGTGAAGTGTGTGCTCAGACGAAGATCACAAGGAAACCCTTTCATCGGGTCAATCGAAGCACAGATCTTCTGGAGTTGGTGCACTTCGATATCTGTGACTTCAAACATTTCTCTACGAAGGCCGGGATGAAGTATTTCATAACCTTCATCGACGACTTCTCAAAATACGCGTTCGTCTACTTGCTCAAGACTAAAGACGAAGCTTTCGAGAAGTTCAGAGAGTTCAGGGCCGAAGCTGAACGGCAGACTGGACAACAACTCAAGAGGTTGAGAAGTGATCGAGGTGGGGAGTACAGGTCTCATGACTTCGCATCGTTCTGCAAAGAACATGGAATCATATGCGAGACTACTGCTCCATATTCTCCTCAATCCAACGGAGTAGCAGAGAGGAAGAACCGAACATTAACAGAAATGTTGAATTCAATACTGCTTACTGCAGGTCTTTCAAAATGCTACTGGGGAGAAGCTGCATTTACGGACACTTTCATTCTGAATAGAGTGCCATATACAACTTCGGACGTAAACCCTCATGAACTCTGATTGAAAGTCAGACCAAACTTGAATGTCATTCGAGTGTGGGGGTGTCTGGCGTATGTGAAGCTCCCAGATCTGAAGATTCAGAAGCTGGGGACAAAGACTACGAAGGCGATCTTCTTGGGGTATGCAGAGAAGAGTGATGCTCGGAGATTTCTTGATATTGAGTCAAATCATATCATCGAATCTCGCGATGCTGAATACTTTGAAGACAAGTTTGCAAAAGACAAAAACATTGTTCTTTCGGACATTCCGGAAAATGATGTAGGTACAAATGAGACTGAAATCTCATATGGGCCAGTAGTCCAAGAAGAAGCTGTTGTTGATGAAACAACTCTTGTACCAGAACTCACAAAGCCGTCAGCAAAGCGAACGAGGAGACCTAAAGACTTCGGAGATGACTTTGTCACCTATCATGTGGAAGCAGATCTGCTTACCTATGATGAGACGATGAAGACCAGAGATGCTATCTTCTAGAAGGAGGCAGTAAATGACGAGTTTGACTCTATCACCTCCAATAACACATGGGTGTTGGTAGATCTACCTGAAGAAGAAAAGTCCATCGGATGTAAATGGATCTTCAAGAAGAAGATGAAGGCAGATGGAACTATTGACAAGTTCAAGGCCAGGCTGGTAGCCAAGAGATTTTCTCAGAAACAGGGGATATACTACTTTGACACGTATGCTCCAGTAGCTCAGATGACCACCATCAGGATGTTAGTCGCTCTAGCAGCTATACATAAGTTGGTGATACATCAGATGGATGTAAAGACAACATTCCTGAATGGGGAGCTGACCGAAGAGATTTATATGCAACAGCTAGATGGATTTGTCGTCAAAGGTCTTGAAGACAAAGTCTGCAAGTTGGTGAAATTATTGTATGGTTTGAAACAAGCTCCCAAGATGTGGCATGAGAAGTTTGACAAAGTTATTAGGTCAAATGGCTACAGAGTCAGCGATACGGACAAATGTGTTTACACAAAGTTTGCTGATGGAAGAGGAGTCATCGTTTGTCTGTACGTGGACGACATGCTAACCTAGGGACGGATATAGGCTGTGTCACGGAGACAAAGAAGTTCCTCTCAACCAAGTTCAGTATGAAGGACTTGGGGAATGCATATGTCATCTTGGACATAAAGATCATCCGGACAAACACTGGAGTAGCGCTGTCACAATCTCACTACATTGAGAAGATGCTCACACGCTATGGGTATAAGGATCTTCCAGGGATCGATACGCCATACAGGTGTGATCAGAAGCTGAAGCCAAACTCGAGGGAAAGCGTCAGGCAGCTGGAGTATTCTAGCATTATCGGAAGTTTGATGTACGCAACCACTGCCACAAGGCCTGACATAGCTTTCGCCGTGGGAATGCTGAGTCGGTTCACAAGCAACCCAGGGATTGAGCACTGAAAAGCTGTGAAGCGGGTGATGAGATATCTCAAGAAGACTCAGACATATGCACTGCACTACAACGGGTATCCGACAGTAGTGGAAGGCTTCAGTGATGCTAGCTGGTGTTCAGAGGTGGAAAGCGAGAGATCCACAGGTGGATATGTCTTTTTCTTGGGTGGAGCTGCTATATCGTGGAAGTCGAAGAAGCAGACTATACTCTCTCGTTCCTCCATGGAATCTGAATTCTATGCACTTGAAACTGCAGCAGATAAAGCAGAATGGCTTCGGGAGCTCATGTATAATCTTCCAGTAGTTGGGGCTCAGATACCGGCGATACCGATATATTGTGACAACCAGACGACTGCGGCGGTGGCATCAAATGACCTCTTCAACGGGAAGAAGAGGACTGTGCGGTTGAAGCGCAGGGCAGTACACTATCTTATCAAAAGAGGTGTAATTGTAGTGATTGATGTTCGGAGTCAGGAGAACCTGGCAGATCCGTTCACAAAGGGCCTCAAGCGCCAGTTGGTCGATGACACATCTACTAGGCATCTAACTTTTGGTTCAAAGGAGGATCACTGACTGGAAAACTATCAGGTAACAGTGGGTACTTGTTCTCTGGAATATGGAAGGGATACGAACCCATAATCACTGTTGTCTACTATGTATTTCTGCGAAAAAAACAAATCCTGTGGAAGGTTGGCTTAAACGCCTTAATGAGTTCTCAGGCAGAGTGAATGTCTGGTGTGCTTTACAGGAAGCACGGTAGAGCAGCACTACAAGGAGTGAAACTCCATGCTACAGTGGGGTGACTCCACCATGAGGTTCCCAGGTCTGGGGTAATGCCTCGGCTTTGCAAGCCAAGTCATAGCGGCGTAGCACCGCAAATAGACAGGTAGCCTAATGTTGTATGACGTAATTAAAGAGTTGTAGACAGCACCACAAAGGGGAGGATGGCCCCATGTTACAGTGGCACGACACCACGATGAGGTACCCAGGTAGGGGTAAAGCCTCGGCCTTGCAAGCCATGTCATTACGGCGTAACACCGCAAGGAAGCCTTAGGCTTCATGCTGAGTAGATTGGCACTATAAAGAGGCTGAGACCTCATGCTACAGTAGTATGACACTACGATAAGGTTCCCAGGTAGGGGTAATGCCTCGGCTTCGGGCCATGTCATAGCGACGTAGCACCGCAAGGAAGCGCAATGCTTCATGCCATGTCTCTTTAATAAAGAACTCACCTATAGTGTATGAAAAGAGATATCAGACCGTCTCTTGAGGGTAAACTTGTAGACGCCTAAAATTATACACTGAAACCAGGCTGGCACAGGGCCTTTAATATGCAGCCAGAAGCACACGTAACTACACTTTGTGAGTGGGAAAAATTACAATTGTGGTACAGAATTCAAGACATAGTCCATTCTTGTATCACATTGTTGTTTAACCCATGCGGGAAGATTCAAGTCATCAGCGACATCTATCCTAATGCAAAATGGACAGTTACTGTGGGGAACGCTCAACCCTGGACACATATATATGTTGTGATATGTGGGAGATTGTTGGTACTTTCTTTACATGGAGAGAGCTTGCTCTCAACATGCCTTGTAAAAGTTTAGTCCCACATCGGAAATGCACCATGAGTTATCTCAACATATATACTTGGTTGTGTTGTTGAGAGATTCACATGGGGTGGTGACCCCAAGGAGGGAACCATGTGGGTGATTTACTAGGAGGTAAGAATAAGGCTCCAAGGATTAAGCATTAATGCTTTTGTCATTCTCTTGGATTAATTCCATTTGGAGCTAAGCCCCAAAGGGGCTTAGCGACTCGGACTCGGACTCGGACTCGGACTCGGACTTGGGCTCGGGCTCGGGCTCATGGGCTCATGAGGCGTAATGTGGCATTTTGTTGGCGCACTTAGCACGTCAGCAGTCATGCGGCTCATATGCGGCCATGGGGTGTTATGCGGCATGCGGCTCATATGCGGCCACATGCGGTCTCATGCGGCTCATGCGGCTCATGCGGTCCATGCGGCTCATCCGGCCCATGCTGAGGCCATACGGCTCATGCGGCCAGGCTGCTGCTGCTGCCGCATGGAGGGCTCCGCTGACTGTGCAGGCTACAAGTCAGTTATGGAAAGACTAATTCAATGTGATTAATTCAGATCCACTTTTTGTGGAATTTGAATTAATTTCGTTGCTATCTTTGTGGAATTTGAATTAATTTCGTTGCTATCTTTGTGGGATTTGATTCAATCTTTCCATAACTGAAGAGGCAGTTAAGGTTTCCACCCTCTCTCTATATATACTCTCTTCTGGCCTCCTTTGTGAAGTACTACGAATTTTATAAGTCAGAAAAGAGAGAGAGAGAGGGAGCTGCTGCCGCCATTGCAAGTCCATCCGAGGAGTCAGAACAGAGGTGACTTCGAGCGTTCTACAAGTTCTTCAACTTGCTGGTTCCTGGAAGCAATTCGTGTGGGGCGAATCTTGCTTTGAGCAACGGTGTTTTGACACCCCAGCAACTTTTTTTATCTCATCTTTCTCTAGATTATTGTAACTCGTTCTGTCCCAATTGCAACACGTTTGCAAGGAAGAACGAGAGATCTTCTCTTCTCTATTTCCCTCCTTCATATTGTAATCTGGCTATTTGGCTTTTTGTATCATCGTAGATCTTGAGTTTGATTACTGCAAAGTTTTTGTGTGACTCTCAGATCTCGATTGCATCAGTTTTTCCATCTTTGGTCAAGCCCCGGGACTAACAAATATATATATATATATATATATATATATATATATATATATATATATATATATATATATTCTGAATTTTATATCAATTTAAAGTTTAAATCCTAACATGTCCACTAGAAAAGTTTAGATCCCAAATTTTTTTTTTCCATTGTAGCCTGAACATGAGTGCATGCCGAAAAGGAGGATATAATGGAAAAAAAAAATGAAACCAAAAATAAAATTTCAGAATCTAAACTTTTCAGTTTGATATGTCAGAACTTAAACTCTAAACTAAACTGGTATAAAATTTATATTCTAAATGCTAATTAGTTATATTTCACAGTGCCACGAAATTCTTACTCATGTAGATCTTTGAGGGGAGCTATTATGATACAAGTATCATACAAGTCCTCCTAGTCATAATATTAAGGCTTAAATTATGATATTGATGTTATTTTTCAGACAGAGCAACAACATAAACATTCTTTTACAACAGAGTGTTCCATCTTGCTTTCAAAAGCGCCATTTAAGGACTTTTTGGTAGAATGAAAGTGGGAAAGAAGGGGTGGGATTTTGCATTGGGTTGTGTGTGTGTGTGTGTTGTGTGTGGTGTGTGTGTGTGTGTGTGTGTGTGAGAGAGAGAGAGAGAAGGAGAGAGAGAGAGAGAAGGAGTATGGAGGAGTCAAAGTGTTGGGTATTATATGTATCAACCCATTCTTAAAATTCTCTCAGGACTCAAAAATGAATATTCTTATATTATGCTATCCTCAAATTTTATATCTTCAATCCATCAATCCTCAAATAATAAACAACCATTATTTATTTTTACATAAATTTATTTTTTCACAACTATTTAATATACGCATATACATTAATGTTATATTATTAATATTATTTACTGAGATAATATTATATAATTTTATTATTTATATGATTTTAATATTATTTAATAATACATATACATTAATGTTATTTTATAGTATAGATAATACTATTTTATTTTATATTATTTAATATTATATTATTGGTTGTGTTATTTTAAATTTTGATGTACTTGTTTGTGTATGTATTTTAATTTTTGAAAGTTCAATGTTATTCTATTAATTTTTGCCAAATTATTTAAATATTATTTTATTAATCAAATGAATCTAATAAAAATACACTAATAACAAATATATTCAATATTAGATTCTATTGAAGATCTTAACAAGAGTATTTTAATAGTATAATTATTATATTATTTATAATTATAAATTAAAAAATATGGTAATTTAATTAAGTTTAGTGTTTAACATATGTAGGATATATTAGTAATTAACTACAACTTGGAGGGCAAAATGGTCATGAATAGTGGATCCTCAAATTTGAGGATTTTCTCCCCTCCCTCAAATTTGAGGATCCATCCTCCTTCCCTCAAAAAAAATGAGAAAATTCACTAAATTTGAGGCTTGGTTGGAGATGAATTTTGAGGAAATTCTCTCAATTTGAGGTTTGAGGACTTGGGTTGGAGATAGTCTTCACAAAAATGTAAAATTTTTTGGCTAGGCAGTTCCTGTCGGCCGAAGAAAAGATGGATTTTTTTTATCTTCACCACTGCATAAAAAACACGGATGTGGATCATTTTTTTTTTTGTTGCAGTTGATTATTTGATATGCACATAACTTTTAATACAAATATATAAAAAATATTTTTGTATGAAATAAAAATATAAAATATACATAAATTAAAATAAGTAAGAAAATGAAATAAGTATGATTAATAAAATTTAAATAAATTAAAATAAGTAAAAAATAAAAATAAAATAAAAATAGTGTTAGTAATTAAATAATTATTTATTTTTTGAGATGTTCTCAATACGTATGAAATTTGTACACGCTGCATTACATACCTTCTGGCCCACTGCCCCCAACTCCCACCAATATTATAAGTAAAAAAATAATATGCTTCCGTCGCTCAATCCACTGATCTTCCACAACCCAGCCAGGATTTTATACCTCTCTTCGGTAACTACAAGAGCCATTCGAGTTCAGTATTTTTTGTTACTCTTATAATATATTTCTTATTTTACATACTTTTATAGCAATCCAAACACTGCAAGTATAATTTGAAGACTTTAAGTTATAAAACATTACTTATCCAAATATTGAAATTCACTTTCATCAGACAAGAACTAGCATAAAACTCTAAAATATGCACATTTCACTTTCACCACACAAAAAATTATTTTTATATTTTATTATTTTTTTAAGCAACCAAACAGCCCTAAACCTGAAATGACACTCTATATTTTCTGGATATATAAGTTGTTAACAAAAAAAATAAGCGAAAGCAACCAATAAGCAATTTCAAATTGATTTATAAATTATTGAATTAAAAATTCAGAACAATGACTTCAAGTAAAAGAAAATTACAATTGAGAAAGAAAATCCATTTTTCTAGCTGTTTATTATATATTATTATTATTATTATTATTATTATTATTATTATTATATTATTATTCAAGTACTAAAAGAAAATTACAGTTGAGAAAGAAAATCCATTTTCTAGTTTATTATATTATTATTTAGTATTGCCAAGAATGCTTCCATGGTTTAGTCAACAGTAGCAAGTAGCTTTTGCTTGTTTTGGCCACTGTTGTTTGCGTAAGAATGGCAGGCCTACCATGTCTAAATCGGGTTTCTAAACTTGTCCAAAAAGAGTAAATATTGTTAACTTTTTAAGGGGGGTAAGCAGGGAACAAGTATTTGTATTGGTTTGTCTTGCTTGTCCTAACAGTATCTTCTTTGCAGACCTATACAGATATTTATAGGTCTTTGTACCCTAACAAAATCTCCTCTCTCCCTCTAATTCGCAATACCAAGAAAATCTCTGTTTTTATTCTTCTTTTCCTTCTTCTTTTTTTTTCCTTACAAAAAAAGGATACTTTAGAGGCCTACTTTAACTGTGTGTTCTCATAAATACATGACATGACATATTTTGGTTAAGCATATGATATCCTACAATTTTATGAAATATATATGTAGTGCTCATAGATAATATATGATGGGACATATTTTGGTTAAGCATATCCTACAAGTTTATGAAAATATCTTTTCTTCTTTTTGTCTTACTTGGTACAAATAATTATAGTACACCATGATTAAAAATAAGAATAAGAGCTTATTTTGGTTGTTCCTTAATTTTTATTGTGAACTAGTCCTGGGAGGTCACCTGCGACTACGACCTCTTCCAGGTCACGTTGGACATAGGATGTTGCATTAAGCAAAGAAAGTTGGTCAAATCCGAAGCCTTGTCAGAATTACCTCATGGACCGGTTCTGATTAAAAGCATGTCTCAAAACTTATTTTTTTATGTGTAAATGTTATGGCTTGTATGTAGTATCTATTCATTAATTCCAGTATTTGTTCCCCTGTACGTAAATGGTGCAACTTGTAAAAGCTATGATAGATACACTTTTTTTTTTGTAAAATTTGTTGTAGTTGAAATAATTGTAACACCATTAATAACATATTTCTATTTACAAACAACCAAACAGTTCCTTTATGTAAAAGCAACACATCCAAGTTATAAAACAATACACAACAATTTAAACATAATATGAGTATTTTAAATGATATTCCTCACTAGCTCACCTGTTTAAAAGGATTACTATCACCTATTTAAAAGGATTACTACTATTTTTTTTATTTGTCAATGGATCCCGTTATCCGAACTGATATTTAGCAACTTGTACTAAAGATGATTAGTGATAGGTGTCCTAAACAATTTTAAGAAAAATCATACGTGTTAATAGTATGCCCCATACCTAACTCAACTACAAATACATTTGGTTCAAGTTGTTATAGCATTTATCATACGCCTATTGTTTTTAATCATTTATGATCAATTCCAAGTTTAAAAGTATGTATAATTACATATTACTATATTTTTGAATTGCATCGTTTGTAATCAGGGTCAGTCCAGAGATAAGCAGACAAGACTCCGATCTTGGACAACCCTCTCTACTTAGACAACTTCTAGACTCAGTGTGACCCTACAAGAGATCCGGATCGTAGATGACCCTCCAGAATTGGCCCACAATAAAGACTAAGAACAACCAAAATTAATTTCGCATAGAGCAACTCAACCCTTTGGACCGTCCATATTTGTAATGCGTAAACTAAAATATTTCTAGTCGTAGGATAATCCAGTTGGACAATAGATATAATTGGATGCATACTCGTCGTATAATCCCATGTAGTAAGTACTTTACTTGATTGCTGCATATGTATTCTAATATTACAATATGTGTACAAGCTCCTTAAACCTGAGGCACCTAGTGGTCTTGTGCATTTGGAGTCATTAATTGTTCACATAATTAGTCAAGTAACATATTTATTGGGTATAGTAGTAGGTATGTGGAGGCAAATAGGTTGCAAAGTATATAGAACACAAATATCTTCTTCTCATTTCACATTGGCTATGACATAATGAAAGAGTATTGGAAGACATTAATTTTGAACAAATTTTCTAAAAAAAATTCTCATAATAATTAGTATTTACAAGTGGGTAATCAAATTGTTCGAATTTTGTTTTTGCCACTCAATCTAAGCTCGTGTAATTATGAATTACAAATAATTTCATTTACTAGTGATTATATATGGAGATAACGAGCTAGCACTAAGGTCATGTTTGGTCCGCGAAAAGGAATGGAAAGGAAACCAAATTTTTTTTCCATGAATATGAGAAATTATAATTTCCAAAAAAAAATTCGGTGTTAGAAAAAGCCATAAATATAGTCAAAATACATCTTTGAGCAAGAATATTTTAGTTCTAAATTTTGTAATAAATACAAAAAAGTGTGATATATAAAGAGTGAATTCTTAAGGGAGAGGGAGAGGGAGAGAGAGAGAGAGAGAGAGAGAGGGGGGGGGGGGGGGGTGGGGGTTCTTATATATATATATTTCCTTTGGAAACCATTTTATGTTTTGCTCATTTTCTTTGACATCCAATTATGTCACTCCTCGTTCCCTGTATACGTATTTTCTGCAATATTTCTGTATATAGTATCTGGTATTTGTGACATGTGCACTTGTATCTTGTATTTGCACCTGATCATGGCATAGAACAATGTCTCATCGAGAAGTAGTATGCCACCACTTATCCTTATTTGGTTGTAGGCGTGGTTCACTCTTCGATGATGGAATACTGGACCGTGTTGTGATCCGAATTAGTTATTTGTATTATGTAGCATGTAGCAAGACATTAGTCACTTGGACTAGGTCATCTTAGGGTTAGGGTTGAGTGAACCAACACCCACCTATATAAATATTCTCTTTCCCTCTCTCTCGCTCTCCCCCCATTACTCCCATTCATTTTCTTCAATCAACCCATAGGCAAGTACATCTTGCATTACTCCCATTCATTTTCTTCAATCAACCCATAGGCAAGTACATCTTGCACTAATGGGGAGACCAACATTGCTCATTTTATTTCTTTGATTTCTTTCACTTATTTTTAGTATAGTATGCATCTTTACATTCTCTGCAAGTTTAGTTCTTGGTAATTTCGATTTTAAGGACTATTTTAGTGAAGATCTAAAGTTTCAAACTAGGATTTTATTTGATTTTGAGGGAATGATATAGTAAAAAAAATTATTTTCGAAAAGTAGTTGTTCCATGTTATAGACAATTCGATTTTATGCAATTTTGTCTTTTGTTTTTGTCACGCCCCAGAACCAGAATATTGGAGAGCGGGGGCATACATAGCCAGCTACGTATAATGAAATGGAATCCATCTCGCTATACGGTCACGGCTGTCTAGATATATGAGGGTTCAACTACAAGCCAACGGTCTCTTAGGGTCATGAACAAGCCTAGTGTCTCAATCACAAGCAAGTAAGTAAATGTTACAAGATGTAAGATCACCAAATATACAATAATAAGGCGTCCCAAATATTACATATTTAGCTGATCATGAAGCTAGTCGTTACAAAATGTCAGGACTAGCAAGAGTTTTGGTCATACATGATCAACCCTAGGATTTGCCAATCATGTTACAGCCCGTGGGCAGACAGTAAATAATGGTGCAATACGAGCTAAACACGTGCTCGGCGGCTAAACGCCTCAAAAGAATATTTTTACAATAAAGTGGGAGAACAAAAAGAAACCCACTCGTTGCCCTGGTTACGCCTGGTGGTCACCATCGGGCTGGAAAGTCGGTAGATCCTCTGGAGCTGCTCCGGTATCTGGCCATACAAAACCAGCTGGGTCAGATCCCAGAAAGAGCAAGTGCCACAAAGGAAGCTTCACTTAGGAACTAAAACCAGCAATTAGCACCAGAATATAAATAAGTAGTAAGAACTGGAAATATGGAAAAAAAATCAGGATGATATACGACGAGATAACCATGGAACTATTCAGATAACCAGGTTACAACCCGTAAACCAAACAAGGACCGGGGTTGTAACCCTTCATCTGAACGGAGCTTGGTTTCCCACCATTTATCGACAAGATAACATAAGAAATCAGGTCATGTAACAATCTTGTACAGGATCAAGACAAGACTAGACAGGATTAGATTCCATCCAATCATTCACGGCCAAGCAATAAGTACGGCTTGATACTTTAACTAACTAGGGTTATCACAGGCCTAGTTACTAACAAGATGCAATGAGATTGTTCCACAGCCACAAGCCCTGCAGACCATCCAGGTTATCCAGGTCGAATATTTGTTCAAGAGAGGGGGTGCAACATATGACAGTGTGCTGGAAATGTGCCCTACTCGTCGGCAGGCTACAGATCCACAAGCGCGCCCAGGTAACGGGATTGCCTGTAGCTGGAAAATCTCTTCATGACTACTGTGTTATTCTAGTTGTTAGCCTTAGTCCATTTCAACAGGTACCCATGACCGTGGTACTCAGGAGCCCCATCCTAAACATGATGCAAGACAAGACTGGTTCATTTGTACAAGCACAATCGTCCACGGTGTCCATATTATTTATACTTGTCAGGTCAGGTCATGTCATGCTAGTCGTCGCAACAGTAATTCGAGATATATCATGTCAGGTTTACTTGTCAGGAGTGCGCCACGGTGGGCCACTAGCATGTCATGTTATTTGTCAAGAGTGCACCACTACGGGTCACTGTCGTGTTCATGGTACGTGTGTAGGATAACATAGTACAAGCATTCATCAAGAGACCCAAGTCACACTGAGGGTCACAAGACATGAGTCTAATAATAACAATTAAATCATAAAATACAAGACTATGGAAGGGGCCATGCGGCTCGGGCATATGGGACCAGGGAAAGAGAGTGCATACGGCTCAGGGGGGGACAGGCATATGCGGCTCAAAGATGATGGACGCATATGCGACTGCGGGAGAGCAACGCTATGCGGTTGAAAAGGGGCAAGAGCTTATACGGCTGGAGGGAATGGGCCATATGCGGCTGCGGGAGAGCCGAGTCCCATGCGGCTCGGAAGAGACTCGGTCTATTGCGGCCAGGAAAAGTAGGCTTATGCGGCTGGAGAATTTTGAGTTCATGCGGCTGGAAAGGGGACAGTTCATGCGGCAAGGGTGATGAGCATATGCGGCTAGAAAAGGAGCAACGCCATGCGGCTGGAGGAAATGGGGGCCTATACGGCTGAAAGTAAATGGGTCTCATGCGGCTCGCGGGGGAGCGGGGCATATGCGGCTGAGAATCATATGCGACTGGGAGCCTGGGCATATGCGGTCGGGAGTGAATGATTTATGCGGCTGAAAGAACGAAAGTTCATGCGGCTACGAAAAAGAAGTCTCATGCGGCTCGCTAGGAGCCCATGGCCTATGCGGCTCGCTAGGAGCCCATTGTTTATATATATTTATATATATATTTCCTTTTATATATATATATATATATTTCCTTTTATATATATATATATATATATATATATATATATATATATATATATATATATATATATATATATAATATACATAAAAAAAAATATATATATATATATATATATATATATACATAATAATAAATATATAATATATATATATATATATATATATATATATATATATATATATATATATATATATATATATATATATATATATATATATATAATTTTTATGTGTATATATATATATGCATGTTTATGTACTAAATTATATATATATGTACTTCTATGTATGTATATATAATTTTGTGCTATATTTTATTATGTGTAAATTTACATATTATTTTATTATTTAATTTTATGGCTAGTATATTTTACTACATTAAAATATATTTTTATAATATTTTAATATTCATATGTCTATATATTTAAAATTCATATTTTTATATATTCTGATTGATTATGGCCATTTGAGGTCCAGACCTAGCATGAGTTCTGTGGACTTAAATTAGTCTAAATACATTCAAGGCCTGTACGAGTCATATCAGACTTGATTCATGGCTTTGGGTTCCGTATCTGGACTCCGGTTCAATTTCATATACGTGGATAAAATATTAAATAGTTAATTATTTATTTTTCAGAAATTGTAACTTGCTGCATTTGAATTTTTATATGTAATTTAAGTGCTGTAAAAATATGGGAAATTTTGTATTTAAATACTATGTTAATTTATCTAATTTAATATAATTTTTTCAGGATTTAATTAGTACATTTGAAAAATTAGTATAAATTTCTATAATTAACAAGGATCATTTTGGTACTTTATTTCATATATATTGGAGCTTTTTGACTATCTTAATAATTGTTGAAACATAGTGTACAGTCTAATTTAATAATTAAATAATTGTGTCTTGTAAAGTTATGTGTGACTTTGGGATATTTTAGTGCTGGGACCTTACCCTACCTTAGTATAGAGATCCTAGAAAGTTGGTTTAGGTATTGTGTCACCCCACATTGGTCTTCAATGCTAAAGTCATCACTTGGCTAGGTATCCAGTTAGAAAGTCGTGTTACACCACAAGTGTCCTAGTATTTAGCTTAGTATAAAAACTAAGTTTGTATATCCGTTTTACAGTGATGGAACACCGGATATCTATAGCTTCATATACATATCCTTGCTTTGCACAAGGCAAGTACCCCTACAAACTTTATTTACCGCATGTGATAATAATTGTGAATGAATTGTATTAAAATACTGTTTCTTAAACTGTAAGTCATAACTTCACCTGTTTTATACTGCTTCCTGTATCTTTCACATGTTTTAAGCTACCCTTGTATCTCTCACATATTAAAACTTGGGTTATAGGGAAACTGATAGTTGAGTACGTGATCATGCCCCCTTCTCCCGTACGTATGTACCGATTGTATTTTATATGCATACCTTGTCGTAGGCCATTGTCCCACATTTCTGTACGTATGTACACTTACGCTTGTACACTTGTACGTACGTACATTTTATTACTTGTAGACTTGTACATCGGTACATTTTATACCTATTGACGATCACGTGCCTGCTCCAGTTTTAAACATTACATGTACATCTGTCGCCATGACAAATGTATCCTTGACATGATAGATTATGATATGCCATGATTTTCTGTTATTATATCTCAGTTTCATGCTCCGTATATTTAGTTTGTAGAATCAGTACTTGCTCCCGTCCTGGCAGGATAACGTTGTAGGTATACTTACCGAGGAGGAGTTGCTATGTGATTCGTATTATGGGGTCGCCATCGAAGATCGGGTTTTACCCTACGAGGATGTACCTGCGGGAAAACTCGTATAGTTTGTTTAGTTGCTCGGGACCTTTTGAGAGCATACATGTTTTAGACTATGTATTTTTGTTACTGGACCTGTTTCCAGTTTTACATTTTGGCTATGTATTTGGAACATATTCATATACTAGATGATTTTGTGTTTGTGATGTTGTAACCCAATATGACAAATAGAATCGTTAGCACACTTTGATCTTATATTATTTATTTTTAGAACAGCTTACTATATTTTATTCTTAAGCGTAGGCTGGACATGACTCGGCCCGGCCCAATAATTTGGGTAGCGGGTCGTGACAATAAGTTTAACTAGAACATAATTACGGAGGTCGTTGGCATGAAAACCATTATGGACATAGCTTGGTTTAGACGATACGTGTTCAACGCGGGTAGCGAGCCCCGTTGAAGGAGCACCGAATACCCGCGGTACAATCCAGCATAGCTATCGTATTTTTCCTAGGCTGGATCGGTCCCGTGGCCCTAGAATACCGTCCGAAGAAACAATCGCCCTTGTATACAAGTTGTCCATGACCGTGCTACGTTAACGAGTGATTTAAGGCAGTTTTATGGTATCGTTGTGACAAATTTATAATTGATTCATTTTTTAATTTTTAGATAGAGGGTCGAGGTGAAGGAGGTCAGCCACTCACCTTGATTTCTGTTCGAGGCGAGAGACTTGTTGATCGCGCTAGACATCGCCAACGCGATTACCTGAAATCGTAGAAGTAACTGATTAGAATACTGTATTATTCAAGGAGTTCGACATGTATCTGCGAGTTCGAAATGCAAGCCATGAAAAAATTTACAAAAAAATTCACGAAAATGCATTCAGAAAACCAAAGCCAAAACCAAAGCAAGTACGGCGTGAAAAACAGAGCAACGGGAGGTCTCTTCCGACTCAGCCGCAGAGTCTATCCTCGATGTGCAACTCGCTGAATATGAGACTTGATTCCGAAAAAGCATTTCCATAACGAGAAAAGGATCTTAATTCAATCATTTTCGTTCGACCGATTCGATCGATCTCGACCAAATCGATAGCGATAATGTTCCTTTCTCACGCACCCTGTAGACGAAGAATGAGGCACGATGTAGGGACGGAGCACTACACCATAACCAACTAAGAAAAAGTTTCATCCTCGAAACTTAAGAAAAGAACCTACCGCTAGGAAAAATAGAGAAAGGAACTTTTTCCTCATCTCTGACTCCAGTTCCCAGGTCGACTCTTCGACCGCATGGTTCTTCCAGAGCACGCGAACGAGAGGGATGGCAGGATTTTGGAGCAGTTTATCCTTGCGCTCCACGATTTGCACAGGCTCTTCAACATATGATAAGTCTGCCTGCAGATTCAGCTGACCAAAGTCTACCACATGGCTCGGATCGTGCACGTACTTTCCCAACTGAGAGACGTGAAATATATTGTACACATCCGACAGTGCTTGCGGCAAAGCAATTTGGTAAGCTACTAGGGTGACTCGCTTCAATATCTCGAAAGGACCGATAAATCTTGGACTCAACTTTCCCTTAGCTCCAAATCTCATGACTCCACGCATAGGTGTGACTTTCAGAAACACGTGATCGCCCTCCAGGAATTCAAGGGCTCATCGGTGTATGTCGATGTAGCTATTCTGTTGACTCTGTGTTATCTTCAATCTCTCCCGTATCAGTTTAAATTTTTGTACGGTCTGATCCACCAGCTTTGGGCCAAGTATCTGTCGTTTTCCGACTTCATCCCAGCAAATGGGCAATCTGTACTTCCGGCCGTACAAAGCTTCATACGACGTCATTTGGATGCTGGACTAGTAGCTGTTGTTATATGCAAATTCGGCCAGTGGTAGATGAACGTCCCAGCTTGACTTCAAGTCGATCGCACAGAGTCATAACATGTCTTCGAGAATCTGGTTCACCCGTTTTGTTTGGCCGTCGGTCTGAGGATGATAAGCTAAGCTAATCTTCAACTTGGTCTCCAATGCTGAGTGAAGGCTACACCAGAAGCATGACATGCACCGTCCATCCCGATCTGAGATGATATATACTAGGACTCCGTACAACCGAACTATTTCATCAAGATATATCTGAGCAAGGCAGTCGACGCTCCAAGTGACTTTAATGGCAATAAAGTGCACTGAATTGGTTAATCGATCGACGATCGATGACCCAGACGGTATCGTTCCCCCGTGGCGTCTTCGGCAGACCAACAACAAAGTTCATAGTGACATGATCCCACTTCCACTTTGGAATGGAAAGGTTCTGCATCTTCCGTCTGGTTGTTGGTGCTTAGCTTTCACTTGCTGACAATCCATACACTGTGACACAAAGAGCGCCACATCCCTCTTCATGCCGTGCCACCAAAAGACAACGCGGAGGTCCTTATACATCTTGGTGCTACCAGGATGCAAAGAATATTTTGCATAATGCGCCTCCGACATTATCTCCTTTCTAATTTCTGCGTCATCCGGAACACATAGCCGACCTTTCACTCGCAACGCTCCCGACTCTTCCACTGTAAAGTCAGAGCCTTTCCCGTAGGTATCAGCTTCCGCATCTTCTCCAGGTAGGGATTTCCTTCTGAGCAGACTTGATTTTCTCCAATAGGCTCGGTTCTAGCCGCAGTTGCGCCAGCTGTGCGCCCACAAATCGAACTCGGAGTTCTATGCTCATTCCTTCCAAGTCACGTAACAGTCGACTATTGATGAATAGTGAAGCTATGTACTTCCGACTCAACGCATCTGCCACAACATTCCCCTTACCAGACGTATAGTCGATCGACAAGTCGTAGTCTTTAATCAGTTCCAGCCATCGCCTCTGCCGCAAATTCAGTTCTTTATGCGTGAAGAGATACTTGAGGCTCTTGTGGTTCGTATAAATCCTGCACGCCAAGCCATAAAGATAGTGACGTCACAGATTCAATGCAAACAAAATTGCCGCTAATTCTAGGTCATGAGTGGGATAGTTCTTTTCATGCGGCTTGAGCTGTCTTGAAGCAAAAGATATCACCTTGTCCTGCTGCATGAACACACACCCCAAACTCTGGCAAGAAGCATCGCTGAAGATTTGAAATCCCTCGGTCTCTTCCGGAAGAGCGAGTATCGGGTGTCACGACCCGCACCCGAATATACGGGTACGAATACGTAGGCCACGCCCAGCCTACGTCGCGGTATCGGCGGTAGAACGCTGTCAAGTATACTATACTAACTACAACATCTAAGAATCCATAACTAGAAATGTACTCATGTCACATCACGAAAACTAAGGACGATAAGACAAGAAATAATAACAATATCACTAGAACAACTAGAATCTACAATAATCATAAGACATGAAAGATAAAGAAGGAACAACAAGACTAACTAAGGATAACTACCAGGCAACTCCCATAGAAGAATAGTGAGATCCACCTCAGCTAGCAACATCATGAAGTCCAATAATGAGGGCACAACTACTCCTAAAATTTGTCAACATATCCGGTCAGGACGGAACGAGTACATATATCTCATAACAGATCTCAAGATAGAATAAAAGCTATAAGACTGTAAATAGAGCATATACAATGAAATTATGGAGTGTACATATATGTATCATGGCATGGTAAGCTGTAGAGCTAGAGCTAGAACAAGAAAGTAGAACTAAATCAGGGTATGTACACAAATCAAGGTAAGCCATATATCCAATGTGTGTGAGTAGCAGTTTCAACTTGTGATCGGCTTGGGTAACTCAAGAATCGGCCTGGTAAGTCATAAGTGCGGTATATGACTCACACTGTTCAAGAATACAAGGGGATATGATCACAGCCATACGCTACTACTCCCCCTACCCCAACTGGTAGAATGGATCCAAACAGGACACGTCACTGCACGGGATTCTAATGAGAAGGTCGCGAACCTTCTCTAGAATCAGTGACCATATATTGAGCAAGAGCTACAAGGGAGCTTGCACAATACATCCCAACCTAAGAAGGAGAGACATCTCTCATCGGGATCCAAGAATACCAATCCGTGAGAACCATGTGTCAGGAATAAGCATATCAACACTAAGTACATGAATCATAACAGTTATCATAAATTGGGAATAAGTTATCAGAGAATGTACTCGCCTAGGGTCCTGCTGTCAATATGAATCAGGGTTCAGAGTAAAGCCACAGACCTAAAGATGAAATAATACAAGAGCTGATCAGGGTCAAAAGATATACTAACATCTAGGTCAAATTAAGACAAACTGGATCAAGGTTGACGTACAGTTGACTTTGGTCAACTGGTCAACTCTGGTCAACCCTAAGTCTAATCTAGGTTAAATAGGTCAATGGTTGACTTACAGTTGACTTTGGTCAACTGGTCAACTCCGGTCAATTCTAAGTCTAATCTAGGTTAAATAGGTCAATGGTTGACTTACAGTTGACTTTGGTCAACTGGTCAACTCTGGTCAACCCTAGGTCAACTCTAGGTCAAACTTGACTAACGTTGACTAACAGTTGACTTTGGGTCAACTGGTCAACTTCGGTCCAGTTCTAGTCAATTTTAGGCTACGGTTGACTTCCGGTTGACTTTGGTCAAAATAGTCAACCATGGTCAACCAGGGTCAAAACTAGTCTAACCTAGGTCAAATGTTGACTCTACTTCGACGTCTAGTCAAAATAGTCAACCATGGTCAAGCTAGTCTCTATAAACATCTACAAGGTCAACTTATGAATTTCAGTGATTTAGAAATCACTGAAATCGACGGGTCTCTAAAACAACCAAAAGAAAAAAATATTATAATAATAGGGTGACACAAAAAGGGAAGAAATCTACAGATGTTGTCGGATGATGAAACTAACATCACCAACGTGTCCAGAATGGTCAAATCAGCTAGGATACCCTGTCCAAAAGTCCAATTTGGATACAGGGGCAAAAAGGTAATTTCGGGCCAAAATAATGTCCGCCGTTGGACACACTTTGCACCGAAAAACGTGCCAAATAAAAGTGCACAAAACCTAACAAATTATATGTCCACGAATCCAGAATGACGATACGAACCCAACGGTATATCCAGAATTGGATTCCGTTGACCCGATCTCAAATTGGTCCGTTGACCCGGACATTAAAAACCGATTTGCACGAAAAAGCGTGTCGGAGCCAATGTCCTCAAAACTCAGCAAATTATATGTCAACGAGTCCAGAATGACGATACGAACTCAACGGTATATCCGGAATTGGATTCCGATGAGCCAAACTCAAAATGACACGTTGACCCGGATATTGGTATCCGACTTGCACCGAAATGCGTGCCGGAACCAATGTCCACTAAAACCTAGCAAATTATATGTCAACGAGTCCAGAATAACGACACGAACTCAACGGTATATCCAGAATTGGATTCCGATGAGCCGGCGTCAAAAAGTCCCGTTGACTCAGAAAGTGGGACCCGCTTTGCACCGAAATACGTGCCAGGGCCCACGTTCTCCAAATCAAGCAAACTTTATATGAAAACATACCAGAACGACGCCACGAGTCTACTGGTGGTGTCAAAAATTGAATCCGGAGTCCCGGGTTCAAAAATGAAATTTTACAAGTGCAACACTAAGAATTCGAACGGCCAATTTTGGCGTCGAATTCGACCGACCTAACAAGCTCAAACTGAAATGAAATCTAAAGGGGGCAGGAAGAGGGTTATACCAGCTGTGCACCGAAACTGACGGCGCGCAAAACGAAGCTGCGACGGCGAAGATATAAACCCGCGAAGTTGGCGTCACGAAACTGTCCAAAAATAGTACAAATTAAAACGTCAACTTGGTGGCCGGTTTTGATGTATCAAACGACAAAATTAACGGGTGAAATTTGACATAGGTGAAGAGGGATATACCGAGATTGCGATGGAGCAAAAAGTTCGCCGATCCAACGGTCGGATTGTCCAGAAAATCGGAGCGAAGTTGCTGCCCCGAGACGCAAATTCTGACTTTGTTCCGAGCGCGCGCCGACGGGAACCCGTGCCAAACGCACGAATCAGGCGTTTCTCGCGCCGGGGAAGAGGGCGACGGCCATGGGGGCCTACCCGGGGGTGCGCCCGAACGAGGGGGAGTGGTCGGGGGTGCACGCCGGCCACGTGGTGGCGCACGGCGGCGGCAGTGGCACGCGCGCGAGGGTGGCGCGGCTGCACTGTGCGCTGCCGCTGCTGCAAGCGCTTGCTGCGCACGCGCGCGCGGCGGCTGCGGCAGTGGCAGTGGCTGAGATTGGCCGGAGGGGGTGGTGGAGATGGTGGAAGTGGTGGTGGCGAGTGGTGGTGATGAGGGTGGTGATGATGGTGCTCGTAATGGTGGTGGTAGTAGTAAAAAAAATGAAGAAGAATAAGAAGAACGTGAGGAAGGAGTAGTGAGAAGGAGAGAGAGAGATGATGATGATGTAAAGAAGAAAATGGGGGGGGGTGTTCGTGTACAACATGTGGGGGGGGTTGTTGTTCGGCTGTGAGAGAGGGGAGTGGTGAGTGTGGTGATAGTGATGGGGTGAGGTGAGAGAGAGAGAAAAAGTTATGTGTGTATGTATATAATATGTAGGAAGAGAGAGAGAATGAGAGATAGATATTTAGAGGAGAGAGAACTTGAGAGAGAGAGAGGGTGTGAGGTGGCCGGCTGTAGGGGGTGATTTGTGTGTGTGATGAGAGAGATTTAAATGTAGAGAGAGAGTGTGTATTATATATATATATATATATATATATATATATAATAGAAAGAAAATAAGATATTTGTGTAGAGAGGATATTTTAGAGTAGGGAAAAAGGCAAACACAAAGTGGTGTGTATGGGCAGTCATGAAAGAACAATATGGAGCTTGGGTTCGGGTTCGGTCGAGCCGGGTCGGGCCAAAATCGGACATGAGGCAATATTCGAATTAAAATAGGGATTTATAATTATGGATAAATAAATAACATGCGGGGACTCAAATAAATGGGACACAAGTGGCAGGCGGGTAGTAGGCTTCATGGGGGTCCTGTCCATATTTGGGGTCGACTAGGTTGGGTCGATGTCGGGCCCGAAAATTAAATGGGAAATTAAATCAGGTTTTACGGCAGATATTTAATTGGCCTAAATTGAACCGAAAGTTGTGCGAAGGAAATGGAGCACAAGAGGGTGTGTCTGAGTGGGACACGAAGGTCATGGATGAAGAACGTCTCGAGTAGATCAGGCATGATAAGTTGGTTTCGAGAGAATGACTAGTCTGGTGCTCCTAAATTAAAAGTCACAGTAACGTGCATATGAAGATCCAGGAAAAGAGTGGGAATTCAATTAATAATTAAAATGGTCGAAATTGACCCGAACTTGCGCGAAGCAAAAAGAGTACAAGGAAACAAGTTCGAGTGGGACAGGATATATCAAAATGAAGATAATCTCGCCTACTACAAACTCCAAGAAGGAAGTTTCCAGAGACTGGCATCCCTGATGCTCTAGAATTCCAAGTCACGGTAAAGAGCATTAAATCAAATAATAATCAAATAATAATATCTGTTCAAAATAATTGATTTATAAAATAAAAAAATGAGCCCAAAATTCAGGGGCTTACAATCCTACCCACCTTATAAAAATTTCGTCCTCAAAATTAAAGGTTGGTAGTGGGGTTAAAACATGATAGAAAATTTAGGCAATATTTTAGGCACGATTCAAGAATGACGAGTTTGCACGATCAAGAAAATTGATTTACAATTGTTCAGGCACGATGAGGGATTTGGCACGATAGAATCATGATATGAACAAAATTATATGTGCATGATTTCAGAAATAAGCCAAGTTATTGGGGCAAAATTTTAGAGACGATTAGAGGAATCGACGATATGAATGAAGTTCAAGTACGGGGTGACCCGTAGGACTTAGGTTGATGGAAATCAACCTGAAAGTCGCACATGCTTGATCAAGATGAAAAGCTAACCATGACCAAAACAAGGTTTGGCATAGTTGAGATAAAATTTCAGACACAAACAAAAAAATCGAAGTCAATGTCTTATAGGCTCGATCGAAGATTAAGGAGGATGATTGATAAAATCATGAAATACGATCCAAGTTCGAACGCGATTAAAATCGAAAATAGTCTAAGTTCACTTGGCACGATTTGAGGGTTAAGATTATCAAGATCATGAAAATCAAAGTTGGATAGTCATGATCTAAAACAGGGCTAAGAGAAACAAATGGAGAGAAAAATTTGAGAATAGCACGATTGAGTGATAGATTGGATAGAAATTAGATTATAGGTTACATAAGCAATGAATTCGAAATCAAGGTCCTAAAAGCACAATTTAGAAAGGAACCCAAGTCACAAGAAATTCGAAGTCATCTAGAGTAGACTCTTTGGCACGATAAACAAGACGACCAAAATTGATTGGTCATGGACAGAAGGGAATTAAAATCTTAACAGTATCGAAATTTAAGAAACAATTTAGATATAAAATTTTCAAAATTTTCAGAGTTTCCAAGTGTAGATGTCAGATGTAGATATGATGTAGGTGATTTGTGTAATCAAGACATAACCAAACAAGGCAAAGGAAATGACGGCAAGATGAGAAAATCATCATGCGAAGGGAGAGAAAATAATGATAAACAAGAAATAATGGTAGGAATTATCTTGCTTAATTGGTAAAAGAAGTGAATCAATTTAAGATATGACCTGATAACCATACACGTCTATCCCAAATCATGTTGCCAGAATTCTCGCCACGCCAGTAAGCATAGCGGTAATAAACAATAAAGTCCATAACTATGGTATACACCCTATAATTATGTCATCTAGATTCCTTACCACGCCACCCGGTATGGCTGCAAGAGAACCTAAATGACATAACTAGGATAGTATATCCAAAATCAGGCTCCATGTCCATGTCTCGCTAGCTAATATGACTGCGATGAATTCTAAACTCCATAAATAAAGTAGACACTTACCGTTCTCATCCTCCTCGTCCAAAATATGTTTATCAGGATATCTTAACTCAATTCTTAAAAGAATTATCCAAAACAAAATCAAAGGTCAACAACGAATATTAAGATTTAAATTTCAACAACAAGTCAAGGGTAAGTTAATAGAAACAACGGAAACAACTTCCGAGATAGGGTTCAGAGGAAAATCTCAGAGAAAGTCCCGAGTGTACTACCTAGGTCAAGATAGAAAATGGTAAAATATAATCTAAAACAAACCTCGACCATGATACGAGGTTGATAAATCATATTCTCTCCCCAACCTAGATGATATACAAGTCCAACTTATAACTTCCCTCTGGGGTCCACAAACTCATCCCAAGAAGGAATAAAGTTTGATACGGACAGATATTTCAGAAATCATGACGGACATGAATGAATGGAAAAAGTTTCGAAAAGTTCGAAATAAGATTCCCAGGGGTCATCCCTGGAATCTACCAAGAGTTCCTAATATGTGACTGAGTACCAAATTCCTAAAATATTCCACGACTCAACCTTAATCCTAGGGCAGGCTCGCAGTAGTACAGAAAAGCTCAAGTACTACCACGACTTCGCATTAATTGCAAAGACTGACCTGCATGGGCCACCACTAAAAACGTGTCACGACCCGCACCCGGATATACGGGTACGAATACGTGGGCCACGCCCAGCCTACGCTGCGGTATCGACGGTAGAACGCTGTCAAGTATACTATACTAACTACAACATCTAAGAATCCATAACTAGAAATGTACTCATGTCACATCACGAAAACTAAGGACGATAAGACAAGAAATAATAACAATATCACTAGAACAACTAGAATCTACAATAATCATAAGACATGAAAGATAAAGAAGGAACAACAAGACTAACTAAGGATAACTACCAGGCAACTCCCATAGAAGAATAGTGAGATCCACCTCAGCTAGCAACATCATGAAGTCCAATAATGAGGGCACAACTACTCCTAAAATTTGTCAACATATCCGGTCAGGACGGAACGAGTACATATATCTCATAACAGATCTCAAGATAGAATAAAAGCTATAAGACTGTAAATAGAGCATATACCATGAAATCATGGAGTGTACATATATGTATCATGGCATGGTAAGCTGTAGAGCTAGAGCTAGAACAAGAAAGTAGAACTAAATCAGGGTATGTACACAAATCAAGGTAAGCCATATATCCAATGTGTGTGAGTAGCAGTTTCAACTTGTGATCGGCTTGGGTAACTGTCAAGAATCGGCCTGGCAAGTCATAAGTGCGGTATATGACTCACACTGTTCAAGAATACAAGGAGATATGATCACAGCCATACGCTACTACTCCTCCTACCCCAACTGGTAGAATGGATCCAAACAGGACACGTCACTGCACGGGATTCTAATGAGAAGGTCGCGAACCTTCTCTAGAATCAGTGACCATATATTGAGCAAGAGCTACAAGGGAGCTTGCACAATACATCCCAACCTAAGAAGGAGAGACATCTCTCATCGGGATCCCAGAATACCAATCCGTGAGAACCATGTGTCAGGAATAAGCATATCAACACTAAGTACATGAATCATAACAGTTATCATAAATTGGGAATAAGTTATCAGAGAATGTAGTCGCCTAGGGTCCTGCTGTCAATATGAATCAGGGTTCAGAGTAAAGCCACAGACCTAAAGATAAAATAATACAAGAGCTGATCAGGGTCAAAAGATATACTAACATCTAGGTCAAACTAAGACAAACTGGATCAAGGTTGACGTACAGTTGACTTTGGTCAACTGGTCAACTCTGGTCAACCCTAAGTCTAATCTAGGTTAAATAGGTCAATGGTTGACTTACAGTTGACTTTGGTCAACTGGTCAACTTCGGTCAATTCTAAGTCTAATATAGGTTAAATAGGTCAATGGTTGACTTACAGTTGACTTTGGTCAACTGGTCAACTCTGGTCAACCCTAGGTCAACTCTAGGTCAAACTTGACTAACGTTGACTAACAGTTGACTTTGGGTCAACTGGTCAACTTCGGTCCAGTTCTAGTCAATTTTAGGCTACGGTTGACTTCCGGTTGACTTTGGTCAAAATAGTCAACCATGGTCAACCAGGGTCAAAACTAGTCTAACCTAGGTCAAATGTTGACTCTACTTCGACGTCTAGTCAAAATAGTCAACCATGGTCAAGCTAGTCTCTATAAACATCTACAAGGTCAACTTATGAATTTCAGTGATTTAGAAATCACTGAAATCGACGGGTCTCTAAAACAACCAAAAGGAAAAAATATTATAATAATAGGGTGACACAAAAAGGGAAGAAATCTACAGATGTTGTCGGATGATGAAACTAACATCACCAACGTGTCCAGAATGGTCAAATCAGCTAGGATAGCCTGTCCAAAAGTCCAATTTGGATACAGGGGCAAAAAGGTAATTTCGGGCCAAAATAATATCCGCCGTTGGACACAATTTGCACCGAAAAATGTGCCGAAATAAAAGTGCACAAAATCTAACAAATTATATGTCCACGAATCCAGAATGACGATACGAACCCAACGGTATATCCAGAATTGGATTCCGTTGACCCGATCTCAAATTGGTCCGTTGACCCGGACATTGAAAACCGATTTGCACGGAAAAGCGTGTCGGAGCCAATGTCCTCAAAACTCAGCAAATTATATGTCAACGAGTCCAGAATGACGATACGAACTCAACGGTATATCCGGAATTGGATTCCGATGAACCGAACTCAAAATGACACGTTGATCCGGATATTGGTATCCGACTTGCACCGAAATGCGTGCCGGAACCAATGTCCACTAAAACCTAGCAAATTATATGTCAACGAGTCCAGAATGACGACACGAACTCAACGGTATCCAGAATTGGATTTCGATGAGCCGGCGTCAAAAAGTCCTGTTAACTCAGAAAGTGGGACCCGCTTTGCACCGAAATGCGTGTCAGGGCCCACGTTCTCCAAATCAAGCAACTTTATATGAAAACATACCAGAACGACGCCACGAGTCTACTGGTGGTGTCAGAAATTGAATCCGGTGTCCCGGGTTCAAAAATGGAATTTTACAAGTGCAACACTAAGAATTTGAACGGCCAACTTTGGCGTCGAATTCGACCGACCTAACAAGCTCAAACTGAAATGAAATCTAAAGGGGGCAGGAAAAGGGTTATACCAGCTGTGCATCGGAACTGACGGTGCGCAAAACGAAGCTGCGACGGCGAAGATACGAACCCGCGAAGTTGGCATCACGAAACTGTCCAAAAACAGTACAAATTAAAACGTCAACTTGGAGGCCGGTTTTGATGTATCAAACGACGAAATTAACGGCTAAAATTTGACATAGGTGAAGAGGGATATACCGAGATTGCGACGGAGCAAAAAGTTTGCCGATCCAACGGTCGGATTGTCCAGAAAATCGGCGCGAAGTTGCTGCCCCGAGACGCAAATTCTGACTTCGTTCCGAGCGCGCGCCGACGGGAACCCGTGCCAAACGCACGAATCGGGCGTTTCTCGCACCGGGGAAGAGGGCGACGGCCATGGGGGCCTGCCCGGGGGTGCACCCGGACGAGGGAGAGTGGTCGGGGGTGCACGCCGGCCACGTGGTGGCGCACGGCGGCGGCAGTGGCACGCGTGCGAGGGTGGCGCGGCTGCACTGTGCGCTGCCGCTGCTGCAGCGCTTGCTGCGCACGCGCGCACGACGGCTGCAGCGATGGCAGTGGCTGAGATTGGCCGAAGGGGGTGGTAGAGATGGTGGAAGTGGTGGTGGCGAGTGGTGGTGATGAGGGTGGTGATGATGGTGCTCGTAATGGTGGTGGTAGTAGTAAAAAAAATGAAGAAGAATAAGAAGAACGTGAGGAAGGAGTAGTGAGAAGGAGAGAGAGAGATGATGATGAAGTAAAGAAGAAAATGGGGGGGTGTTCGTGTACAGCATGTGGGGGGGTTGTTGTTCGGCTGTGAGAGAGGGGAGTGGTGAGTGTGGTGATAGTGATGGGGTGAGGTGAGAGAGAGAGAAAAAGTTATGTGTGTATGTATATAATATGTAGGAAGAGAGAGAGAATGAGAGATAGATATTTAGAGGAGAGAGAACTTGAGAGAGAGAGAGGGTGTGAGGTGGCCGGCTGTAGGGGGTGATTTGTGTGTGTGATGAGAGAGATTTAAATGTAGAGAGAGAGTCTGTATTATATATATATGTATGTATATATATATAATAGAAAGAAAATAAGATATTTGTGTAGAGAGGATATTTTAGAGTAGGGAAAAAGGCAAACACAAAGTGGTGTGTATGGGCAGTCATGAAAGAACAATATGGAGCTTGGGTTCGGGTTCGAGTTCGGTCGAGCCGGGTCGGTCCAAAATCGGACAGGAGGCAACATTCGAATTAAAATAGGGATTTATAATTATGGATAAATAAATAACATGCGGGGACTCAAATAAATGGGACACAAGTGGCAGGCGGGTAGTAGGCTTCATGGGGGTCATGTCCATATTTGGGGTCGACTAGGTTGGGTCGATGTCGGGCCCAAAAATTAAATGGGAAATTAAATCAGGTTTTACGGCAGATATTTAATTGGCCTAAATTGAACCGAAAGTTGTGCGAAGGAAATGGAGCACAAGAGGGTGTGTCTGAGTGGTACACGAAGGTCATGGGTGAAGAGCGTCTCGAGTAGATCAGGCATGACAAGTTGGTTTCGAGAGAATGACTAGTCTGGTGCTCCTAAATTAAAAGTCAGGTAACGTGCATATGAAGATCCAGGAAAAGAGTGGGAATTCAATTAATAATTAAAATGGTCTAAATTGACCCGAACTTGCACGAAGCAAAAAAGAGTACAAGGAAACAAGTTCGAGTGGGACAGGATATATCAAAATGAAGATAATCTCGTCTACTACAAACTCCAAGAAGGAAGTTTCCAGAGACTGGCATCCCTGATGCTCTAGAATTCCAAGTCACGGTAAAGAGCATTAAATCAAATAATAATCAAATAATAATATCTGTTCAAAATAATTGATTTATAAAATAAAAAAATGAGCCCAAAATTTAGGGGCTTACAATCCTACCCACCTTAAAAAAATGAGCCCAAAATTCGTGCTTACGCGCAACGTACCCCGTGGGCGATTTTGCCCGCACGCAATGCGCAACTTGCACGGCCGCATGCCCGCACGCCGTACTTGGGCGCAACGTACGCCGTGGGCAGTTTTGCTCGCGAAACTTGCGCGCAGGTCACTCCAAATGACTGTTTTTGCGTCTTTGTGCTGTTTTGTAGATAAAATCTTAAAAAACTCAAAACATGAAAGTTGTAGATCTTTGTCTTGGTTTCAAGAATCTTTATGTCTCACTTTAACTAGAATTCATATGTGACTTTTATGTCATGAGGGGTCCATGTGACTTCCTGACTTGACCGTGTTCCGGATTTGATTACCTGTATACGTGCTGGTACCTATTCTAAGTGTGTATTGAGATACAATATTAGTATGCACTGCGGTGCTATTTAATGAGTGCACTGAGGTGTGACTCTACGTGCTAAGTGATCATTCGTGTTATATGTCAATACATGTGTACCTTCCAACACAGTCATGGTAATTGGTCAGTAATAGTGTCGTGGTATATTGATTGTTGTTTGATGCATTACACTAAGCATGGATCTAGATTTGGGACTCCTTGAGCCGATGTGGATTTATACTTAGGGTACACGTACTATGGTACGACATATAGGAGGATGACCATGTGACCACGACATGTAATTCTAAGATTAAGATAGGGTTAATCTAAGCAACTTAAATCGGTAGAAGCATTGGGAGGGAACAGAATCTCGAGATCGTACGTCACCAGCCACCCCAGGTCCTGTCCTGACGTGTCGGGTTGGTCGCCACGGATACAGTTTCATCCGCCTATAGTGGATGACTATATTCGACTCCTACGTGCTATGTGTTATATGTTTTAGCACGGTGGCCTTACGAGGGACCGGTGCATAATCAAAGTGCTACGTATATATATATATATATATATATATATATATATATATATATATATATATATATAATGGATTGGCTAGCCCTCCTTGGATGCGATACGATCTGAGGATTCCTATATTGCATTACTGGGATAATCCAGACAAATCATAGAAAGCCGTAGAATTGATTGGCCGCTTGTAAGCCGACTTGTTTGTGATATGTTTTCTTCTGTTAGCAACTGAAGAACATGGACTATCGTGGTGGTCCAACCCATATCCTTGTTTAGTTGTTGGGTTGGGCTATTGTACTACGATAGGTTATGGACCGAAGTTGCGATCAGAAGACCTTCACCTACCTATGGTTATAGGATATATCTTATCTCGGTACGATATTGGCACCGTTTGTCCTTGTTTGGTTGTAAGGGTGTATTGTCTCGATGATATGGTATAAGCCTATAACTCTTGAATCATGTCTTAATTTACTCATTGGGTTTTGTCTTATTCATTATGTGCTCCCTTGTGGTACTTGCTATTCGGGGCCTCACCCTGCTGGTTTTTTTGGCCAGATATCGTAGCAGCGCCAGAGGATTCAGCCTTTTACCCGAACAATGGTGCACACCAGGAGTATGGGCGCCAGGGACCATGAGTGGGTTTCTTCTTCACTACTCTGATACCTTCTATTTTGTACTTAGCATTTAGCCACCGGCACCTGTTTAGCCAGCAGTTCTGGACATTTAGTTCCTCACATAATTGTAATTAAATCAGACTGCAGCTGACTATAGTTATGTACTATTGACTCTCGGTACTAGCTTATCATTTTGTATAGCTAGGCTCATGAATCATTTTGATGAAGCGTCGGAAACGCCTTACTGCTTTGTCTTATATGATCATTATTTACTGCTTCTTATTTTGATTGATTGAGACCTAGATGCTCTGTGAGACCATAGGAGACTTGCTTGCAGCATGTACCCCCTAGTCTCTTGACAGCCACGATCGCCGTATGACGTTTATATACCTCATATGGAGTAGCTGGCCTAGTCTGTCTCAGTATTCCGGTACTGGAACGTGACAGTCTGGAGTATGGTCCGCAGATGTTCTGCGTGTTACACTCGATCCTTCGAGTAGACGAGGATATCGTCTATGAAGACTACTATGAATTTATCAAGGAACGGACGGAACACCCGATTCATTAGATCCATGAAGGCGGTAGGAGCATTTGTCAGGCCGAATGGCATCACCAAGAACTCGTAGTGGCCGTAACGAGTACGGAAGACAGACTTCGGCACGTCCTCTGGCTTGACTTTGAGCTAGTGATAACCCGATCGAAGATCATCAATCTTCGAAAACACCGTGGCACCTTGGAGCTGATCAAACAAATCGTCGATGCGGGGCAGGGGGTATTTGTTTCGGACGGTGGCTTTATTCAATTCCTGGTAGTCGATGCAGAGTCTCATCGACCCGTCTTTCTTCTTGACAAATAGCACTTGCGCACCCCATGGCGAGACGCTAGGACGAATGAACCCTTTGTCGAGTAATTCCTGTAATTATACCTTAAGCTCTTTTAATTATGCTGGGGCCATTTTGTACGGTACCTTGAAAATCGGTCGAGTGTTGGGGAAGGTGTCAGTGGTGAACTAAATTTCTCGATCGGGTGGCATGTCAGGTAGCTCATCCGGGAACACGTATGGGAATTCTGCCACAACGTCGGTTTGATCCGCGTTTGCACCATCCTGTTGTCTGTCTCGAACGGACGCCAAGTAGCCTTCGCATCCGGAATGTACCATCCGCCGAGCAGAGATAGTCGAGATCACCATGCAGGTTATCGATGCTTCACCACACGAATAGCAAAACTTAGGCTCCCCCAGTAGACGAAAGGTGACCTTCTTTCCTGCACAATCAATTGTGGCCGAGCAAGCGCCGAGCCAATCCATCCCCAGAATGATGTCGTAGTCCTTAAGGTCCAGAACTATCGCATCTAGAGTCAATTTCCTCCCACCTATACATATGCAGCCGTCTCTACAGATAGTGTTTACAGGGATTTGTGTGCCCGACGGGGTGCTAACACTAAGGTTAAGGCCTAATGGTGCCATAGGGAACTTGTGTTCACCAATAAAATCTGCCGCTATAAAACTATGGGTAGCACCCAAATCAAACAATACACGAGCAGATTTATTATTGAAGAGTAGTGTACTTGTCACGACTGTATCAGAGGCAAATGCCTCATCTCGAGTCATGGCATAGACACAGCCTTGGACATTGGGGCGATGATCCAGACCATGTTGTGGCACGGGTTGTTGGGCTCGAGGTGCTGGTACCTGGTTTCCTAGACGATATTGCGCTGCTACTGAGGCGTCGTTGGGTTCGGTCTCTTGGCTGGGCAATTTGAACTGAAGTATCCCCTTTTACCACTGTTTTAGCATCCTCCTTCAAGAACTTCGCAATCAACGGCTAGTTGTCCGAATCGACGACATCTGTTACAGCAAGGTCCCGTGTTCCGCCCTTGGTAACCGTCTTGGTGTCCATTGTTCGGACGCTTAGTCACATTGTTCCCTCCTGTATGGCTAGGGCACTTATGATTGTATGTATGCATAATACCAGCAGCAGCTGGAGGATATTGGTGCTCAAGGCGAAGAGCGTGATTCAGGGACTCGCCCATTGTCTTGTATTCCGGAACTGACACATGAGCAGAGATAGAGGGCTGCAGACTCACTTCAAACCGCCGAGCGCGACTCTCCATTGTAGGCAAGAACAGTCTAGCAAATTTGGCATATTTATTGAACTCTGCTGCGTACTGTCGCACCGTCATATTCCTTTACTTTAACTGCATAAATTTATTCTCCTTTTCTTGCTGAACAGCTACAGGGAGGTACTCGATTTCGAACGCCCGTCGGAAGGTGGCCTAAGAGATTGTCGTTGTCTCGTCGTCATGCCGGATCGCTCGCTTTTGTACGGCCCACCAGTCATATGCGTTCAATCGGAGTAGAAGCTGAGCACACACAACTTTCTTGGACTCATCAATGCCTAGAAGCTCGAATCGGTCTTCTAACTCCTCCAACCAATCGATCGCCAAGGAAGGGTCTTCAGTACCGTAGAAGAACGTACGATAATTTTTCGTGAATTTTGACACCTCAAAGTTGGAACTCCTTGGTGTTGCAGGTAGTCGCTCGGGTACCTCCGGCTCGATATCGATCGGTCGGACTGCAGGCTCGATTATGGCATGAGTCGTTGCAGAGTTGCCATTGGCCACAACTGTCTTGACGATTTTCTGAAGTGCATTAAGCTGCTTCTGCTGTAACTTGAATTGCGCATCGAATCGGGCCTCAAACTGAGTCTGTCGTGCCTCAGCTTGTCTCCGCTGGTGTTTAACTTGCTGTCGATGCTGTTCGTTCATGCACTGATTGGCCTCAGCCTGATGTTGTTGCGCTTCCAGCATGCGCATCATCCATTCCATAGGTTCCATGGGGGCATTTGAGGGTCCCTCTCCCGAGCTGCTCGATGTACTTACTTCATTTTTGCCCACAGCTTCTCGGACTTCTGGGATAGAGGACAACTCATATTAGTCTCAAAAAATATTATAGACTCACTGTATGGAACAACTCATCTCATCGACACAAGGTCAAAGGTTCGAGACTCAAGCAGAAGGCCAAAGGACGTAAAGTCGTGCTCTGATACCATTATGTCACGCCTCGATTCCGTAGAATCGATAGTCGTCCCCCGGGCGTTATCCCATACGAACCTAAGTTGCGATCGCACAAGGCATAGTCATAAGGTTATCCAAAACACAACAACAAGAGAATGCGCAGAGTAAATTTAACACATTTTATAGAAGAAAACTTAAGCTTTATTGATAATGAACCTCATATTACAGACTCGATACAAGGTGCCGCGTGGGCTACAAACTGACTCCATTACAAAATGAACATCGATGAGATAGACATTCCATACATCGCACCCCTTATATAACCAAAGTATGCAGACACCTGGGATAGGGGAGAGTCGAGACATCTCAGTTTGGACAGTTGCGGAGTCTTCAAAAGAGATTGAGTCAAGGCTTTGCACGCACGGATGAAGCTTCAAAACATACGAGTGTTACCTTCAGTCACGCGGCACGCTCCTCCTGATTTATAGGACCTGTGGAGAACGAGGATCAGTACAATCAATGTGTACTGGCGAGTGGCTAATTATTTTCCATTCTCTCATTTGGTTCGAGAACTTAGATAAAACATACAACTTGTTCTAGTGATCTTTCTAACCATCCTAGTCAGTTTCATACAAGCAGTTTGATGGAACATAAATAAGAAGAATTTATGCTAGAACTTACCCACGACATAGCGTGTCGTGCAACATAAAGCTTACCATGTTCTTTCCTGTCATATTGTATAACATAAGTTTAACTAGTACATAATTACGGAGGTCATTGGCATGAAAACCATTCTGGACATAGCTTGGTTTAGACGATGCGCGTTCGGGTAGCGAGTCCCATTGAATGAGCACCGAATACCCGCGGTACAATCCAGCATAGCTATCGTGTTTCTTCCTAGGTCGGATCGGTCCCGTGGCCCCGAAATACCGTCCGAAGTAACAATCGCCCTTGTATACAAGTTTTCCATGACCGTGCTACGTTAACGAGTGATTTAAGGCAGGTTTTATAGTATCGTTGCGATAACTTTATAATTGATTCATTTCTTAATTTTGAGATAGAGGGTCGAGGTGAAGGAGGTCAGCTACTCACCTTGATTTCTGTTCGAGACGAGAGACTTGTTGATCGCGCTAGACGTCGTCTACGCGATTACCTGAAATCGCACAAGCAACTGATTAGAACACTATATTACTCAAGGAGTTCGATATGTAAATGCGAGTTCGAAACACAAGCCATAAAAATATTCACAAAAATGCATTCATAAAACCAAAGCCAAAACCAAAGTAAGTGCAGCGTGAAAAACAGAGCAACGGGAGATCTCTTCTGATTCAGCCGCAGAGTCTATCCTCGAGGCGCAACCTGCTGAATATGGGACTTGATTCCAAAGAAGCCTTTCCAAAATGAGAAAATTATCTTAATTTAATCGTTCTCGTTCGATCGATCCTGACCTATCGGTCCCGACCGAATCGATAGCGATAGTGTTCCTTTCTCGCGCACCCCGTGGACGGAAAACGGGGCACGATGTAGGGACAGAGCACAACACTTGTCCCACCATGTGCCAGACTGCCATGTGCCCATCTGGTCTATATGCCAGAGGGCATGAGATAGAGTTTTTCATGCGTCTATCTGGTCCATGCACCAGGGTGCCATACGCCAGGTCGTCATGCGACAGATCTTCCATGTACTCATCTGATCCATGCGGCAGACTTGATATGTGCTTACTTGTCGTGCACCTAGTTACCACATACTTGTTGTCACGCCCCGCTCCCGCAGGAGCGATCGTCCTCGCTAAGGCGTGATGTCGCACGGGCCTAGGTTGCGCCCGTGCAAGGCTATGTCCAGAAACGGCCGATTGAGCTAGGTCACAGAGTCGCACAGAGTGTCCCCATTTGCAGCGGAAAGTAAATGAACACAAATTTGAAACGAATTTAATCTCTTTATTGATATTCAAGAAGTTTACAAGCGGCGCTAGGCCGATATTACAAATCGCTCAAGCTCTCTCTCTCTCTGAAACATAAAAGACGTGCCTAGTGGCTTACAACATGGAATGATTCATGGCGATGTTCCGATACATTATGTCCTATATATGGTGCTACAGCTCCTTGCAACGCTCCAAGGCTCCAGAGATAGCTCCGCGCCTTAGCACGTTCGAGGAAAGCTCCGCACCCGCCGACGTTACCTGCTTCCTGCAAGCAGACTGTGGGGTTATCAGTACATTGTTATGCACAGGTGGGGAGGCTAGCTCGCCCACAATGCTATCATTACCCAACACGTTCTATTTACTTTTGTGCATCTCTATCATTCATTGTCTTTCTAATCTTGCCTTAGGATCAATTTCATGGCATATTACATAGCCTATCTCGTGTTGCCAATTTCAAGTGTCGCATGGAAATACATACATGACTTACCCATACTTACCGTCCGGCCTTCCCTGTTCAATGTAAACCAAGTTAGTCAATAATTCATATATTTCAACTTAACATGATTCACGTAAACATTTTAGTGCCAAGAGCGTGTTCCTGCCTTAGATTTTAACGCGTCGTAGGCATGTTTTCAAGTTCATTTGCACGAAGTACTCCTTATCATTTGGTGCATTACATTTCAAGCCTATACATAAGGCGCTTCATTCAATTAACTTTAGACTACTTTGATTTCAACGCAAGGGCTTGCACGTGGATCGCCACCAGCAAAGCCCACTTAACTCTATATGCACCGGTCGCTGGCATCACAAGCCATTTTGGACATCCAAGCCGTTGTATTTCTCAACTTAGCGTAGGGTGCGGACTGGCACACACCCCGCTAGTCTCTTGAAATACTGCAACACTTACGTCCCCTGGATGGCCAAGTCCGCACCCAGGCAGCCCGTAAGCCTCATTTTGATTCCGCCTAGGCCGGTATATCCCTCCCTTTGATCATGCCGCGGAATCCCTTTTTTCTTACGGTCACAGCATTCGCCACCCCTCGCTCGTGCCGTTTGTCCACGACCATTTCGTATTAACTTGTCATAGGCTAACCCATAGCCACAATGCGTTATCGACCAGGTTGGCGTCCGTGCAGCACGGGTAGCGAGCCCCGTTGTACGTGTCCGTCACACCTGTCGCTAACCATTCCTTTCCTTCTTATCTTTTATTCATTTCTTCATTTCTTTCTTTCACTTGTCCATTCGTTCATTGATTCAATTTCGTATTCATCCTTTCGTTGATTCATTCATTCACTTGTTTATTCGTTCATTCTTCATTTATACATTATGCAACTTCCCGTGCGGGAGTCGCCTTGGCGACCCATCGGTCCCATAGCCTTTCAATGTTGCTAAACTCTACTCGGAGCGACTATGTTGATAGTCTTCCCATTTCATTGTTGTAAACCATTCATTGTTTCATTGTTGAACGCATAAGGGACTTGAACGTAAGCTTGTGCCTTAGCACGAGCGTGGAGCGCGGTGCGAGAGTTCTCATATTTTCCATGTTTCTTTCCATATTCTATACAAGCATACAAGATGGGATTAATCCCTTAGCTAGGTGCGTTGGGTCATTTATTAGCATGCGCAGTGTTATCGCCTAGCGATTTCAGTGATAGTGTCCGTATTATTATGTGTCTAGGCTAAGCACAGATGGGTTCATCGGAGCCACCCACCTTAGCGATGTTCGCATCGGCCGAGCGATACTCCGAGCGCGCCTTTGATAGTCTAAGTCTGGATTCATCTTTGACGGGCCATTGTAAGTCTTGCATCGATTCGCATCGATACTTCATCGGGTCGACGCAACTCTTCGAGTCGACGGCTCGTTTGAGTCGTTGCACTTGCCGTTTGAATCGGCGTTCCGCTAGGGCGGAGCGGGTCATTACATAGTACACCACTCAAAACATGTCTCGTCCTCGAGACTTCCTGAGTGCAGATCATCCTACCGTTCCTTAACTCGTGTCATCATGTTTTATAGACAATTCTATCAAACGGCTCCATCGTTATGCTCGGTACCTTTCCAAGTTCCGTGTTGCATACGTTTGGTCGATCTTTATTGGATAACTTTTCATTCATTTTAGATTTGATGACACTTATTCAATTCAGGTATTTCTTCGACTTGGTTGCTTTTTTGACGTATCATGGGACTGAAACGGTCGCACGAGGTATGTTGTAATTCGTCAAACATGAAAGTCGTAGGCTGAGGCAAACTCACTCATTTGTTCATGCGCATCTCAACACCCACTTGCAGCTGCATTAGAGTTCATCATATCGCTGAGTTTGGATCATGCACGCATTCAAGGCGTCCCCCGAATACGTATATTTCAACCAAGCTTAGCGACTAGCGAAGTTGGACAAGCTACTCGTGATAGTTTCGATTTGCCGATCGTTTTTGCTAACTTCGATTTAAAACCAAATTCATGTGTGTATCACATATCGTTTATCTCGGTCCTCGAGATTATCCGATTCGCTTCTCAAGCGCTCTTGTCAATGAAATCAATACGATTTCTCCTTAGCGGGGTCGACCAAGTCTAAGTAATTTTCGTCCGATTCAAGACCAAGTATTGTACTATCGCCGAGTACGTCTTCCGATCAATGATTTAATTCGTTATCTCAACTTTACTGCGCATCATCCATTCCTATCATTCGCTTCGTTTGGGGCTAATCTCATCGTCGTTCACGCATACTCCCTGTTACCCGTCCTACTCTAAGTCTTGCTGCCCAAAGTCAATCATCCGTCCAGACGATGTTGTAATGTCAATCGCACAGGTTCAATCACTCGACATAGGGTCGTCCGCCTATCTGCTAGGCCATTTTTCAAAGCTAAGTCAATATCAGGATTGGAATCATAGTTCCCCAACAATAATGCCAACACTGACCCCAATCCTAGGGTCAAACCAAAGTCGGTAGTGCAAGATTTTTTCTACCCAAGCTCGCGTCACTCAGATTTCTAAACATCGAGCATGATCACCTAATCCGCATCAAGACTTACGTTGCACATATTCAATTCCGTTCAATCACCAGTTCTAACCAATTCATGTATTCGATCACGAGGTCATCCAGCTCGACAATATATTACGCCTCAATCTCACGCGAGTCCGATTATCCAAGGCGGTTCATGAATCACCATGCAACGCTCCCGCGGAATAATCATTCTCATCGGGGCGTAACTCTTGTTTGAGTTTTAGACTAACCCATTCTCGATACGCGGATTGGACCTACTCAATCCTCAAGTTCAATTCTTTAAGCACAAAATTCATTCTCGAGTCCACCTTCGCGTCAAACCACAAGTCGAAGCAATCAGATTGCCACGCCATCCAAGTTCAATCACTCCCGCTGTATGAATCACCATATCAGCGCTCACGCGGAGTGATCGTCATAATCCGACGCGACGCATGTGCGAGGCTGGAGTTGCGCTCGCATAAGACAAGAACGTCAACGTTGTGGTTGTCAACGAAGCAAATCCAAGTATTCACATTTTTATCCAAGCCAAATCAATTTGATAGTCTGACCGTCATGCGTTCAACTAGAAAATCCTCCAACCGAATCTATCTTTTCCTCGACACATTTTTAACATCCCAAGTATAGCATCCAACGGAACAATGACATTTGCACGACCGTCATTCGCCGAGTCAGAGTACCCCCGAGTTATCGCATATCGATTTTTGATACGCCTCAATACCATTGACGATATGCGTAACCTGACGATCTTCCTTTGCAACCGATTTCGAGTCGTGCGTTGATGCTGTTGTCCGAGTTGGATATTCCACAATTTCCTCGATATTCGAGATCAAGTTTTGATCGCTATTCCTCAAGCTAGTTTCAAGATCGTTGTCCAAACTCAAGTCATAATTTATTTGAATCAATCCAAAATCGTGCGCGTGATCCTCTAAGTTTCCTCGATCAAGACCATTCATTTTTATTCATCGTTTCGAATCATTTTCTAACTTGCGTTGCCCATTGACAAGTTGTCCGAACGATATTTCGTTCGGGACATTCGAAGTCACGACCAACTAAGAGTGACGCGTTCTAAGGCTTTGCGCGATCGCATCGCCTCGCCAATATACCCGTTCTATCCGTATATCTTGTAGTCTCGCTCGAACAATTACTATGACGTCCATACACCACTCAGGGTTCGAACCACTCGACTAGTCATCGACACTCATTTTTATTCTTCTCCGAACCTATCACATACACCACTCGGATTCAAGCCATACGATCTAGTCTTCAATCACGTTCGCGTCATGCGCTAAGACATCCTTCAGATTCGTTCGACGAATCTCTAGCGTAATCGCTCATGTCGCCTCGACGTACTAAGTCATTCGTATTAATCCTCAAAATCTAAGTCAATCTTTCATGCACGCCTAAGCGTTAGTTTGATAGCGTTCCTATCGATACACACTCTAAGTGCAGCTTCGTTCCCGACCGAGCGGTACTTGATATCGCACGTAACTCGATTGCACCAAAAGTCGAGGTGCACGACACGCGACACAACATAACCAAAAAGGTCGTGTGCGTAGCTATCCCGTGCTAACTATATTCGAGTTCGCGTGCTCACTTATTCTCGTTCGAGCGATAATCGATCTCACTCGCAACTCGTTTGTACCAGAGGGTCTAGGTGCGCGATACTCTGTACCACTTAGCCAAAAGGCTGTGTGCATAACCATCCCGTTCGAATTATACTTTGGTCTCGTGTACTCGTTTGCTGTCAGCGTAAGCTCATTCAAGCACGCACTGCGTTTGCTAACTCTTAGCATCGGTTCCTTCCAACTCAAGTCCGTCGTGGTGGCACAAAGGCCTTCGCCTATCGATCCCGTCCAACCGAGTAATCGTACGAGCTTTTGAAAAATATTAGACTTATTATATGGAACATCCCAAGGCACAATGAGAGAGAGCGTACACTTCTTTTGTTTCCAACCGAGCTTTCAAAACTGAGAAAATCGAAATAAAGTCCAAGGACGTGAAGCCGTGCTCTGATACCAATCTGTCACGCCCCGCTCCCGCAGGAGCGATCGTCCTCGCTAAGGCGTGATGCCGCACGGGCCTAGGTTGCGCCCGTGCAAGGCTATGTCCAGAAACGGCCGATCGAGCTAGGCCACAGAGTCGCACAGAGTGTCCCCATTTGCAGCGAAAAGTAAATGAACACAAATTTGAAACGAATTCAATCTCTTTATTGATATTCAAGAAGTTTACAAGCGGTGCTAGGCCGATATTACAAATCGCTCAAGCTCTCTCTCTCTCTGAAACATAAAAGGCGTGCCAAGTGGCTTACAACATGGAATGATTCATGGCGATGTTCCGATACATTATGTCCTGTATAAGGTGCTCCAGCTCCTTGCAACGCTCCAAGGCTCCAGAGATAGCTCCGTGCCTTAGCACGTTCGAGGAAAGTTCCGCACCCGCCGACGTTACCTGCTTCCTGCAAGCAGACTGTGGGGTTATCAGTACATTATTATGCACTGGTGGGGAGGCTAGCTCGCCCACAATGCTATCATTACCAAACACGTTCTATTTACTTTTGTGCATCTCTATCATTCATTGTCTTTCTAATCTTGCCTTAGGATCAATTTCATGGCATATTACATAGCCTATCTCGTGTTGCCAATTTTAAGTGTCGCATGGAAATACATACATGACTTACCCATACTTACCGTCCGGCCTTCCCTGTTCAATGTAAACTAAGTTAGTCAACAATTCATATATTTCAACTTAACATGATTCACGTAAATATTATAGTGCCAAGGGCGTGTTCCTGCCTTAGATTTTAACGCGTCGTAGGCATGTTTTCAAGTTCATTTGCACGAAGTACTCCTTATCATTTGGTGCATTACATTTCAAGCCTATACATAAGGCGCTTCATTCAATTAACTTTAGACCACTTTGATTTCAATGCAAGGGCTTGCACGTGGATCGCCACCAGCAAAGTCTACTTAACTCTATATGTACCGGTCGCTGGCATCATAAGCCATTTTGGACATCCAAGCCGTTGTATTTCTCAACTTAGCGTAGGGTGCGGACTGGCACACATCCCGCTAGTCTCTTGAAATACTGCAACACTTACGTCCCGTGGATGGCCAAGTCCGCACCCAGGCAGCCCGTAAGCCTCATTTTGATTCTGCCTAGGCCGGCATATCCCCCCCTTTGATCATGCCGCGGAATCCCTTTTTTCTTACGGTCACAGCATTCGCCACCCCTCGCTCGTGCCGTTTGTCCACGACCATTTCGTATTAACTTGTCATAGGCTAACCCATAGCCACAATGCGTTATCGACCAGGTTGGCGTCCGTGCAGCGCGGGTAGCGAGCCCCGTTGCACGTGCCCGTCACACCTGTCGCTAACCATTCCTTTCCTTCTTATCTTTTATTCATTTCTTCATTTCTTTTTTTTACTTGTCCATTCGTTCATTGATTCAATTTCGTATTCATCCTTTCGTTGATTCATTCATTCACTTGTTTATTCGTTCATTCTTCATTTATACATTATGCAACTTCCCATGCGGGAGTCGCCTTGGCGACCCATCGGTCCCATAGCCTTTCAATGTTGCTAAACTCTACTCGGAGCGACTATGTTGATAGTCTTCCCGTTTCATTGTTGTAAACCATTCATTGTTTTATTGTTGAACGCATAAGGGACTTGAACGTAAGCTTGTGCCTTAGCACGAGCGTGGAGCGCGGTGTGAGAGTTCTCATATTTTCCATGTTTCTTTTCATATTCTATACAAGCATACAAGATGGGATTAATCCCTTAGCTAGGTGCGTTGGGTCATTTATTAGCATGCGCAGTGTTATCGTCTAGCAATTTCAGTGATAGTGTCCGTATTATTATGTGTCTAGGCTAAGCACTGACGGGTTCATCGGAGCCACCCACCTTAGCGATGTTCGCATCGGCCGAGCGATACTCCGAGCGCGCCTTTGATAGTCTAAGTCTGAATTCATCTTTGACGAGCCATTGTAAGTCTTGCATCGATTCGCATCGATACTTCATCGGGTCGACGCAACTCTTCGAGTCGACGGCTCGTTTGAGTCATTCCACTTGCCGTTTGAATCGGCGTTCCGCTAGGGCGGAGCGGGTCATTACACTTGTTGATGCTATGCGTCATGGTTACCATGCGCCAGGGTGCTATACGCCAAGACTTGCATATTCCGCTGTGCCTACGGCACATGAGCCTACGATAGTTCATGTGCCAACTTATCCATATGCCAGTTTATTCGTGCACCTGGACGTATCCATGCGCCTAGCCTGTCTATGTGTTTGGATGTGTTCATGCGGCTATTTTCCATCTAGATTTGAGTTGCTCATGCGCCAAGCCTAACTATGTGCCTGGGATTCCCGTGCGAGCCAAGAGACTTCTATGATTACTTGGTTTGGCTATGTCCTTGAGTTGACATGTTCCTGACTTGTTTACCTGTACATGTGATGGTACCCTCCTATGTGTGTATTGAGGTATAATCTAAGTGTGTACTGAAGTACAATCTATGTGTGCATTAATGTGCCATTCTACGTGCTATGTGATCATACTCGTTATATGTTAGTGCATTTATAATTTCGAGCACTATCATGGTAAATTGTTAGTAATATTGACATGATATAATGGTTGTTGCTCGATGCATTACACTAAGGATGAATCTAGATTTGAAACTCTACGAGCAGATGTGGATTCATACTTAGGATACACGTACTTAGGTATGACATCTAAGAGGATGACCATGTGACCACAACATATGATTCTAAGACCAATATAGGGTTAAACTAAGCAACTTAAATTGGTAGAAGCATTGAGAGGGAATGGAATTTCGAGGTTGTGTAATACTAGCTACCTTCCAGACATCAGTCATGACGTACAGGCCGGCCGTCGCAAATATGGTTTAACATTCTAAATTAGTGGATGACAATATTCGGCTACTATGTGCTATGTATTATATGTTCCATACGGTGGCCTCGCGAGGTACCAATATGTATTCTATGTGCTAAGTGCTATTATTGGATTGGCTAGTCCTGTTGGGACCGACATGATCTAAGGATTCATGTATATAAGCATTATCGGGATAACCAAGATAAACTATATAAAGACGTTGGATTGATTGGCCGCCTATAAACTGACTTGCTTGTGATCTATTTCATTTGTTAGTATCCGAGGAACATGGACTATCGCGGTACTTGGTCCAACCCATGTCCTTATTTGGTTGTTGGGTTGGACTATTGTGCTACGATAGACTATGGACCGAAGTTGTAAAGCATAAGCCAATAAGCTGACCACGATTATAGGATGTATTCTATCTCGGTGCGATTCGGTATCCGTTGTCCTTATTTGGTTGTATGGATGACGCATTGCCTCTCTGATATAGTATAAGCCCATAAGCCTTGGCCCTGCTCTTATTTATTGCTTGGATTTTGTCTCATTCATATGTGCTTTCTTGTGGTACTTGCTATTCGGGGCTGACTCCGCTTATTTTGTTTGGCCAGATCTCGTAGCAGCGTCCGAGGATCCAGCTTTCCTTCCTGACGATGGTGCATACTAGAAGCATGGTTGTTGGAGGACTCGGGTGAGTTTCATCTTTGCTACTATGATATCATCATTTTTGTACTTTCACATTTAGCAACTGGTACTTATTTAGCCAAGGACGTTTTGGATATTTAATTTTCTTACATAATTGTAACTAATTTAGACATCAGCAGACTATAGTTATGTATTATTTGACTCTCGGCGCTAGCTAACATTTTGCAAGGATAGTATATATGAATATTTTGATGAAGCATCGGGGATACCTTACTGCTTTATCTTATATGCTCATTAATTGTTGATTCTTGTTTGAATGATTGAGACATAGATACTCTGTGTGATCCTAGGAGACTTGATTATAACATGCACCCCCAAGTCTAATGACAGTTGTGATCACCATATGACGTCTTCCTACCTTAAATGGGGTAGCTAGCCATGTCCATCTCTGTATTTCGGTATTGAGGCGTAACAAATTACAAAAAATGAATGTCTTTTTTTTCCTTTGAAGAATCTAATTCCGGAAACCAAACTTGGCTAATGGAACCAACACGTAAAAAATATTGAAGCCTATAAGGGCATGTTTGGATAGCAGAAACTGCAAGTGGCAGTTTCTGCTGCAAGTGGTTATTGAAATTGTGGATTCAGATATTGTCCTATTCTTTTTTTCCCATTCACTTCCAACCAAAAATAGGCACAACTCACTGGAAAGTGAAAATTTGCCCCAAAAAAATTGAAAAAAATGGAAAGTCAGACGTCGCCACTGATGACGACCTAAAATAGCCATGCGGCCATCGGCGTCCTCGTCGGTGGAGATGGATCCGGCGTCCTCGTCCTCGTCAGATCCGGACTCGGTCAAGCTAGGGCTCCCACGTCGGATCCGGAGGCGGCTGCGGAGGACGCGTCGAACGCTCCGGTCTCCGGTGCTCCCTACGACGAGCTGGACGACGACGACGATGTTGGCCTCGAGGGGGTGGAGGTGGTGGTCTATGATGTTGGTCTTGTGGTGATGGTGGTGATGATGGTGGTAGCAGTGGTGGTAGCAATGGTGGTGGCGGTGGTGATGATGGTAACAGTGGTAGAAATGGTGAAGCGGCGGTGAACAGGGGGGTAGAGGCTGCTGTGTCTTCTTTCTTCTTCTTTTTTTGATAATTTTTTTGTAGAGAATTCTATAATAAGTTGGGTGAGAGAATTAAATGGTATAAGGAATGGTAGGGCGAGCTGGACATTGAGAGATGGGTGGAGGAATTAAAATTTAATTATGGAATGTAGTTAATTAATTGAATGTAGTTAATTAAGCCATTTATTTGATTATTAAAATCTAATTTATTTTCCATCTACACTTTCAAGTGGTATCTAAATACAACGTATTAAAACTCCCCACTTGCGGGGGGACAATATCCAATACATCCAAACACATTTTGGAAACTCAAATGCATTGTAAGTATCATATATTACATCATGTGGAAAGTGCCACTTTCACACTTTCGAGGACCTACTGCGATCCAGATAGGCCCCTTGTAGAAAAGATTACTTATTATTGAGATAAAGTTTTTTTGTGGGGGTAGGGTGGGGTGGAGGGAGGAGGAAGAATGAGTTGTGTGTTGAATTGTTAGAATGCTTCTTTAATACAATTGATCACTTGTACTCGTGAGCAAATCTAGTTCAAACTATGCTAATACATTTATGGGCTAAGATTATTTGCCAACAATACACACCAATCATATCATGATCACAAAACCCATAGGTTTGTATGGAAGTTGGAGCTTAATTTGTGCCAAACTTACTTAATTAGGATCAACATATATATACTTTGCATCTTTTGGAAAGTTTAGAAATTAAAAAGGTTTGCCAAAATGGGAGCCTAAACATACTTGAATCTTGACAAGGCTTTGAGAGGAGGTGCCTCACCGTGCATTGCAAGACAGTATGATGACGCTAAGCTATTGGCTATTGGCTATTGGCTACCAAGTAGACACTGTCGTTTTCATGAGTTCAAACTTCAAAGCCGTTAATAAATTTTGTGGTCATATCTTCATTGACGAATGTGTACTACTCCCTTTCTCCCTCTCTCTCTCTCTCTCTCTCTCTCTCACTCAAAAAATAGTTAAGAAAGAGAGAGTTGACACAATCAATTCAATTTCAGTTTCAGAAGAAAGGGCAGCGCCAATGCCCATCTTGGGGTTAACGTGTGTGTTAAGGAAGATCGCAGTACCAGTTTCTCCAAAGAAGCAGCTGCCAAGAATTAAATTCACCTTAAATGAACAAAACAATTGAGAATTTATTTTACTTTTTTGAATTTGCTTTCTTATACAAGTCCCTTAAATTAACCATATTTAACTTTCGGGCCTCGTTTCGTTCGCGGAAAGGAATGAAAATGAAATCAATTCCTGGGCACTAAAATAATCATTTTTCTTTTCCAATTTTATGATTTAGCGAACCAAACAAGTCTCGGTATTTAAAAAAATCGAACATGAGACTTTAGATCGGGACACTGGAGCGGATCAAATTGGTCCAACTAGTGGATTAAACTGAATTGAACCAATTATATAGGCTAACAATCTTATATGGAATATATAATATATAATACAATACACAACTACATATGTACTACTTTGAAGTTCTGCATGTTTACCATAGTATAGTTAGTCAATAAACAAATATATTAACTGTGATTGTATGCAAAATCCAAAATAAAAGTTAAAACTCAGGGTCAAATCGGTTCAAAATTCAAATGGATCAGACGTTATGGTGGTCTGACCGACCGTTGAAAAAATAGTAGGTCGGTATTAACTTAGCCCGAAAAGCTACTAGTTTACGGGTTGATCGGTTCAACCAGCCGGTCCGATCCGGTTTTTAAAAGATTTTTCTAAGGGCACACCCCATTTTACTTGGGGCTATCACTTACTAGGGGATAGCCCAATTTTGAGGAATTTTTACTGGGGACAGTCCAAAAATTACTTGGAGGCAGCCCAATATTAGAATTTTTCTCTCTCCTTTCTCCTCCTCCTCCTCCTCCTCCTCCTTCCTCCAGCGGATGTGGGTGCGGTGTGGGTGACGAGGAGGTGGTCCGGGTGGACGGAGTAGAGGGAGAGGTCATTCCTTGGAGGGGTAGCGGGAGTGGAGGAGGTGGGTGAAGCCGAGTTCGGCGGCGGCGAAGGAGCGGAGGGGGCGGAGGACGGGGCCGACGGAGAGGTGGGTGGCGAGGTTGAGGGAGGTGAGGGAGCGGAGGCCAGAGAGCATGGCGGCGGGGTCGACGGACTCGCGGACCTTGAAGAGGACCACGTGCTCGACTGTGGCGGGGGTCTGGTGAGCCATGGTGGTGGAGAAGGAGCGGGAGCGGGATTTGGGGATGAGTGGTTGGCAGTGAAGAAATGGGAAGGTCTTCACACTCAGCAGCATCGTATCGAGTTCTAATAGTAAGAAGGAGGCCCTCGACGGCGGGGCGGCTCTCCAACTTGAGCTGCTGCTTCTGCTGCTGCTTCTTCTTCTTGTTCTTCTTCTTCTCCGAGGACTGCCAACTTGCTGGCAGTCCTAACATATGTTAGGACTGCCAACATGCTGGCAGTCCTAGGACTGCCAGCAAGTTGGCAGTCCTAGGACTGCCAGCATGTTGACAGTCCTACTTGCTGGAAAAAATTGGATTAGTCCCAAGTAAAAAAATGGATGGCAAACTTGTAATTTTTTTTAACATTTTTGGACTAACCCCAAGTAAAAAGTGTGGTGCCCTTAGAAAAACCCTTTTTAAAACACTAGTTAGACTATAAACATAGACAATTTAACCATATTTTTTGAATTTTGTTCTTATACAAGTCCCTTAAATTAACCATATTTTTCAAGACCCGTCTTTAAAAAATCCGATTTGAACCACACAGTGATGTCCAACCGGTTAGATTGAATGTTTTAAAAATCGGATCAAAAATTGATCCAGTCAGGACACTATATAAAGTTAGTTAGGTCAAATCGGTCCAACTAGTGGGTTAACATTGATTGACCCAGTTATATAGGCTTATAATCTTACATTGAATATATTAGACAGTACACAACTACATATATATACTAGTTAGAAGTTCAGCATATTTACCATATTATAATTAGTCAATAAGCAAATATATTGACTTTGATAGCATGTAAAGTCCAAAAACAAAGTCAAAAGTCAGAATCAAACTGGTTCAAAATCCATATGGGTCGCAATATGGAATTTAATTTGACATTTTGGAACATTCAAAATACTTGTCCATCTGAACCGCTAAAAGTTGATTTTTCAATTTTTTTTTGTTTTCACGGGGACTAGAGAAAAGTTTGAGTTAGCTTGCAACAAATACGAAAATACCTAATGAATCGAGAGGAGGACGGAAAGTCAGACCGAAGCTGATGTGTCCCTCCATTGGTCCCAGCTCCTGCTAGCGTGGGGCCCACGCTCGGCCAATGGAGGGCTACCACGTGGCAAGGTCTGGCTCCTGCGGTCCCCACTTTCGGTCTATAAAGTAGCTCACCAACAAACAATACTCAAATGATTAGGTAATTCAAAGATCTGATTTGTAATTGCTTTCAAAAGTTGAACTACTAAAAATTTGTTACCGAACAGTTTTTGAGAACATTTAAAACGTGATTATTTAGTTTTAATGTCTCGTATAAAATTTAAAATTTACATTTATGTCTTCATTTTATCTAGAAGAGGGTCTAGATCTCGTCCTAACGGCTGACTTGGACTGACCGTCCAAAATAGACATAAACACAAATTTTGAATATTATATGAGACCCTAAAGCCTCGTTTTGTTCGTGGAATCATCAGGTTGAGAAAGGAAAGTGATTACTTTCCTATGTTTGGGTGCTAAAAGAATTGAGTAGGAAAGGAAAATGATTCCCAATGGAAGAAAAATTAAGGAGGAAAGTGATTCCATCTATCCAAACAAGGAATCACTTTCCCACATTGAAGTATTCACTTTTCTTTCCAAATTCTTTGGCATTTCCAAATATCGAAAAGTAAAATCAATGAAAATTGTAATTTTCCAAAGGAAAGAAAATGCCAAAAAATTGATTTTCTTTTCCTTCCATTCCGCAAACCAAATGAGGCCTAAAACTAAAAGTGAATTTCAAATATTATAAAAAACCTAAATGAGATCTAACGACCAGCACAAATCAACCATGAGGACGAGATCCATACTCCCTTGTGGACAATATAACGATATAAATACAAATTTTGAATATTATAGGATAACCTAAAACTAAATAATCCTATAAAAAAATAGCCATGATAATAAATTCGAACAAGATTTTGAGACTCATGTGTAAATAAGTTAGATCGAAGGGACTTGTATGAAAAGAAAAGAAAAGAAAAGAAAAAGAAAGAAAGATCCATATCCTTGATTTGTGTGAGATATTCTTTTGTGCTTGGCTTGGGTCTGTTTTGCTTTCCTTAATCCCATTTTGTCTGTGTCTACAAAGAGGTGGCAGAGGGAATGATGAAATTCCTGCAGGAAGAGGAATGATGAAGGCCGAGGGGGAAGGACAAGCAATCCTTGTCAGACCCAAACCCCTCTCTCTCTCCACTTTTATTATTCTCAAAATAAATGACATATTTTTAATTTTCCTTTTTTTCCTTCTTCTCTGTTTTGTCATTCAATAGTGTCACAATTTTAGTTGGACCAATTAAAGAATAGGGAAAAACATTGGGCACTGTTTCTTTGTTTGGAGAAGCAGACAGAGCATTGAATAGCAGTTGGGTACGTGGGAAGGAGGGAAAAAGTGTTCAAAGTTTAGGCAAGGGATTGAGAAGGAAGTATAGTTGAATGTTGGGCTACTTCTGTGAACTATTTATTCTTTGATTTGGCTTTGAGTTGGCCCTTAATTGTACTGGTACTACTATGAGCTGTTTGGTTGCTTACAACTTGGAAGTACAAAGAAGTGTAAAAGTAAATTTTATCGGATCGAAACGACATAACGATCGGCTAAAAATTCGTGTACGAAAAGATACACAATTTAACTGAACTCGTACGTGCTGAAAAAAAAAGAAGTAAAATTTATCTGATAAAAATGAAATACGTGGTGTAATTGGTATAAATTTAAATATTGATGTTTTTAGCTATATCCATAATAACCTCTATCACATTTTCTCTATGAGAAAAAAAATCTAGTATGCATTCGCCTACCACTGTCTCTCTTCCTCTTCTACCTTTACAACACAGTCATCAACATGACGCTCTAACCAACTGAGTATCTACAAGCCGTCTGTTTAACGACGGGGCAAGAAGAAATCGCCATTGCTAGAGAAGCTTCAGGTCATCGTTGTCTTCAATAAAGTAAGGCCATCTCCAATGGTGATTTCTAAAATTTAGTTTCTATCTTATTGCACTTTAAAAAAAATTCTATACTAGTTGGTAGAGTTTCTACATAGAAATTGCATACACTAAGAAATATTCTCAAATTGTTCTCCATTTCTAACATATGTGACAACAAATAAAATAATCACTTTAATGATGTGAGGCCCAATATTAGTTAACATGAGAGATGAAAATTTTGAGAGTTTTTATATGTATAAACTCTCGTAGAAACTCTCCATCCTACATCAATGCCACATAGGATAGAAATTGGAATAGGAACCATCATTAAAAGAATTTTTTTCTAAAATAAATTTCTATCATAGAAATAGGGAAGATAGAAACCTCCGTTGGAGATGGCCTAAGTTTATATAATCGATATTTCCAAACCTAGATCATGAACCTTACAAATCCAGTTCTCTAAAGATTTTTTTTTCAATAACATGATAATTAATATAGATCACGGTACATTGTGAATTTATTGGTATATGAGTATTGAAATAATACTAGATAAACCTGCAGGGAAAAAAATTATGATTAAAGATTTTGTTAACCGATGTGTATAAATATTTGATATATACATTAATTTTATATTCGCTCAAAATCATTATATAGTGAATTGATATGCATGATGAGAGAAATGATGATAGCATGCTGCATATGAATTGTCATACTTATGTCTTTTATTGAATACTTTGGTTAATTTTATATGATTTATATTTGATATAGATGCATGAACAAAATTGATTTGATCAAATATTTTGTCAACAAAAATATAAATATTTTGGCTTAGCACAAACCCGAGAATTTGGACGTAGAATCTAAGCTAAACTTGTATGTCTTAGATTGTTCCGTATATAAGCTTCCAATGTGTGAGAAGTTGGTGCTTGCTAATGCACTTGCATGTTTATTTCATGTTTGTACACATAGTTATAACCATAACCTTCCTTATTGATATGCATGTTTATAATTGTAACTCCATTAACAGAAAGATTTTTACAACTACTAAAGGAGGGTTATGTGGATCTTTCTTTACTCAGCAAATCCTAATGGACTACAAACTAGACAGTTAATTATTTACATCTAGTTCCACTCACATATACCTAAAATTTTATTTTCCAATATATACATGTTATACAAAACAAAAATATAGATATAAAAGTTAGTTTTCTTTTCCCGACAATAGGCCAAATTAAGCAAATGAAAGTGATCGGTCAGCTACGGTTCAAAATATAAGTACCCAAAAAATAAAGTTTCCATTTATCTATCAAAGTCTTTCCTTTTCATACTAGAAAAATGGGTCGAATGGCTACGAAATCTCTTCCCTAAAAATATGGGTGATACATCTCTTTCAATTATTCTGTTTTAGTCTTTTCTATTCTTATTTTTTTTATATAAATATGATAAGTTAGTATTTTGTTCAAATAATCCATGTCCATATGACCTCACACTGTCATGATTGAACTATTCAAAGAAGTCTAGGGTCTCAAACTTAAAATATGTTTTCAAAATTTTACTTTATTTGGAACTGATGTATAGGTTGGCTGTCACGCCCCAGAACCAGAATACTGGAGAGCGGGGGAATGACTCAGCCAGCTACGTATTACGGGTAGATGAATACCGTATAATACGATCAATGCTGTCTAAAAGACAAGGGGGTGCATACTACATGAAAGTCTCGCTATGGTCACTTCACATCTATTGTCTCAATCATTCGAACAAGAAAACAAAAATAGAGAGCATGTAAGATAAAGCAGTAAGGCGTCCCAAACGCTCAGTCAAAATGTTCTCGAGATCTGGCTTTACAAAACATAGCCAGATGATATAGCAAGTATACACAATTGTTATCAGCTGCAGTATGACTTAATTACAATTATGCAAAAGTAAGTACAAGACAATTCGACTAACATGTCGGTGCCAAACGGCTAAGTATAAAGTAAATAACAAAACGAGTGGTGAAGTTAGGGAACCCACTCGAGTCCTCCTGCGATCATTCCTCTAGTATTGACCATCTTGGAGGTAGAAGTAAGCTGAGTCCTCGGGAACCGGCTCTAAATCTGGCCATGCAAAACCAGAGAGGTTAGACCTCTAATAGCAAGTACCGCAAGGAAGCACGATATGAGACATTAAACCAGTAAATAAGAGAATATAATAATAGACCTCTGCTTGCTACTGGGATTCACATAACATCACGACACTTCGAACCAACCTCCCAACCAAACAAGGACAGAAGTTGGCCCGTCATGTCCTGATGTTCTGATCATCTCAGTTAGGTAACAGAGTAGGTACAGTACACAAACAAATCAACTTAAACGGCCATCCAACTCCTACGGCTTACTACTGTGAGTCCCAAGTTATCCTGGAATTATGCAATAAAGATTTCTCAGTTCTTACTATGGACAAGCAAGGCTAGTCGATCCAATCAATCAATTGCGCCAATCATGAATTAGACGAGTCCCAGCAGGACGTCCGTCATCAATATACAATATACAATAAATAGTATAACCAGATACCGCTCCATGCCCGTGTGGCAGGTTTGCAGTATCTGTGGGGACCAGCCGGCCTGTCGGGCACTACTAGTCCCAAGAGGGCTGCCATGTAAGAACTCGGGAATCCATTCTCTCCATGCAATCATTATTTTTATTTAACTTAATAGTCTCTACGTTGAGTGAAATCCCATGCCGTGGATCATGGTCATTCGGAATGAGTACTTTCGTACGGGGTACGATATGCACAACTCTATAACGATGTCCGTACGGTTAGGTTGTAGGTCTTACATAGCGTAATGCAACAATCCAAACTAACCACGGAACAATCATGCCTTGACCATAAAGTACACATGCTTCTTTTATAGTAAAATAAATAAATTAATAAATTGAAGTCTGCATGTGTGCCTGTATGTTAATATTCGGGAATCGGCCAATCGATTATAGTAGTTCATACTTAATATGAACGTGTCTTATTCCATTTAATTCAATAAGACGACTAGCCAGTCTCTTAGTTTCATCTAGGAACGCATGATAAATAATAAATCAAGATAACAATCAATGTTAATTAATGCCACATTCGGGAAATAAAAATTGGAGAATAAATAATGATTGGGAAATAAATAATCTCATGCGCTGTGGAAAAGGTTGAAAAATAAATAATATCATGCGCCTGAGGGAAAGGTTGGGAAATAAATAATATCATGCGCCTGAGGAAAATGATTGGAAAATAAATAATGATTGGAAAATAAATAATCTCATGCGCTGTGGGAAATGATTGAGAAATAAATAATCTCATGCGCCTGAGGGAAAGGTTGGGAAATAAATAATATCATGCGCCTGAGGAAAATGATTGGGAAATAAATAATCTCATGCGCTGTGGGAAAGGTTGGAAAATAAATAATGATTGGGAAATAAATAATCTCATGCGCTGTGGGAAATGATTGGGAAATAAATAATCTCATGCGCTGTGGGAAAGGTTGAAAAATAAATAATGATTGGGAAATAAATAATCTCATGCGCTGTGGGAAATGATTGGGAAATAAATAATCTCATGCGCCTGAGGGAAAGGTTGGGAAATAAATAATCTCATGCGCTGTGGGAAAGGTTGGAAAATAAATAATATCATGCGCCTGAGGGAAAGGTTGGGAAATAAATAATCTCATGCGCTTGAGAAATGAGATTGGAAAATAAATAATCCATGCGCTGAGGAATGAGATTGAGAAATAAATAATCTCATGCGCCTGAGGAATGAGATTGGGAAATAAATAATCTCATGCGCCTGAGGAATGAGATTGGGAAATAAATAATCTCATGCGCCTGAGGAATGAGATTGGGAAATAAATCTCAGCGTTGCCGGGACTTCATGGCACATGGCCTCCCGGCGCATGGGGTTCCCGGCGCATGGGGTTAATCGTCCCCAAACAGCAAGTTCAGCCATGAAAGTCCTAAAAACTTGCTATGGCCATAACTTCCTCATCCGAAGTCGAAATCAAGCGAAACAAAAGCCAAAACTGAATGAAATTGAATTCTCTACAACATAGAACTATTAGTTTTTAAAAATAACCAAGTTTTAGAGATCAAAACCAAGAAAAACCAAAAATGTATCAAACTTAGATCTACAACAAATAAGCCATGGAAATTGAAAATGCTAAGTACTAAAGAGACTTGGAATCAAATAGGAAAGATGATGGAACAATAAAAATAGGGATCCATCAAGAAGCAAGTTGGCACTTGCCTTGCTCTCTTAGGTTAGTGGGAGAGTTATGAGGAAGAAGAAGAGTAATGAGAAGAAGAAGTAATGAAGAGAGAGAAAGGGTTTGGGGCTTTAAATGAGGTGGTGGTAGGTGGGGGTTTATTTCGGTTCATGATGAACCAACATAATTAAACCAATCTGAGCCGAATCCATAGCAAAGCTAAAGCAGAGTATAAAAGCAGAAAGTAAAGTACAGAAATAAAATTGCAGGAAATTAATTAACAAAAAATTAAAGGAATTTAAATACAGAATAATACATGATAAATATTAAATGAATACATTCCAGCAGTACTTGTATTTAGAATACGTATTCTGGGAACGAGAAGTGACATCTCTACCCTCCTTAGAAAAAATTCCGTCCTCGGAATTTCAGATCCAAGCATGATAGAAATATCGAAGCTAAACTAATCTAAGTATAAACAATTGAGTAAGCAATCATTCTACAATGATAATAACAAGTAACATATCTATGTTGAACATTCTACGATAGCAAGCAATTCTACTTATAAGGTGACAAGCATGAGGAGTTAAGACAATCAAGGTATACAGAAAAAAATATACCTTGTGAGTCAAACAGGTGCGGATACCGTGATCGGATATCATCCTCACGTTCCCACGTTGACTCTCCTAAAGAGTGATGACCCCAAGCAACCCGAACAAGGTTAATTGTTTGGTTCTTGTGTAACTTCTCTCTTCGGTCCAAAATAGACACAGGCTGTTCCTCGTAAGACAGGTTGGTACCAACAACCAGCTCAGAATGATCAAGGATATGGCTTGGGTCCGATACATACCTTCGCAACTGAGATACATAAAATACGTCATGCACCTCTCGTAACGAAGGTGGAAGGGATAAACGATAAGCAACATCGCCTATCCTATCAAGAATAACAAATGGGCCTACGTACCGCGGACTCAACTTCCCGCGAACGCCAAATCTAATGACCCCACGGGTAGGTGAGATCCGCAAGAACACGTGGTCCCCAACAGAAAACTCTAGCGGCCTACGATGCTGGTCCGCCCAATATCGATGCCGATCCTGCGCAACTCGAAGTCGCTCTCTAATTCCTTTAATCACTTTCACTGTCTGAACAATCATTTCCGGGCCTAACATCTTCCTCTCCCCGATATCATCCCATGCTAGTGGCGACCTACACTTCTTACCATATAGTGCTTCAAATGGCGCCATCTGGATACTGGCTTGATAACTGTTGTTATAAGAAAACTCAACTAAGTGCAGGTGGCTCTCCCAAGATCCTCCAAAATCTAGGGTGCAAGCTTGCAACATATCTTCCAAAGTCTGAATTATCCTTTCTGATTGTCCGTCCGTCTGTGGATGGTAAGCCGTACTAAATCTTAACTTGGTGCCCAGACTATGATGTAAGCTCTTCCAAAAATGTGATGTGAAATGGGTATCTCGGTCTGACACAATGCTGACAGGGACTCCATGCTGCCTGACTATCTGTTGCATGTACAACTCTGCCAACTTTTCTGTAGATTGCCCTACTCTGAAAGGAAGAAAGTGTGCCACCTTTGTAAGCCGATCTACTATCACCCAAATAGCATCTTTACCACTTGGTGATCTCGGTAAACCGGTCACAAAGTCCATTGTGATGTGTTCCCACTTCCATTCTGGGATAGGAAGCGGTTGCAATAACCCAGCTGGCCTCTGCTGTTCTGCCTTCACTTGCTGACATACCAAGCAACGGGAAATGAATCTAGCTATCTCCCTCTTCATCCCGTTCCACCAGAAGTGCTGCTTGATATCTTGGTACATCTTGGTCCCTCCAGGGTGAATAGAATACTGAGAACTGTGAGCTTCTGCCATAACCTCCTGTCTGATATCTCCACTAGGCACACATAGACGTGATCCAAACCTAAGTGTACAATCTTCATGAATTCTCATCTCCTTCCTGAGTTCTGACTCACATTCTGCCCTAAGCTTCTGAATCCTTGGGTCCTGTGTCTGAGCTGCCTTGATCCTGTCTACTAAGTCGGATTGAACTTGCAGACTTGTTAGAACTCCTACATCACTAGGAAGTATAACTTTGATGCCCATCTCCTGAAGGTCTTCTAAGATATGTCTCTGTGTTGTCAACATGAATGCGCCGCCTCTTCTGCTGAGAGCGTCTGCTACCACATTAGCCTTGTCTGGATGATACTGAAGCTCAACGTCGTAATCCTTGATCAGCTCTAACCATCTTCTCTGCCTCATGTTCAGCTCCTTCTGAGTAAAGATGTACTTCAGACTTTTGTGGTCCGTGTACATGTCCACTCGATCACCATATAAGTAATGCCTCCATAGCTTCAAAGCAAATACTACTGCTGCCAACTCCAAGTCATGAGTTGGTAATTCTTCTCATGGTCTCGAAGTTGCCTAGATGCGTATGCTATCACCTTCCCATGCTGCATGAGGACACATCCAAGTCCTTTACCTGACGCATCACAATAAACGGTAAAACCTCCGGATCCAACTGGCAATGTAAGAATAGGCGCTGATATCAACTTCTGCTTCAGATTCTCAAATGATGCCTGGCATTCTGCCGACCAAACGAATGGTACATCCTTCCGTGTCAATCGGGTCATGGGTGCTGAAAGTCTCGCAAAGTCTGATACAAACCTTCTGTAATATCCTGCCAATCCCAAGAAACTCCGCACATCTGCTACGGTCTTGGGTACTGGCCAACTTTCTACTGCTTCTACCTTCTTGGGATCTACTGCTACTCCAGCTCCTGATATGATATGACCCAAAAATGAAATGTGATCCGACCAAAACTCATATTTGCTGAGCTTGGCATACAACTGGTTCTCTCTCAGAACCTGTAACACCTTTCGGAGGTGATCTTCATGCTCCTCTTCACTGGCAGAATATACAAGAATGTCGTCGAGAAACACAACGACAAATTGATCCAGGTACGGCATAAAGATGCGATTCATTAAATCCATAAAGATTGCTGGAGCATTGGTCAAACCAAACGGCATTACTAAGAATTCATAATGCCCATACTTCGACCTGAATGCTGTCTTGGGAATATCTTCCTTCCGAACCCTCACTTGATGATACCCTGAACGAAGATCTATCTTGGAGAAAACTCTAGCTTTGCTCAACTGATCAAATAAGTTATCGATCCTGGGTAGTGGGTACTTGTTCTTCACTGTTGCTGCGTTAAGCTTCCTGTAATCAATGCACAATCTGGATGACCCATCCTTCTTCCCCACAAGTACCACTGGTGCCGCCCATGGTGACACGCTAGCTTGGATGAACTTCTTCTCCTTCAGTTCCTCTATGTGCTGATATACCTTGGCTTGCTCTGAATCTGCCATTCTGTAAACTCGATCTGATATCGGTTTAGTTCCAGGTGCCAATTCTATGCTGAACTCAATATCTCTAACTGGTGACAGACCTGGAAGTTCTTCAGGAAATACGTCTAGGAACTCTTCAACTACCTTCGGGACTTGAACTTCTTCCATTGCCGTTATTACTCCCTCCTCTTGCTGAGTTGCCTCTGATCTGACTAAGGTGAATCTCTTCATGCCTGGAATATCAAAAGATACACTCCCTCTACGACAATCTATTGTCGCATGACTGTCTTTCAGCTAGTCCATGCCTAAGATAACGTCAAAATTTCCAACAGGAAATTCTATCAACCGGGCGGGTAAGGAATGCCCGCAAACTACAATGCTACATGCTAGAATAACTCGACTAACTCCTACGAGCCCATTGCCAGTGAGTATATTCAACCTCCCTGGCAATGCCTCGAACTCCATTCCTAGTTGTGTCGCAAATCGTGCAGATATAAATGAATGGGATGCTCCCGAATCAAACAATGCTACTGCGGGATATGAGGCGACGAGAATGTTACCTGCCACAACATTTCCCGATGCCAATGCCTCTTCCAAGGACAAAGTGAATGCTTGCCCTCGACCTCCTTGCCGATTTCCATGCTGCGGCCTAGCCTGATGCTGTTGCTGGCCCCTTCCTTGATGATGCTGGGGTAGTCTATGCTGGTGTTGCTGCATCGGCGGTCCCTGCTGCCGAAACATCTGAGCCTGTGGTACTAATGGACGCTACGCCAACGGCCTTACTGCCACTGCTGGTCCTCGATACTGGCCTGCCCCTGGTGCTGGCAGAGCAAGAAACTGCTGCCATGGTCCTCCTGTCCTCGAATTCATGGGACATGTGGTAACCCGATGATCTGGATTTCCACATATCAGACACAGTCCATTCAATGTCCGACACACCTCTCTAGTGTGTCCCATCTTTCCACAATAAGTGCAGCCCGCCGAGGGTTGCTGGTTCTTCCTCTGTTGCTGTTGCTGTTGCCTGGGTGGTGGTGCTGGTCCTCGTATCGCCACATCGTGGATACGAATGCCAGTAGATGGTGCTGTTGTTCGGGGCGCCGCTCCCCCTCCTCCTTCAATCTGACTATGGGATCTCTTCTGACCCCTAGTCCTCACCGCAAGCCTCTGAATAGTGATCTCATGCCTTCGAGTTGCCGTTAATACTTCGTCAAAAGTCTGGTAATTGTGCCCCTCTATCAATTGCAAGAGTTCAAGGTGAAACCCTTGCTGAAACCTCATGGCCCTCTGGCGCTCTGTTGCTACCATCTCTGGGGCGAACCTACTCAATCTGCAGAACTCTGCTGCATAAGCATCTACAGTCTTGCCGGCCTGCCTGAGGTTGATAAACTTCTGTTGTAGCTCAAACTGCGCCACAACCCCATAGTACTTGGTCTTGAATCTTGCTGTGAAATCGTCCCAAGCCACAGGACGCCTGATGCCCACTTCCTCTGATTCCCACCAATCACGTGCGAGATCCTGAAGTAACAACTTCACTAGATCCACACGTTCTTCTGCCGGCACCTTCGCTGCTGTCAGAATAGCCTCCATATCTTTAAGCCATGCATCTGCTGAGATGGCATCCTCCGTGCCCTCAAAACGGCGGGGATTGTACTTGCAAAACCTGGCTGATGCTCCTGAATCAGTCCTCACTCCTCTTTCCAATGCCGTCTGCAATCCTTGGTTAAGCAATACATTTTGCTCTTGTAGCTGAGTGTGCATGCGCTGCTGGACCAACATCTGATATTGCTGAGTAGCCATCATTCCTCTCATGATCTCCAGAAGGGCTGGTGTGTCCACTTGGGTAGGTGGAACTGTTGGTGGTGGTGGAACATCCGGATACTGCGATCCAGCTGCTGCTTCCACTATCACTTCTTCCTGGGCAGCCTCCTGAGGCGAGACTGGCCCTTGTTGCTGACCAACAGGGTCAGGTTGTCCATGTTGCTCCTGCTGTTGTCCAGCTCTGACCGATGCGGACGAAGTGCCCCTAAGAAAAGGGACAAGAGAACAATCAAACAACCGGACATGAAGGATCAATAAAGTCAAAGGATACCAGAATGTCAAGCAAGGGTTGAGAATAATGAATCATGAGATCAAGGGAGAACACGTGTGATTGAGACATCCGATAAATCAAAACACCCCACATGTCTGAAATCAGACCTGCATGGGCCACCACTAAAACCTTGTCACGCCCCAGAACCAGAATACTGGAGAGCGGGAGAATGACTCAGCTAGCTACGTATTACGGGTAGATGAATACCGTATAATACGATCAATGCTGTCTAAAAGACAAGGGGGTGCATACTACATAAAGTCTCGCTATGGTCACTTCACATCTATTGTCTCAATCATTCGAACAAGGAAACAGAAATAGAGAACATGTAAGATAAAGCAGTAAGGCGTCCCAAACGCTCAGTCAAAATGTTCTCGAGATCTGGCTTTACAAAACATAGCCAGATGATATAGCAAGTATACACAATTGTTATCAGCTGCAGTCTGACTTAATTATAATTATGCAAAAGTAAGTACAAGACAATCCGACTAACATGTCGGTGCCAAACGGCTAAGTATAAAGTAAATAACAAAACGAGTGGTGAAGTTAGGGAACCCACTCGAGTCCTCCTGCGATCATTCCTCTAGTATTGACCATCTTGGAGGTAGAAGTAAGCTGAGTCCTCGGAAACCGGCTCTAAATATGGCCATGCAAAACCAGAGAGGTTAGACCTCTAATAGCAAGTACCGCAAGGAAGCACGATATGAGACATTAAACCAGTAAATAAGAGAATATAATAATAGACCTCTGCTTGCTACTAGGATTCACATAACATTACGACACTTCGAACCAACCTTCCAACCAAACAAGGACAGAAGTTGGCCCGTCATGTCCTAATGTTCTGATCATCTCAGTTAGGTAACAGAGTAGGTACAGTACACAAACAAATCAACTTAAACGGCCATCCAACTCCTACGGCTTACTACTGTGAGTCCCAAGTTATCCTGGAATTATGCAATAAAGATTTCTCAGTTCTTACTATGGACAAGCAAGGCTAGTCGATCCAATCAATCAATTGTGCCAATCATGAATTAGACGAGTCCCAGCAGGATGCCCGTCATCAATATATAATATACAATAAATAGTATAACCAGATACCGCTCCATGCCCGTGTGGCAGGTTTGCAGTATCTGTGGGGACCAGCCGGCCTGTCGGGCACTACTAGTCCCAAGAGGACTGCCATGTAAGAACTCGGGAATCCATTCTCTCCATGCAATCATTATTTTTATTTAACTTAATAGTCTCTACGTTGAGTGAAATCCCATGCCGTGGATCATGGTCATTCGGAATGAGTACTTTCGTACGGGGTACGATATGCACAACTCTACAACGATGCCCATGCGGTTAGGTTGTAGGTCTTACATAGAGTAATGCAACAATCCAAACTAACCACGGAATAATCATGCCTTGACCATAAAGTACACATGCTTCTTTTATAGTAAAATAAATAAATTAATAAATTGAAGTCTGCATGTGTGCCTGTATGTCAATATTCGGGAATCGGCCAATCGATTATAGTAGTTCATACTTAATATGAACGTGTCTTATTCCATTTAATTCAATAAGATGACTAGCCAGTCTCTTAGTTCCATCTAGGAACGCATGATAAATAATAAATCATGATAACAATCAATGTTAATTAATTCCACATTCGGAAAATAAAAATTGGGGAATAAATAATGATTAGAAAATAAATAATCTCATGCGCTGTGGGAAAGGTTAGAAAATAAATAATATCATGCGCCTGAGGGAAAGGTTGGGAAATAAATAATATCATGCGCCTGAGAAAAATGATTGGGAAATAAATAATGATTGGGAAATAAATAATCTCATGCGCTGTGGGAAATGATTGGGAAATAAATAATCTCATGCGCCTGAGGGAAAGGTTGGGAAATAAATAATATCATGCGCCTGAGGAAAATGATTGGGAAATAAATAATCTCATGCGCTGTGGGAAAGGTTGGAAAATAAATAATGATTGGGAAATAAATAATCTCATGCGCTGTGGGAAATGATTGGAAAATAAATAATCTCATGCGCTGTGGGAAAGGTTGGAAAATAAATAATGATTGGGAAATAAATAATCTCATGCGCTGTGGAAAATGATTGGGAAATAAATAATCTCATGCGCCTGAGGGAAAGGTTGGGAAATAAATAATCTCATGCGCTGTGGAAAAGGTTGGAAAATAAATAATATCATGCGCCTGAGGGAAAGGTTGGGAAATAAATAATCTCATGCGCCTGAGAAATGAGATTGGGAAATAAATAATCCATGCGCTGAGGAATGAGATTGAGAAATAAATAATCTCATGCGCCTGAGGAATGAGATTGGAAAATAAATAATCTCATGCGCCTGAGGAATGAGATTGGGAAATAAATAATCTCATGCGCCTGAGGAATGAGATTGGAAAATAAATCTCAGCGTTGCCGAGACTTCATGGCACATGGCCTCCCGGCGCATGGCCTCCCGGGCGCATGGGGTTCCCGGCGCATGGGGTTCATCGTCCCCAAACAGCAAGTTCAGCCATGAAAGTCCTAAAAACTTGCTATGGCCATAACTTCCTCATCCGAAGTCGAAATTAAGCGAAACAAAAGCCAAAACTGAATGAAATTGAATTCTCTACAACATAGAACTATTAGTTTTTGAAAATAACCAAGTTTTAGAGATCAAAACCAAGAAAAATCGAAAATGTATCAAACTTAGATCTACAACAAATAAGCCATGGAAATTGAAAATGCTAAGTACTAAAGAGACTTAGAATCAAATAGGGAAGTTGATGGAACAATAAAAATAGGGATCCATCAAGAAGCAAGTTGGCACTTGCCTTGCTCTCTTAGGTTGGTGGAAGAGTTATGAGGAAGAAGAAGAGTAATGAGAAGAAGAAGTAATGAAGAGAGAGAAAGGGTTTGGGGCTTTAAATGGGGTGGTGGTAGGTGGGGATTTATTTTGGTTCATGATGAACCAACATAATTAAACCAATCTGAGCCGAACCCATAGCAAAGCTAAAGCAGAGTATAAAAGCAGAAAGTAAAGTGCAGAAATAAAATTGCAGGAAATTAATTAACAAAAATTAAAAGAATTTAAATACAGAACAATACATGATAAATATTAAATGAATACATTCCAGCAGTACTTGTATTTAGAATACGTATTCTGGGAACGGGAAGTGACATTGGCTTACTCAAAATTTTCAAGTAAAATACAGTAAATCCATTATATTGTTTACAAGTAATACAAATAATTTCTCTTTGTGGTATGAAAATGTAATATGAACATGTCGTTTAGTTTTGTGATTTTATTTGTAAAAGTGATACAAATTGTTTGAGTTTTGTACAACCCCATATGGGTCCATGCATGACAGAAGTTACGCTGCATGCTCGGGAGAACCTAGTCGCCCGCGAATTAATTTTTGCATGTCGAAGCGGGTTGTTGGCCCCATAAAGACCACAAATTTAATGTTGGTATATATTACAAGCTATCATAGACCTATAGTTCTTTGTTTCCAATTAATTGTTATTGATTAATACTATTTTTTACAAGTATTGATAAATATGTTGTCATATCTTGGAAATGGAATTCATGAAATATCTTAATAAAGACAGCTTTTGCCCGATTGATAGTGCTACCACTCACAATCTTTAAAAATAAGAACTTTTGTTCCAGCATCACTACTAGTGCAAATGTAGTATCTACGATAGCCAGTCCTGCTCATATTATTGAAGGTTCCGGAAGAGCACAATTAATTTTACCCAATGGAACCCACCGACTTATACAAAATACCTTATACTATTGTAGTTCCAGAAAAAACTTACTGAGTTTTAAGGACATAAGGGCTAACAGGTATCATATTGAAACCATGGGCGAGAAAAATAAAAAATACATTTGCGTAACCTCTAGAATAGGGAATCAGCAGTTCGTTCTAGATAAATTCTCCAGCTTATCACTAGGGATATACTTCATTCACATTGGGGTAGTCAAGTCTCATACCTCTATGAGTCGAAACTCTATTTTTTAATCGTAAAGCCATATATTCTGCAAGAATATTAGGTTGTCCATAAAGTTTTTCAATTCTTGTGATAGCAATGTTGAGTCTCCGATTCACAAAATGAAACTCTTTGTACATTCATCTGTATTTCTTTGACCCCTCGTGCTCGACCCTTTATTAGTAAATTTAGGAAGCCAATATGGATTACGACTTGGATCAAATCGATTGTTTTTGAATTTCTATGTGTGCAATTCCTTCAAAACATGAGGATATTTTTCTATTTTTTGTACATAGTTCTTGATACAATTCTTTATTTGCTCATCTTCTTGTAGACCTGTGAAAAAAATGTTTTGATTGGGAGAACCAAAGAGTGATGATTTTGGGTTATACCAAGTCTGAAACCAAGTGAATTTAAGGACCTATAACTGGCCATACACCAAAAGATACACTCAACTTTAAACTTTGGCATGACCGTCTAGGCCATCCTACGACCATAATGATGAAAATTTTTATAAACAATTCCAGTGGCCATTTTTCAACAACTCGTAATATACCTAATGGTCATTTTTGTGTCCCATGTTCCAAAGGAAAACTCATTACATGACCTTCAATCTCGAAGATTAACTCTGAATCACCACCTTTTCACTAAAGGATTCAAGGATATATTTGTGAACCAATCCATCCCCTACTATCAAATTAAGTCATATTAGCGACGTTATTAGTGACTCCACAAGTAAACGTCGCTAAATAATATACATTTAATGACTACAAAAATAAACGTCACAGAACGTCGTTGTTTGCGACGTATAGCGACGAATGGCGACACTCTTTAGTAGGTAAAAAAGGTGCCGATGGAGGTCGCTATACATCGCTAACTTTTGCACAATAGCGACGTTTAGTGATGTTTAATGACGTATTTTTGGGGTCGCCATTTTTTTTAAAAATTTTGCGACGTTTAAAGCCGACGTCGCTAACTATTTAATATACACGGGTGTCATCTCCAGTTTTAGGAACAGGGGTATTTTTGTCATTTTGTATTTTTGAAATATTTTTGAAATTTATTTTATTATTTATGATATTGTTTTGGGGTTATTTAAGTCGGGTTCGAATTTCAGCTCAATTCGACTTGAAACGGGGACCCGGGGTAGTTTTGACTCTAGTGGGACCCACACATTAGTTAGGCATGACCCACATGACATTTAATTTTAGTTAGTGGTTAGACTAATTATTTATGGGTAGGTTTAGTTTAATTAGAGCCTTTAAACTAGACTAATTTAGCCTCAACCTTAAGCCCCTTTCTAATTTAAATCAAATAGGACAAGTGGGGGCATTTTTGTCATTAACCAATAGGGACAAACCACCCACACATGGCAGCCATAGGAGGAGGGATTGACTTATCCATTCATTTCATTTTTTCCCAAAATTTCTCTCTCATGTTCTTCCCCAAATTTTAGAGAAGGTTCCCATTGATTTCATCTCCAAATCAACCCCTTCTTCCACCAAATCTTCTTCATTTCTCCTCTACTCCATGGTTGGAGGGTGTTAGCCAAGTTTGGGATGATTCGGAGCTCGTTCGTGTTCTTTGGAATCCCTACGTGTCGGTGTCGTGTCGGAAGGCTTTTTCCTTCGAATCTCTTTCGGAAGGTATAATCTCTCTTCTAAACCACCCAACATGCATATAGTTTGATTTTTGACCCATAGGAATAACCTCCAGGGTTGTGTCTCCATTTGTGTCCGTTCGTGACCTTTTAGAGACTTAGGAGTGTCCTTTGTGTTGTGCTTTGTACCCATGTGGGAAACCCCCAATATTGGACACTTCATGTAGTTGTGATCTTTAATGAATATTTCCTATTTTATTTCAGATTTTAGATTCCTATAATATTGTTCTTAATGTTTCTATATATATATATATATATATATATATATATATATATATATATATATATATTATTTCATGGTTATATAATTTATATGTAAGTGTGTGTGTTCTCTCTCTCTCCTCTCTCTCTCTCTCTCTC